>CAMTDV010000011.1:18425893-18973393 GCA_947069175.1 Scalesia atractyloides | reverse complement strand
GTATTGGTTCTTTTTCAGGGAAGTATAACTATATTACATTAATTTTGATGCAAATAATAAGCCGATAGGTGTTACGTGTAAGAAACTTATGTCATGGATGGTTCAACATATGTTACCCTATCATATTAAGACGAGCAAACTTGATGACCAGTATTTTGATGATGAATGGTTGGAAACCAAGGTACGTATTATAATTTAACTTACTAGAAAGATGAAATATTTGTTAATTAGTTATTTTGTTTAACTTATTGATTTGTAAATTCTACAGGGTGTGAAAAATTATGGATGATAGCCTGAAAAATTTTATGAGAAAGAGAGCTTTGAAACTTGGCACAAATTTTAGAAGTAGGCTTGCAACCCAATATGTACATAAGGGTTTGAATGCTTGTGGTAAAATCCTGATAAGTGGGATGCCTTCGTTTTGGAAAAATTAAAACACGACAACAAAAACAAGCAACGCCAAGAGGAAGTTCTTTTCCTGCATAGGAGAAAGGGGTGGATATTTATTGAAGAAAACACCATGCCTAAGTCTAAAACATTATGTCTACATATCCATTCTCATGTCTTCTGACACTTTTCATTAAAGATGTCTTTTTTTACAAGAACCTAAGCATATATAAATATATAGGGTGAGTATCATTTAGAAACCACCATTTAAGTTGAGAACTTAAGAACTAGTAAGAACACAAACAAACCTACTTAGAAAGAGCTTAAAAACACACAATTTTTAATATATATATATATATATATATTAACATCATATTTTTATTAATAATTTCTTTTAATGGAAAGTCTCAATTCTAAATGGAAACAAATTTAAAAAAATATTTTTTTAGAATTTAGTTTGTAGGTTTATCTCTAGAGTTTATTTTTTCTAACATTTAGCTTGTGTTTGAGGAAGGGGTGAGTGGGAGGTTCAGGGTCTTAAAGGTAGGGGTTAGGTTTTTAAGGGTTTGGCTTTTGGGTTGTGAGGATTGATGAGGTTTAATTATTTGGGTTTTATTTATTTATTTATTTATTTTTGTTTGTGTTCATACTAGTTTTAAAATTTTCTCCTTAAAACTAGTTCTCACATATATATATATATATATATATATATATATATATATATATATATCGGGTAGGAGAAAAATAAAAACTGTTACAAGTTATGAGAACTTAGAGAACTCATCTTTATGAAAGGTTTTTCCAAATTCTGTTTACAAAAAAAAATTTCCAAAAAACTTAGTCTTTATATTTACACCGGCCGGAAATGTTGTAAAAAGCTTGTTTTTGTGATGTTATCAGCTGAAAAAGCTGCTATAAAAGGCCAAAAAACACAAATTTGAAAATTTTTTATAGCTGTCTTTGTAACGTTTTAATATAGGGGTTTGAAAAAAATAGGGAAAACCTCACACGAGAAAGCCGAGTTCTTTAAGTTTTCACAACTCGCAATAGTTTTACATGATGTAAATCCCCTCTATTTATCTATCTACAAGGGAGGGTTCATTGACAAACACTTAAATAGTGGAGAACTGGAGAAAAATCTTAAAAATTCAACTTAACATGTTAAAAATAGATTTTTTAAGATATTTTTTGACGCTTATCTCTATAAATACATTTAGAAGCATTTTTAATAAAAAAATCAAAAACTAAAAATAAAAAAAATGTTTAAAAAACAGTTAAAAAGGCTAAAATAAGTTTAAAAGGTTAAAAGGAAAAACGCTGAAAATTTAAAAAAAATGATTTTTAACACTTTAAGTTAATTTATAAGATATTTTTATTTTAGAGTTAATTACTATTTTCGTACCTGTGGTTTGTCAAAAATCACTATTTCAGTCCATTAGTTTAAAAATTGTGATTTCAATCCATGTGGTTTTACTTTCGTAACCATTTCAGTCCACCTCGCAACCATTTCAGTCCCTGTACTTATAGAATAAATGGATTGAAGTGGTTACGAAAGTAAACCACATGGACTGAAATTGTTACGAAAGTGAAACCATAGGGACTGAAATCGTAATTTTTAAACTAATGTACTGAAATAGTAATTTTCGATAAACCACAAAGACGAGAAGAGTAATTAACTCTTTATTTTAACTGTTTTTAAAACATTTATTTTTATATTTTTAGTGTTTGATTTTTTTTCTTAAACTGTATCTACATTTATTTATAAGGCAAAACATAGAAAAAATTTTAAAAAGTTTTAATTTTTAACATATTAAGTTGAATATATATATATATATATATATATATATATATATACATGGTTATAAAAATCCTGACTATGCGCCGATTAATCGCTAGTTCTCACCCCACCGCCCGACTAGCGATTACTTTGACACTACACATATATATATATATATATATATATATATATATATATAGAGAGAGAGAGAGAGAGAGAGAGAGAGTTAGGGTAAAATGAAAAATTTTACGAGTTGAGAGAATTTAGAGAACTCGGACTTACGAAACTATTTTTTAAATTTACCAAAAATCCTAAAAATAACTTCTCCAAAAAAAATTATTGAAAAAATTCATATTTCTTTTTTAATTTATATCAACCTTAAATACTGTAAAAATGTGATGTCATCTCATCTGCTTTTTATAGTAGCTATAAGTGGCCGAAAAACGCACTTTTTTTACAACCGGCTCTCGAACATCTTAAACTATGAGTGTAAAAAAGAATGGGGTTGAAACTCGCATGTGAAAGCCGAGTTCTCTAAGTTCTCACATTCGTAAGGGTTTTCCCTTGATCCTAATCCTATGTATATATATATATATATATATATATTCAGGTGCCCGTTAACGTACAATATTTTTTAACGTTCAATGCGCACGAGATGAAAATTATGCAGGTTATAAAACCCTAAACCCTAATGACAAATGTTAGAAAAACATTCATCACACATGTTGAAAACCACAATCATGCATGAACCTAGTCACGCACGCATAAGATCAGAAATCATGCATGTAGTAAAAACAAATCAGGCATATTATAAAACTAATCACGCATGTTATAATTTTATCTCGTACGTACTATACGATAAAGAATATTGTATTTTATACATTTGTTATATATATATATATATATATATATATATATATATATATATATGAATGTTATTTTATTTAAGAATTAAAGAGCATGATGAAGATAAGAAGATGTCGTTGATTATTTGTGTTAAAAAGATAGTTTCTATTATCTCAATTCAATGTTTTCCTACTAATTTTTATTGTGTGTTAGACGTTTTAAATAAAATAGCCTTTTTTTACTTTAGTTTGTTTAAAGTTCAATTATTAATATATATTTCTTAGTAACTATTTGGTGTGGTTATTGGATATATTAATTGCATGTTTTCCTATATATATATTGTTGGATCGTAGTTTTATGGTGTATCCTTATAGTTGGTTAGGTATTCGTATTGAGTGTTTCTTGGTTTTGAGTTTTCTTGGCCAAAAATTGTACTGCCCGGTGTGTTGTGCATTTATGAAACACTCATGTGTTTTAATTTTATTTTATCAGGAAGCTATCATTAGAATATTTAACATTTATGACACTAATGGAATAAAACCCTAAGTAACGATAGAGGGACAGAAGCATGTTGTTATTTGGACAGTGCTGATAGATTTGTGTATGTAGTATAAATATATGTGTAATATTACTGTTTACTATTAACTGTAGGTATGTCGACAAGAAAAAGAGGCAAACACGGCATTGGTTCTTTTTCAGGGAAGTATCAAGTGGAAATATATTACATTAATTTTGATGCAAATAATAAGCCGATAGGTGTTGCGTGTAAGAAACTTATGTCATGAAGAAACTTATGTCATGGTATGAGATGATGGTTCAACATATGTTACCACATCATATTAAGACGAGCAAACTTGATGACCTGATGAATGGTTGGAAACCAAGGTACGTATTATAATTTAACTTACTAGAAAGATAAAATATTTGTAATTAGTTATTTTGTTTAACTTATTTATTTGTAAATTCTAGAGGGTGTGGAAAATTATGGATGATGGCCCGAAAAAGTTTATGAGAAAGTGAGCTTTGAAAGTTGGCACATATTTTAGAAGTAGGCGTGCAACCAAATAAGTAGATAAAGGTTTGAATGCTTGTGATAAATATGCATTTTTGGATCCTGATAAGTGGGATGCCTTCGTTTTGGAAAAAACAAAACACGACAACAAAAACAAGCAACGCCAAGAGAATGTTCATTTCCTGCATAGGACGAAGTGGGTGGATGGGTATTGAAGAAAAGAAATATCTCATATGGCCTCAACTTTAAAAAAAATGACAATTTTAAACACTTACAAAGTCATCATTCTAAGATGTACTTATTTCTCACCCCACCACCCAAATAACATATAAATATATATATATATAAACTAATCACGTATGTTATAATTTTATCTTGTATGCATTATATGATAAAGAATATTGTATTTTACATACTCATTATATATATATATATATATATATATATATATATATATATATATATATATCAAGATCAGAAATCATGAATGGGTTAAAAGCAAATCATGAATATTAAATAACTAATCACGCATGTTATAATATTATCTTGTACGTATACGATAAAGAATATTGTATTTTAGACATTCATTCTATTTCAGAATAAAAGAGCATGATGAAGATAAGAAGATGCCGTTGATTATTTGTGTCAAAATAATAGTTTCTATTATTTCATTTCAAATTTTTCTTGGTAATTTTATTGTGTGTTAGGCGTTTTAAATAAAATAGGCTTTTTTTACTTTTAGTTTGTTTAAATTTCAATTATTAATATATATTTCTTAGTAACTATTTGGTGTGGTTATTGGATATAATAATTGCAAGTTGTCCGATATATATATTGTTGGATCGTAGTTTTATTGTGTATCTTATAGTTGGTTAGGTATTCGTATTGAGTGTTTCTTGGTTTTGAGTTTTCTTGGCCAGAAATTGTTCTGCCCGTCATAAATGGTGTGTTGTGCATTTATGAAACACTCATGTGTTTTAATTTTATTTTACTAGGAAGCTTACAATTAGAATATTTAACATTTATGAAACACTAATGGAATAAAACCCTAAGTAACGATAGAGGGACAGAAGCATGTTGTTATTTGGATAGTGTTGATAGATTTGTGTATGTTGTATAAAATATATGTGTAATATTACTGTTTAATATTAACTGGCGACAAGAAAAAGAGGCAAACACGGTATTGGTTCCTTTCCAGGGAAGTATTGAGAGGAACTATATTACATTAATTTTGATGCAAATAATAAGCCGATAGGTGTAACGTGTAAGAAAATTATGTCATGGTAGAGATGATGGTTCAACATATGTTACCATATCATATTAAGACGAGCAAACTTGATGACCAGTATTTTGATGATGAATGGTTGGAAACCAAGGTACGTATTATAATATAACTTACTAGAAAGATGAAATATTTGTTAATTAGTTATTTTGTTTAACTTATTGATTTGTAAATTCTAGAGGGTGTGGAAAATTATGGATGATGGCCCGATAAAGTTTATGAGAAAGTGTGCTTTGAAACTTTGCACAGATTTTAGAAGTAGGCTTGCAATCAAATAAGTAGATAAAGGTTTGAATGCTTGTGATAAATATGCATTTTTTGATCCTAATAAGTGGGATGGCTTCGTTTTGGAAAAAAACAAAACACGACAACAAACACAAGCAACGCCAAGAGAATGCTCATTTCCTGCATAAGACAAAGGGGGTGGATGGGTATTGAAGAAATGAAATATCTCATATGGCCTCAACTTAAAAAAATATGTTAAACACTTACAAAGTCATCATTCTAAGATATACTTATTTCTCACCCCACCGCCCAAATAATATATATATATAAAAAAAGATAGAGTAAAATGAAAACTTTTATGAGTTAGATAATTTAGAGAACTCGTACTTACGAAACGTGTTTTTTTTAATTTACTAAAAATCCTAAAAAAATTCAACTTCTTCAAAGAAAATTATTGAAAATTTTCCTTTTAATTTAGAATAGCCTTAAATACTGTAAAAAGGTGATGTGATGTCATCTGTTTTTATAGTAGCTGTAGGTGGCCGAAAAACAAACTTCTATTATTTTATTTTTTATAGCCGGCTCTAGAAAGTCTTAAACTACGGGTGTAAAGGAATGGGGTCGAAACTCGCTTAAGAAAGCAGAGTTCTCTAAATTCTCACAACTCCTAGAGGTTTTTTCCTTAATCCTAATCCTATATATATATACAGGGGCTGATTAACGTACAATATTCCTTAACGTTTGATGCGTACGAGATGAAAATTATGCACGTTATAAGAACTCCAAACCCTAATGATGAATGTTGAAAAAACATACATCACGTATGTTAAAAACCACAATCATGCATGAACATAGTCACGCACGCGTACAAGATCTGAAATCACGAATGGGGTAAAAAACAAATCGGGCATATTATAAAACTAATCACGCATGTTATAACTTTATCTCGTACATATTATACGATAAAGAATATTGTATTTATACATTCATTATATATATATTATATATATATATATATATATCACATTAGAAATCATGAATGGGTTAAAATAAATCATGAATATTATAAAACTAATCGCGCATGTTATAATTTTATCTTGTACGTATTATACGATAAAGAATATTGTATTTTAAACATTCATTTTATATGTATATATAAATATATATATAAATGTTATTTTATTTCAGGATAAAAGAGCATGACGAAGATAAGATGATGCCGTTGATTATTTGTGTTAAAAAGATAGTTTCTATTATTTCATTTCAAATTTTTCCTAGTAATTTTATTGTGTGTTAGGCGTTTTAAATAAAATAGGCTTTTTTTTTACTTTTAGTTTGTTTAAAGTTCAATTATTGATATATATTTCTTAGTAACTATTTGGTGCGGTTATTGGATATAATAATTGCAAGTTGTCCTATACATGTATTGTTGGATCGTAGTTTTATGGTGTATCCATATAGATGGTTAGGTATTGGTATTGAGTGTTTCTTGGTTTTGAGTTTTCTTGGCCAGAAATTGTTCTGCGAGTCATATATGGTGTGTTGTGCATTTATGAAACACTTATGTGTTTTAATTTTGTTTTACTAGGAAGCTATCATTTGAATATTTAACATTTATAAAACACTAATGGAATAAAACCCTAAGTAATGATAGAAGGACAGAAGCATGTTGTTATTTGGACAGTGCTGATAGATTTGTGTATGCAGTATAAATATATATGTAATATTACTGTTTAATATTAACTGTAGGTATGTGGACAAGAAAAAGAGGCAAACACGGTATTGCTTCTTTTTCAGGGAAGTATCTAGAGGAACTATATTACATTAATTTTGATGCAAATAATAAGCCGATAGGTGTTACGTGTAAGAAATTTATGTCATGGATGGTTCAACATATGTTACCCTATCATATTAAGACGAGTAAACTTGATGACCAGTATTTTGATGATGAATGGTTGGAAACCAAGGTACGTATTATAATTTAACTTACTAGAAAGATGAAATATTTGTTAATTAGTTATTTTGTTTAACTTATTGATTTGCAAATTCTAGAGGGTGTGAAAAATTATGGATGATAGCCCGAAAAAGTTTATGAGAAAGAGAGCTTTGAAACTTGGCACCAATTTTAGAAGTAGGCTTGCAACCAAATATGTATATAAAGGTTTGAATGCTTGTGATAAATATGCATTTTTGAATCCTGATAAGTGGGATGCCTTCGTTTTGGAAAAATTAAAACACGACAACAAAAACAAGCAACGCCAAGAGAAAGTTCATTTCCTGCATAGGACAAAGTGGGTGGATGGGTATTGAAGAAAAGAAATATCTCATATGACCTTAACTTTAAAATAATGACAATCTTAAACACTTACAAAGTCGTGATTCTAAGATGTAGTTATTGGGTGGTGCCATACAAAAAAAAAAAAAACAAGTTGTATGACCTTCCACCAGATGCGATTGAAAATTTCAAAATATTGGTAAATAGTTGTGTTCTTTTGTTATATAGAATTAAATGTATATTATAGTCGAAAAAAATGATTGCACATGGGAGGTTTTATTTTTTATTTTTTTTCTAAATAAGGAATACCCGCTAGTTCGACTTTTGGGACCCAAGCACGGATGATATACCATATAACAGGTAGAGTTTAAATGAGATAAAAATTTTGTAAGAATAAAAAGAATAACTTTTAAACTAATAGAAATTCTTTATTTACTTTATTTACTGTGTGTATTTAATATTATGAAAAAGGTCATATAGGTAAATTTATAATCGTCATTAATTAGCTAATTAATTAAGCTTATAACTTATTTTTTAATATATTTTTTTAAGATAAAATAATTTATGGTGAAGGACAATTTTCGACATGTGTAGGACATATTTTAGTATGTGTAGGATAAATTTTGAAATTTGTAGGGTAAATATACATGTGTGGAGGGTAAATTCCGATAAGTATAAGATATATGTAGGTTAAATTTTGAAATGTGTAGGATATAATGTTTTTTTTAAATAATGAGAGATAATATAATTAATAAGAGGAGTTATAAACTATTTAATGTTTTACTATTATGTTATTTCTTCATTTTCTTCTCACATAAAATTTCTTCTTAAATGAATTTTCCCCTATATATATATATATATAATATATATATTTATAGAACTTGATTTAATTTTGATAATGATTATCCACATATCGAGATATATTTATAGTTTGCTAAATACATATGTCACATATAGAAAAAATGTTGCATGGTTATGCAGAGCATGACCCGGTGTGTCCTCCTATTGAATGTGGCTGACTCACAAGTGGTGCTGGCTAATGGTATGGCCTGGCCACCCTCAGAGTCGATCATACATCAGAAGTCATTAATGAATGGTTGTGTCAATGTAAACGTGGATGGGATGGTTGATATCGATCCACGGGAACTTGCCTGTCCATAGTGTAACCATGACAAGTGAAGTTAAGTTTGTTAAGAATATGTTTCATGCTGTCGTTCCACGGCCAAGACATGCAATAAAGGTATATTTTAGTTTTTATATTAATATATATTTTTGTATATTAATATTTAATCTAATGTTTTTTTTTTGTTAAACTGTAGCTCATGAACAAAGAGACACCGAGCAAGTCAACTAGTGCCCCGTGGTCTCGAATGGTGGATCACCAAGTTGTACAGGTGCTTCGTTACAAATCCACGCCTATGACACCGTGGCAACTTCATATTATCGTCCACATGTACTTATTTAAATTAGTTTGTTTTATAACTTTGTTCATATTAAAACAATTTGTTTGTAAGTTTAAGCTAAGGCAGTGAACCAATTTCTAAAATTCCAAACTCAAGATGTCATGATGTATCCTCAAGAAGTTGAAGTCTCTTTAATGAATATGGTAAATAATCCAAAATTTGTTTTCATATCAATCCACATATATATGTATACATATGTATACACATATGTTTGTGATATATATATGTATAATCTATATTATATCTAAGTACAAATGTTTTTATATTTGTTTATAGATATTAAATTTTAGTAACCTACAACCTTCACACCTTGCCCAAGATGGAAACGCGAGCCGAGACCACAAAAGATTTTCAAGCATTCGATTTGCAAATGTCTACATGATTAATAAAAATAATCCAAAGATACTAAATGTATACGTATTAAAAGTTTACAAACCTGAGTATTTAAGTTAAATTACATTGCCTAAATAAACACGGTGTTTCACAAAATACTTAAACAAAAGATATAGTTTATAAATAAAAGGCCTTGACAAACATATCCCGCATGAGGGCGAAAAATACAAAGCAAACCCCCAAAATGATATCGTCAAAATGCAAGCTTTCCATGTTCCATAAGTGGTGAGACATCACTCACTTACCTGTAATAGATGCTAAAAAACAACATATTGTTGGTGAATTCATATGTTTAAATAACACAAATGAATTATTAAAAACATTTGATAAAACAGGTACATATAGTTATAATGAAATTTGATAGCTAGAACACTACATAAGCCCGTAACCAACCCTACCACATGTTTACCACGCCACCAATTCAGGCGACACAAAATAGAACACAATTGCACTCCCACAGGGTCACGTAAGACCAGGAGTGGGTTTGTCAACCCAATAGATCTATCCGACTATTCCACGGCCAATGAAGACTAACGGTTACTAAATAAAAAGTGAATTGCAATTTTTTTCCTTTATCTTTATACTAAATCGTAGGCGGTGTCCATTATTTTAAAAATTGACAAGTTTTGTACTTACTGTTTCAGAATCATACATGTTTCATCCTTTGCTCCTAACTCAGTTACTTTTTTTAGTTAAATCAAGTGACACGAGAGTAATCAAGTGTTTTCACCCATTTATTTAAATAATTTTTTTTATAAATAAACAAAACATATTTAAAAACTTAATTTGTGTATATGCTGTTAGACCAGATTAATTAATAAAAAAATCACTATCACCACCACCACACCACCAGCTACGACCACCACCATCACCTGCCATCATCATCACCTACTCGGCTATTCCGCACCACCGCAAAGTCGCAAACCCACGTAGGCCCAAGACCCAGCGTCACCAGCTACCCCACAATACCACAAACCCAACTACAACTGAACTCTGCACAAAACCGGCGAACAACATTGTTGATCGTGATTGCGTTGGTTTGTTTACATTTATGGCCGATTTGTCAAGTTTTTGTGGGATATTTGAGGAATTTATGAATTTCAGTTGCTTTTTTTGAAGTTTTATATTTCTAATTGATCTTCGTAAAATACTAGTGAAGAAAATTGGATTTGGGGTCGTGTGTCTAAATCTTGATGGTCTCTTGAGGTTGATTTCTTCAATTAGTCTATTTAAATGTGAAATGATAAAAATGTCTTTATGTGCAACTAGATTGAATAGAAAAAATTAACTACGTTAAGATTAAAGGACAAACCGTGTAAGATTTTGAAATATAAAGTATAAAACTCATCAAATTTAAAGATAAAGGACACTATCTTAAGTTTGGTTTAAAAATAAAGGATAAAACTTGTAATTCACTCATAAATAAATAACACCACAAGGGTTTCCTGGGCTCAATAAATAAACTTATGCACACATAATAGATTTAATAATTTTATTCACTAACTATCATACCAAATAAGCAAGCATGTATCTCCCCCAGGTATTTAAAAGCTAAACATTTAAAAGAGGGACCGTGAAACTCACATTTTTGCGTTATGTGCAACTAGCAATCCGAATGTCCGAATAATAATATATAATCCTGACCTACAAGTGTCTTAAATTTGTAAGACACTAAGGTCTAAATATGTGTCTAATCCACAAGTTTTTCACCAATTTGCTAATACATGAGCTATTAATAATTTCAGAAAAAAAAACGTTTGTATGCTACGACGCATTGGTGGGTGATTATTCGAATTATCATACGTGTATATTACCACACATATACATATCAATATACATACTTGAATAATTTCCAAGACCTAGTCCCTTGTATAAACCCGTGTCAGCGCATGAATGATCCGATTAATAAATATATATTTTATGCGAAAAATATCATATTTATTTCCTGGAACGTCGTTCCACAAAACAGGTAGCTCTGACACAACCAAAATATATACTTATTTTATGAAATAAATATATTCAATGTTCGTTAAACTGTCGAATGTAATATCCTTAATATTATTTATATATATTTACCGAAAACTCATTAATTGACACGAACCTTTTGTTTGTCATTTGTATATACACATACGCACAAACATACATACACACATTTGCAATCATTAATCACGTATCACGTAATATATATATTCTTAACACTCCACACTTAGCCAAATAACTGATTCTCATATGGTATTGTTATTTCGTAATTTATTTCTCAAAACCACTGAGTAATGGTTTTCAGGAAAATATATTCTAAAAATGTATTATCATTACGACTCGAAAACATATATTTTCCATCCAAAATATGTACGTTTGAAAATACATATAAGTTTTTGTGTGAAAATACATATAATTTTATGTAAAAATCAGGACTTGGTCGTTTTCACAAAAACCTGATCTTCACAAAAAAAAAATCCCGAAATAGTTTATACCAAAAATACTCTTACGTGTTAAAACCGATTTTTACTTAAAATGGCATTTTAATTAGATTTCATCAAGTCTTGGTTTTTAACCACGAAATTTGTCACTAAAACCCATAATTTCCCCCAAATTTGGCATATACTACGTTAAAATACCATTTAATTTTTCCCAAGTCACTACTTTACACATAAAAATCACATCTCACCAAGGATATAGTTAACATGTTAGATCAAGTAGTAACACATATTTTATCATTTTAAACTTATTCGGCCAACTCTCATCATTATGCTTTAACACAAACTTACAAGTATTTATAACTTCACATATACACCTTTATACAAGCTCATGGCTACCTACTGACGTGATGCGAGCGTGATTATAATTTTTAGATACATTTTAAGTACTTTTCAATCGTTTATTCAAAATTTAAATTTATAAAAACATGATATTCAACTATCACTCTCTACAACACGTTAGGGCAAGAGCACTCATCGTTGGCGTAGTATAGTGATGGTAATATACCATGGTCATCAAAGGGCACAAGAGCTTTTAATACCGGAATTTCATCGACGTCTAATCTAATCAAATTTTTAGGAAACGGTTTTTAATAAATAAGAATAAACTGAAATAATAATAATAATAATAATAATAATAATAATAATAATAATAATAATAATAATAATAATAATAATAATAATAATAATAGAAACAAATAGACAAGATAGAATCATTTGGATCCGACTCATTATTTACGTACCCTTTGATGATTTCCATGCTTTGGATTTTTTAATAGATTATCTTAGTTAAAGTGACATTCCCCTCTTATAGAGGTGACAATACCCTCAGTCATATTGGTCTGAATAGCAGGGATACAGTCCCGTAAGGCCGGAATATTGAAAGATAATTATGTAAGTTATTAATGCAAAATGGAAGCAACGATACCCTTGGCATATGGGTCTGAGCTAGTAGGGATACAATCCCGCAAGGCCAGTTTAAAGTTTTAATAATAGTTTGTTTATAAGGGGCTCAAGTTGTTCTTACTTCCCCCGTTTGATGCTATCTGTCTCAAGGGAAGTCCTAATAAACTTGACCCAAGTCCTCGTAGGATCTATACGCTAAACGAGTCAAGAACTTTACCCATACAACCCTTCTAACCCCCTACCAGGCAGTTAACGTGCTTTATATAGACCGTCGTCGAATGAGTGAATCAACGAAACATGAAGGATGATCGAATAAAATTCACTTTCAATATAAAAAACTAGTTATTAAAGTCATTAATACATACCCAAATATAAAGTTTACCAAAGCTAGAAATTCAAAAATAAGACATAAATAACTTGTCTTAACCAAGTGATGTAAGAGATTAGCCAAGCATGGACTTTGATTGTCAAAAACTCTTACGATCAATCTTGGATCCCGAGACTACTACACATTCTAAGGTGGAGAATGGACGAAAGTGGTGAATTATGGTGGTGGATGGAATGAAACCAAGTACCCTTATTTATATTCAGAAACAGACCTTTCACACGCCCTCGTGCCTCCTTCATTCTCTGTCTTCATTTAATGTAGATGTTAGATAAGCCTGCTACATGGCCCCGTGCGTCAACGATACGACCCAGTGGCCCTTGTACTTGCTGTACATTCTTAGATTCGCAAATTTGAGAGTTGACCATGGCCTGTGCCCTGAGGGACACGGCCCCGTGTCTCTTGTCTGCTTCTGTTTGTCTTCTTTTGATCTGGAATCTTGAGGGGGCACGACCCCATGCCGACTAGACACGGCCTCGTGCCAGTCTTCTGACTTGTTGTTTTTGTCTTTGGGTTAAAGCTTGATGGGTTGGTTTAGTGCATTGTCTTCCCGTTTTCATACTTATGCTGGATTTTGTCGTTAATTTGTTCAATTTGTACATTAAGCTCTTTTAATCATGAAAATCAAAAGTATAACAAAGAACACACTTTTTCCAATATTAGCATTAGAAAGGGTTGATTTTATACCATATAATTTATATGTTGCATTTGGCACATATCACCTACTTACACTTATATATTTCCCAAAAAATAAAAATAAAAATCATTTTTATTGAGGGTTTACTTATTAGTTCATATACTTGTTTACATCTCATCTTGGTGAATCTTCTCATGTAAATGGGCACAAAATAAGAATATAAGGAACAAACAAGTGTAAAGATCATACCACAAGCAAAAAGATCTTGAAATGGATGGATGAAAGATTGTAATTTAAGGTGTAGTTCCAAAGTTTCCTCCTAAACTTCTAACACCTTAGTTTATGGGGATTCAAATGTGATTTTAGTGTATTTTTGTGAGATGAACAATGGTTTGGATTGTAAGAAGGGAGAGAAAGAATGAAAGTGTGCTGCTTTTGTTTCTAAGTGTAAAAGATTCAAGTGACGTCTTTAGTTCTTCTTATCTTCACCTTACAAACACTAGATCATAGGTCAAATTATACCATACTTCTTTAGTTAACACTCAACCAAGACATGGGGTAGGGGGCACCGTAAGTTATGGGAGAAATGGGATGGGATTGAGTGTTGATATTGTTTGACAAAATTGACCACTTAAATTATGATGTTTTGAGATATTTAGGTCATTAGAAGTAATTAGGATGATTAAGACCCTATCTTGCATTAGGAAACTAGTTAACATTAACTAGTTCATACTGACTTTGCTTTGATTGTGGTTTGATGCAAAATAGCTCTTAGTTATGCTAGTTATACGGCTAATGAACATTTACACGATAAATACAACAATTTATTATTTAGATATCCTCATGAAATCTCTTATCCTCTTACTCACCAAATACTAATCAACATCACATACTAGTACTTGATTGGTGAAAATTATAAGTTTCGACGTTAAAAATAGACTAAAATAATACTTGTGTGATCTAGTGAATAAACATGATACTTATTTATTCAACATAAGTTTTTATCTATTATTCACGCTGAACACATAATAATACCATCGATTTAATGTTCCGGACATATTGGAACAACTAAAAACGTTTACCTGATAACCACCAACGCTCGCTATATATCGTTTTATAGTAACGTGGCGAGGGGATACTGATTACACTAAATGCAATAATCGATGCATTTCTCGGACATTGCTAGACTTTATGGACTCAATCACACATAATTAAGTCTAAATGCACGTAAATAATTAAATAAACAATGATTAATTTGTACGGATTAACCTGTAAATTTACTGGTTGTCACACAACCTGGTTTTGAATATCCATTTGGGTTCCATGTTTGTAATCCCGAACTCAAACCCGTTCCCAAGTCCAATCCCGAGCCTGTGCCCAATCCTGAGCCTGAGCCGAATTCTGAGACCGGGTCCGAGCTCCCCGCCATGGGCAAGCCTGCATTAGCTCCGGATTTGGAGTTAGGAAAGGGTAGACCTCAACCGGTTCAAGATTTAGTTAACCAGTGAACTATTCTCATTGGTGATAGATGTGCCTTTCGGGTTGATTTACCTAAAGAGATGTATCCCGAGCCAGTTGTTAAGGCCATTGTATATTCCAGATTGTTACAAATCATTTTGAATCGCTGACTTGATGTCACCTTACGACATTGGTTTGCTATGTAAGTTACTATTACTGTTTTTTTGTATTATAACGTTTTTATATACAATAAGTATTTGGTAACATTTTCAAACTCTTTTTCTTCTTGATTTTAGGCATTTCTTTGATAAGCCCAATTCCTAATACGTTTTTTTGATCCGACCAAAATCAATGGTTGAAAATGTATTAAAGAAACCTAAAGGTGTTGAGAATCACATAAAAGAACTAAGTTTGTTTCATTTAAAGAAAAGCTTCATTCTTGCACTATACCTACAAAAGTAATGTATACTTTCCCACCATACATACACTAATACAAACACAAATACATACGTAATTACTCTATAGTTTCTATTTTTGTAGTGGACATTGGTCACAAATAGTTCTTCATTCGTGGCTATATTGTTGATTCCATTAGAACCAAAAAGACTAAGAAAAGTTACATACTCGTCTCTATAATTAACAAAGATTTTGGGAAGCAATATTTTAAGTGGGAAATGGTAGATGAAGTGAATACTTCTCAATTCATAGAGCAATTAACAAGGAGAATTCAAATTGATAACAATCTAATCAAGTTCATTAACATTCAATTGCAAGAAAAGACATTACAAGGAAAAATAAGAACTAATAGAATGGAGATGAGAGATTAGAGTAGAATTTGAGATGGGAGAAGAACACCAATTTGCTTAAACATTCATTCATAATCCTTGTTGTTCTTCGTATCCGTGCTTATATCCAGCAATCGTAATTTCCTGTTCTCACTGTGTCCTTAAATTTGTTGAGCCCTGGACCGGGCTGGTTTGTTGGGCCTAGGTTCATAACAGTAGAGGTATGTAATCAATAATTTATTGCATTTAAAATAGTTTGGTGGATATAAATACTTGTGAACATAATACGTTTAGGAATGTTGGTATATGGTGATTAAACATATGAACGAATTTGTGGACCATGTTTGTGGACCATATTGAATATGATATTGTTAAAGATGTAATTTTTTTTTATATATTTATATACATTGTCTATTGTCCTAAATTATAAGTATTCACAATTTTACCTTTTTATTAATTTGTGCTTAGTTCCGGAAAGAAGATGGGAAACATCTGCAACCAAAAGTAGAACAATTAGTCTTAAAATTAATTTCAGAATTAATTTACAAGGCGTTCAATGGCCCGGAATAAAATCGTTAAAAGGAGTCTCAAGGTTAATCCAAATTTTATTATTCAATGGATATTTTATCTCATCTGGTAAAATAAGAACTCGCTTGTATATGTGATGTAGTGTATATATATATATATGTGTGTGTGTGTTAGTATAAAACTTGATTAAACGTAAACGGGCCAAATTCAGCAAACACGTACATATAATCCCTAAATGTTTTAGCACCATTATTTTTATATTTTTAAGGTACATTTTGTTAATGTCACATTATGTTTTGTTAGGCAGTTTCTATGGATTGGGATGCAAGGTATGAAGAGGGCGGTTCGGATTGCAAGGCCTATGAATTGGCTAGTTTGACGTTTTAGGTTGCAAACTTTTCTGAACTTCATTTGGAATACATGTTCATTTTCTCAAATTGTATACGTTTTGTGTTTCATTCGGAATAAATATACTTTTCGAAAAACGTTTATAATATAAGTTTGAATTTTTTGTTTGTTATTTTTTCCATTAGCCATATATATTTGTGTACTTTCTTGGGTATTTATTCGAAAATGTAAATGAAACAATGGTGCAGGCTAAAAGTTACCTGTGGTGCCAGGTGGCTTACAAATGTGTGGTATGAAGTTAAATAAGAGGTGCGGCTTATTCATAAAGCGGTGCGGTTTCTCAAGCGCACCTTCAAAAATCAGGACTCAATGGTGCCTAAACTGTTGGTGCGGCTCCAACACCGCATTTTTATGTCCATTTCACCATAACTTCTAAGCATTTGTGTACTAGTTAATAACCAATTTGAATTAGTTTTATCTTTCTTTTTCATCTTCATCTTCTTGTAGATAATTATTGTTAGCACAACTATCTTCTTATGTTAAACCCTTTGATCAAACTAATAGATCTTTAACAACGCAATTAGAAATTAGATCTTTTTCTGTTCACAAAAATTAATTAAAAATAAAAACAATACAATTTCTAGCTAGTCAACTTATAAATTTTTTATACCAAAACCACTTATACCTGAATTTTGCTAAAAGGACCAATCACTGAAACGACTACATTATATAAATAAAAGCAACCACTCTACTTCTTTAACAAAAAGGATGTATCGATCACAATAAACATGGGCATCAATATAGATAATCATCGATCTATTAATGCAAATTATTTATCATTCAATATAAAGAGACTACATTATTTTTCAATTACAAGGAACATGCTTCATTTTTATGCAAAACACTCGCACACATGCCTTAAAGGGCTATATTAAGAATATGAAGTTCATAAACATAAAGAAAAAAACACTAGATTGAAATCAAACCTATTACTCAGACGTCATTCTTTTAGTTAACCTCACTTTCAAACCATTCTTAATTGGGAGCATAATAGAATCACTTGGTAAGACTGGGTGGCCTTCGACGAGCTCCACATGGTAACGGTTTATGATTGTAGAAGCCACTATCTTCATCTGAGTGAAACTCATATTCTTACCCAAACAAGTTCTTGGCCCAACATTAAACGCAGGGAACTTATAAGATGGTTGACGTGTGATCCCACCTCCTGTTGCGAACCACCTTTCGGGTTTAAATTCCAAGCAATCCTTTCCCCATATCGATTCCATTCTTCCCATGGGATAGAAACAGAGAATAATTGTGGTGTTACCATCTACTTTATACCCACTTGGAAGTATATCAGGTTGTACTGGACTTTTGTGCTGAAACGGAACTGCAGGGAAAAGCCTTAAGGCTTCACATAATCCACCATGAAGATAAACCAGTTTGCCCAAATCTATTGCTTGGATATCACACTTTTCCTTATCGAGTTGTGTGTCGAGCTCTTTTCTGATCTTATCTTCGGCTTTTGGGTTTTTGGCAAGAAGATAAAAAAACCAAGAAAGAGTGCTGCTAATGCCATTTCTTCCTGCAACAATCAAATTCACGCAGATGTCTCTCAAAAACTTATCAGGATCCCTAGAGATGACACTCTGGCCGAATTTTAACTCTCTCATTAAAGCTTTGAAAAAGTTAAAATTTTCCTCTTTGGCTTCGTAGTTCATGTAAATAAAATCCTTTTGTTTTTCGGATAAGTGTGTGTACATGAATTCATCAGTGATTTTCCATGCATCACTTAACCTTTTCTCATTTCCTATTCTAAGAAATCGTTGCAGTTTCCATAATAATTCAGGCATGATATGCCTAAACAAGATGGCTTCTTCCGCACGTGGTAACGCCTTTTCACATTGAATGTAAGGTAAATCAAGAGACATGCATTGCGGGTCGTAATCAATAAATAATTTACATACAATATCAAACCCAAACCTTTGAAAGATATCCTGCAAATCCGTCTCCACCCCTTGTCCCGAAATGTTATCAAGTACCGGTAGTAACCCTTTTTCAATCTTGTTCCAGATTGTTTTTTTCAAGAGGCTATGAAAGTTAGGGTGGTTTAGGAGGAGTGTGATTATGTTACGCTGGAACTCCCATAACTGTCCGTTGCTATTTGAAAATCCATCTCCAAGGATATCAAAGATCTGACGGAATTTTTCGCCTTTTGGATAATTAGGGAAGTTTTTGCTCATGATGTAATGGATGTCTGCCGGACTTGAGGTGAAAAGCATATCCATTTTGGCTAACATAGGTCCTTTCAACAGGAAGGTACCACCAGTGCATGTTAGAACTTCAGTGGCATATTCATGGACTCTGTGGACATTTACAATGACTCCCGGAATTGCTCCAAGAAGAGGCCAATTTGTTGGGATGATAGAATTACGGTGACGACTTATATATAAAACAATTAGAAAGCAAATTACAATTAGAAAGAGAATGGTAAGGCCTTCGAGGAAAGCCATGAAAGGCAAGAGGAGGTGGTATTTTCTTTAAGATGCAGGTTGAAGTCGAGTGGTGATATACATTTTAAATTAGAGTCATTCCATAGAAAAATAAATAAATAGAAAACTGTCATCGTCTCCAAATTTACGGCACCATAATTGTTCAAGAAATCCAGGGTGTGAGGGCAGCTAACAGTGGATCATGCAAAGTAAATACACTGTAGAAATTTAATGCGATGCATGTGAGAATGTTTTTTTCTGAACGACTAATTTATTTTTAATTCTCGTGGTGGCTTGCGAGATTTGAACCCAAAATCTCCTCCTTCTAGAGTGTTCTAGGTTTTAACTTTAACAATGTACTACCACACCATTATTCTATGTGAATGATTCTTTCTACCATTGAAATCAATAATAATGGGGCAACACACGTCAAAAGTTTGGAAGAGAAACGGTTAATTTTTGGGTGAAATTTTGATAGTAATTTTTTTTATTTTTATACAAATTTATTATTTAATTTAGTCTTTTTATCCAAAATTTATGTCCAAGTATCAAATAAGATTTCCAAATCTTAGAGATTATAATGGTATTTAGTACCTACTTTTCATATTCTAATTCCAAATGCAACTAATATCAAACGCTTTTTGAGTTCGAGTTTTTAGTCATTTTTAACTTTTTATTTGCTATCATATTTATCTTTATCATCGCAATCTTAAACATTGAAATTTTTGGTCAGCGGTAATTACTGTTTCTTAAGCTAAATATGTGCGGCTCAACTAATTTAAGCAAAAGCTCAAGCTTGATTCGCAATTACTTCATGTTTGGTTCTTGTTTCTTCAATGAATGTTTTCATGTTCGTTTTGTGTTTGTTTGTTAACTTTATAAATGAACACAAACAAACAAAAACAAACTTATATGTACAAAAAAGAGTATAATTGTTCAGAAAAAAACCTAACAATTTTAATCCAATGCATACAAATTTTTTGATTAGTTTCTTTTTAAATAATATAACTATTCAATAAATATAATTTTTTAAAAGAATTGTTGTAAATTTACTAAAATGTTTTCTAGTTATTCATTTAAAAACATAAACTCAATTTCTTTAATATTTTATAATTATTGTATTTTTTGTATATACCTTGAAATTTAGTTTTTTAATTCAAAATCAAAATTTAAAACTATCATCATTACTTATATTTTACCTGTATGTTAATTATCACCTTTAGTTTGTGTGGGTAAACTACTATTCATTTTTTTACAAACCTAGTGACAGCGGCGGATCTAAAAAACCTTTAAAGGGGTAACGTTTTATAAAAAAAGAGGTAACGAATTGGAAAATGTCAAAAAAACGTTATATTTTTTCAAAATTTACACTACCGCCAAGCGCTAAAGTGTAACGGAGGCTACACCTTCCCCTAAGATAGGTATGCAACCCATCTCTTTTACGTATCTGTCTTTTCTTTTCATGTATAACCAAACACAAATACAAACCCATCTCTTCCACGTATCTGTCTTTTCTTTTCCCAACCTGCACTCCCTCTATTTTCCATTTTCTTATTTGTCTTCTCTTTTTCATCAAGATACAAACAATCTCCAGAGATAAAAAAATCACCTTTATATTTGAATTTTGGTAAAGTCTTGACGATTTGTGCCATGCCCATAAATTTGTATTTCTTAATTCATATAATATTTTTATCTTGATATGCATTTCAAAACAAACCTCAATAATCATTAGGGCATTTTTGTGCCTAAATTCATGTACTATTTGTAAAATTGGGACTCAACACTCCACTCTTAGTATATTAGGTTCTAATGGAGTAGATGATGATGTGGTATAGTGTTTTTTTGTTATGTTTAGCACATTAGATTACTAGATTACAAGCTTACTGCAACGTGCTTGGGTTTCAGTTAGATCTGTAGCCGAGGCTGTGATGACACTCCGCTACTTGGCGTGACAATTTATGTCGCAGCTATGGCGGAGATCTGAGTCCCGAGTAATTTTAATCCTATTAAACGGTTCTTTTTTCAAGGTTTTGTGCCTGCCGTAGTGTGCGGGTACCTTAAATACTAGTTGTTCTCAATTATATTATATGGTCACTTTTATAGACTTTATATATGTGAAGATAGTTTGCTAGAAGAAATACGCAAAAGCTAGTATTCGAATGAAATGGTTCAATATCTAATAACTAAAAGAGGCTTTATATAACCGGACGACTGGCCCACAAGTTACCCACCATGCTCCTTATTAAAACCCGGTCAAACATTAACCGTAAAATAACACACGTGAACCTGCTCCATGATTCTCCAATTTACTCAGTCCATTCCTTCAACAAAACACATTAACACGCCAACTATGAGCGAGCCATTTAAATGACCTGCGAATCTGGACCGATGACACTATAACATGTTGACCTGTGACCCGTATACAGACCGATTAATCCAACAGGGGCACTATTCATTAGTGAGTGCTGGTGTTCAATTGCAGCAGTAGACTAGAGGCCACGACATTTATTACGGTTCATGGGGTCTGTGATGGTATGATGGTGCGATAAGCGTTCTCATTAACAAAGGGACATATATTAGGGCTCTGAGGAGGTTCTCGCTGAGGTAAAAGTCTGACTTTCAATTTGATTAAATTTATGATATGTACTCTTTGATGTAATTAATATATATATATATATATATATATTAATTATGTCGAACTACCACTTACAGGATCTAGCCACTGGTCATGTCGAACTAATAGTAAATATTCAAAGACAAAGTTATCATGTCCAACATGAATAGTGAATTCCACTTAAATCATTTCAAACATAGTATGTATTCAGCGGAAGCAAATGTAAATATCTCAAACAATCGAAAACAAAATGTTTTAAAGCGTAAAGTGTTATTGTTTGCAATCAAGTAACACGCCCCATGACACTTCAAGTTCCCCAGACTATAAGTTCCCATGCAATGATTATCTAACGACATGCAAGCATGTAGAAAAGTGTATCAACGATCAAGCCGGCGAGTGCACAGTTTTATTTAACAAAAATGGGTTGGTGTTTAGTTTAAAGACATGCCGTTAATAACTCGATACCGGGTGACGTATGTTTGTTTGCCCTCATCAATGCCTATCAACATTGGCCATGTGTGTAAGGTCCTTAGTTCACGCCAGGCTCCCAGCACGGTGTGAGGTTTGTTAAGCCTAATAGCGCTATCAACTAATACCCCGTTGCCTCCCAGGCAACTAGTTCGGTAGTAAGAAGGGACTTTCATGATAGAGTTTGAGTTTATTGACTAACATCGAAATTAAACTGCAACATTTGTAAAAAGTATTCCTCCAAGGAATTGTTGTTTGTCCACTCGGACGCATGCCTATAAAAGAGTAGTGAGCTCACTTTTGAATGCTCGGATTAAGGAATAGAAAGAAATACGCGAGATGGAACCGGTCAACCACGTCTTAACATGATTACCGTTTAAGAGTTAGTGTGTGTGCTCACGCGGAAACACGAATCCTACACGTATCTAGCATGTAGCACATTTTATCATACAATACTAATTATCATGCATGCATCTATCATGACATCACTTGGCGACAACATAGGTGTCAGGAAAGATTTAAAATACTCTTTAATAAAAATTCAGCAATATTTTCTGGACAGTTTTCGGAGTGTTATCCGGAATAGTTCGTGTACAAGAAAATTCCCGAAACATTACAGGACGTGTCAATCGAAGCATCGACTATTGTGTAAAATTGGTGATCCAAGTCGTTACAGATTTTCCGTGAAAAATCATGCGCCAAACAATGATCAGATTCGTCATTTTCTGACTGCAGCTCACGGAAAAAATTATTTGAAAATCCTCAGTTATCCGATCGACATAATTCCAGTTGGAGGTTCACACAGACACCTAAGGCTATCTACAGTATAAATTTCATGGTCTATCTCTAAATATTTACACAGTTATTACTCAAAACATAATACGAAAAATCTGCAGAAAAATGCAGCTTTGATTGCTGAAACGAAATAATTTATTTAAAATAGAAAACGACGTCCAAAAATCATGATTCCAGCGCCATTAGAAGCGTATTTCAAAATAACACATTATTGACTCAAGAAAATCCAGATTTCGTTATGTTACGACCCGTTACAGCGGACTAAAGTTGGGTGTAACTATCAGACAGATTCTGATTTCGCCATCCGACCTCCGCCATCGAATAACTAATGCACCCAATGACCCGTAATGTTCATTTACAACACATTAGAATCATTATACATCATTCGCACCACCAAAATCTGCAAGTTTTAATTCAACAATCATTCAAGTTCATTCCATCTAAACCCTAGCACTAATCGGAAACAAAACTAATCTAAGCAACTCATAATCTCATAAAATCATCAAGAGTATACCCAAATACAGCCACATAACAAAGGATTTCAACCCGTAAACAACAAATAAACGTACTAAGCGATTGAAGAGAGAGAGAGAGAGAGAGAGAGAGAGAGAGAGAGTGAGAGTGAGTAAGTTTGACCGAGAGAGATTGCGATGGGGGGTCTCTTCCTTGCTGCCGTCAACCACCAAGAGGGAGTAGGGTTTAGTTTTTTTTGAAGTTGTGGTTAAATAAAAGAACATGCATACATACATATTAAAATAAGGGAAGGGTTTGGGTTTTGCTTGGGCTGCAAGGGTAGAGGGTTGGGGCGGTCGGGTTTCTTGGGCCGCAATGGTTTGGGAATAGCGGGTTGGGTTACGGCTATTTGTTTGTTTTTTAATTTATTAAACCTGTGGCGTATAAAAATATCAAGTAAAGAACTAGCGTAGAAGTCGTAAGCCAACACTAACCTAATTGTTTGGGTTGTTACATTATCCTCACGTTGAAAGAATTTTCGTCCCGAAAATTGAGTGAACAAGGTGTTTCAAAGTGTCGGAGTAAGAGAAAATTTTCAAAATTATCACATCAGTTCTAGTCTATAGGCTTATAATCATAATACCAATCGATATTGATATTGATCTACGATGACATGTGCCATGTGTCCAAAGTTCAAAATAGTACGCGTATATGAAAACTATTTGTTAAGTTTGAATTGTAAGAAAAACGTTTCTTTGTTTAATTACATGTATCCACCACAAAGATAAAAGTAGAAAAAGGTCTATGATCTCGCCATGAGTTGTTGATGAAGTTCTCGATTTCTTGGAGAGTGTTCAACAATTAGTGATGGTCTCTAAAGTATTAAAGGTTTTAGTTTAGGGGCTAAAGATTTTACGGTGACGATAAATTTTTGGAATGATGTAACACCTCGTAAAATCGTGTCCAATAATATAGTGACACGTGTTGAATTTTTATTTTAGTCTATTAAAGACTAGTAGGGACTAAAGGTGTCATCATGCTCAAACTGAGCCTTTGAGTGATTGTCTGATGTCAACATGCATAAACGTAAGCCTCTGAATGACTGATATGTCAACATGCTTAAACAATAGCCTCTGAGTGACTGATATGTCAACATGCTTAATCATTAGTCTCTGGGTGACTGATGTCACACACCGGATTTCCAACCCAAATCCATACACCGGTGGGCCCGGGTGGGGAGTATTGTGACGTCAGTTAATAACATCATTGTCAATTAAACACGACACAACGGAAGTCTTGGAGTAAAATTACTATTACAAACCAAATGTTCAAAATAAAATAATATACAGGCTCGTAATAGAAGATCCACAGGCGGATCATAAAATGTACAAAGAAAGAATATAAAAACAGACTTTAGGGAAGATATAAGGATTTGCAAGATCTTCTTATTCACTACCGAGCAACTTCCGGCCTATTTCGTATTGTACCCGCAGTTTAGTCTTTGGACGATACGTTAGCTTTCGCTGGTAAATACACCCAACTAACTCATTTTGAAAACATTTTAAAATGATTTTAAGTGCACAGTGCACAAAATCTTTTATAACTTGGGTAAGTTACTTTGTAACCTTGTTAACAGATTCACATGTTTATCCATACATACAGGGCCCAGTACAGAGACCGAGACATGATTAAATACACACCACTTAGAACTCACAGAGGAGTATCCCCAACGTCTTGGGCAATTTGCATTTGAGCGTCTGTTAGGTGTATGCCTACACCATGCGCTAAGGTTGTAACATTTGTCGAAAAACGGGTTTTTCCAAACCCGCTTCGTTTATTAATCGAATAATCAGTTTCATATTTTGTTGCTCATTTAATGCTTATTTTAATTTTAAACAATACATAACTAATAAACATTTTAGATTATGGAAATTAAAATTGTTAAAAAATAAATTAAAACAATTAAAAATGAAAAAGGGCTGCCGGGTTTCGAACCCGGGTCAGCCGGAAACTTTAAACACCAAACACATAACCACTCCGCCACTAGCTGACTTTGTGAAATCTAGGAAACAATTAAAACATAAGTGCAACCGTGAATCAACCTGTTTGCGCCAAACTGAAACCGATATCGGCTTCCAAACGTCCAGGGACTTTTGAGTGATCGCGGATTCTTGATTATAACCGATAAACCGACATTCTTAATCAATTCAGCCATTAATAAACTTGAATTCATGTGACGTTCAGGTTTAATAACCGAAAACATTCACTTCCTGAATTACTCCAACAATATCAGTATGTCGCGACTCAAAATCATCCACAGAACTCTCAATTTCACTTTTGCTCTATTGTCAGTTCGTCGGAAACGCTTTTGAACTCGCCGGACTTTCGCCGGAAAACCGTGTCTTTCATCAAAACGGTAAATTTCTCAATTCTTTCATCTTCTATCAGTTGTTAGGCTTTTGCTAACTCAAACCTTTCAATCAGAATCAATCCCAGACGACGATATTGGATAATCAACACTCGCCGGAAGTTTTCTGAAAATTTCTACATTGCACTGTGAAACGGTATAATCATTCAAACCTTTTGATAACTCTTGTTTAGTCCTTCAATTCCACAACTAGTTAATCAAAACTGTTAATTGGTCCGCTCAGACGGAGTTCATAAAAACAGAGCCGACGACTTTGCCGGAGTTCTGAGAAAAGTCGTCATTCCGGTATGTTCATTCCCAAAACCTTTCCTATCCGTTACATTTTAATCATTCATACGCCTGTTAATTGAGTTGAACAAGTTTAGTAGAGTAATCGTTGTCTGGGTTATTGTAACGAAGAAGACGAAGTGAGTCTGTATATAAATTTAATATAAATTGGATTATATCTCGGGTTAGACACACAGTCCAGCGGTGGACTGTGTGCAATTGAAACGTAGCGATACCGGGTTCGAGTCAGCCCTTATTCCGATTCGTCACAATATTCAGACTTTTTATAAAACCCAAATATAAAAACTTTCAGTTACTATATAAGAGAAATAAAAACAAGTGTTTTAACCGGGTTAGACACACAGTCCAGTGGTGGACTGTGTGCAACGTTAATCAACAGGTCCCGGGTTCGAGACCTGATACGCACGCCGGTTCGATAGAATTTAAATCCTTTTTAAGAAATGAATTTTGGAATAAATTAAAAAGTATATAAATATAATTAAAAACAGAAATATTTCGGGTTAGACACGTAGCTCAGTTGGTAGAGCTGCGTGCACGCGTACGGGAGGCCACAAGTTCGAACCTCACTCAGTGCAACAATATACACGACCGAACCGGTCAACAAGTCAACGGTCAACGGTCAAAGTAAAAAAAAGTCAACATTTTTTTATATTTTTATTTATTTATTTAATTTAAAAATCAATTAAAAATACTTAAAAATAATGTTTTTAAAGTTAGAAAATAGCCTTAAACTCACAAAAATATATCTAAAAATCCTATTAAAATTATTAATAAAATTCACTTATTTACCATACCTTTCGTTATTATTTAGGTTAGTTAATCCTCGACGATCAACCCTCTAAACTCGTGCCCATTCAACATCTTCAACCGAACGCACCCAATGTGAGTGAATCTCTTCAAATTCCCCGTTTTAATCACGTTTTTGGGGTGTATCATGTGTCTTATTATTTATTACATTTAAACAATTGTGCATCCATCATATCCATGATCAAACGTGTATTCAATATGTATCAACTGTTTGTGTGGTTAATGTTTAGATTAAAATTATCATTTTCAGTACATACATTATCATAGGCCGCCGCTCCCCATTACCTATGAGCGTTGAGCTGTTCCCCATTACCTATGAGCGTGAACGAGGCGTTGCCAACATACGATCGGCTCCGTTTGATTGAGCTTTGATCGCACATATATTTATCATAGGCCGTCCGTTCCCCATTACCTATGAGCGTGAACGTGATGTTGCCAACATATACAGTATCATTCATGTTATATACTCATGCAAGTTGGTTTGTTATTGTATGTTATTGTTTGTTATTGTTATTGTTATTGTATGTTTATTTACGTTTGCTCACATATGATTATTGCACAATTTTCCATAATAAATATAACAAGAAATCAATAATAAATGTTTTCTAACAAGGTTCACTCGCCAACTTATGTTGGCATTCGTATAAATCCAAAATAAAGGACCAGTTTGCCTACTTGGGGACTAACGATGAGAGTACGAAGGACCTATTAGGCCAGAGCATGCTATACCAAACGTCGTGTGAGCTAACCCCACTTTGAGTTGTCATTGTGTCTACACCTGACACCCTCCGACCATACATCTCGCAAACATATTTCATGGTTTTCATTCGGGTGATGCGAGTGTTAAACCGCCAATACCAATGTGAATCCTACTAAGCCAATAGCCATGGGGGCCCACATGACTATACAGGTGAAGGTATGGGGGACATTTGAGGCCCAACATGAGCAAACCCAAGACATCCTATGGATGTAGTTGCATTATTGATGTTTATGTTATTTTTATTTTTTTTAAGACACATGACACCTAAAAAGACTCCATAAACTCACAATCTTCTTATATATATTCTTGTAGATGTTGGCTAGGCAACAACGAGGGGGTAGAAGGTCAGGAAGGTCAAACGAACGCTTGGCCACCCAAATCGCAAAACAAATGGCCGCGTTGCTTCCTGACATTGTAGTTCAAGAACAACAAGCTCTCGCCGCAAATCCCATCAATCCTCCCCAGCAAGAAGACCAGAATATCGGCAACCCTCCTTCCAAAAAGTGCTCATATAAACATTTCAAGTCTTGCGATCCTCCGAAATTTGAAGGGACCGAAGGTGTCACTGCCCTCCTCCACTGGTTTGAGGAAATGGAAAACACCTTCCTCAACTGCGATTGTCTCGAGGATCGCAAGGTACGTTACGCAACCGGGAGGCTATTTGGGGTAGCTCTTACCTGGTGGAATACTGAAAAGGGGAAGAGAGGAGTCGAAGATGCAATGGCCTTAACGTGGGAGGAGTTAAGAGAAATCATGACGAGACGCTTCTGTCCTAGAAGCGAGATCAAAAAGTTAGAGGATGAATTTCATTCGTTGAAGCAAAAGGAGGGAGATCATACTTCCTACAACAAGAGGTTTTTAGAGTTGAATCAAATGGTCCCTAACTTGTTCACCCCAGTTTACCGATTAGTCGAACACTATATTCGAGGCCTCCCCTCGAAAATTCAAGACTCAGTTCTCAGCACTTCGCCTGTAACACTCGAAGCTGCTATGGAACTAGCGACCGAGCTTACTGAGAATCGTATTCGCAACGGCAAATTTAAAGATGAGAAAAAGAAAGCCCCCGGTGAGGGCCAAACTTCAAACCATTCCACCTCCTCCTCAAAGTTTGCTAACAAGAGGAAACGAAACACCAGAAACTTTGCTGCCACACAAACAAATTTCCCCATCCCTGCTGCACCCATTACCCAAGTTGCCCCCTCACCTGCACCATATAAAAGGCCATACTCCGGCCCATACCCAAAATGCAACCGTTGCCAATACCATCACTTTCCTGATCATCCCTGCCAACTTTGCACCGGCTGTGGTCGCGCAGGTCACACCATTCAAACCTGTCGCGTACCTCAGCGAACGAACCGCCATCAGCCCTCAACCCAAGCCCACCATCAGATAGTGGGTCAAGCCCAACAACCTTTACTACTACCACCTACCCAACATGTAGCCCAATCCTACTACCAACCCAACTATCCCATGGTGCAACCTATGCGGGCTTGTTACAACTGTGGAGACCCGAACCATGTCAGAAACACCTGTCCCACGCTTAGTGAATATTATCCATGCCCAAGCTCAAGCTAATCCAGTAAACCAGGCTAATCAAGCTCCTCCACCTGCAAGAGGAAGAGCTTTTAACATCAACGCCAATCAAGCTAGGGCTGATAACAATGTGGTTAACGGTACGTTTCTCATCAATGGTAGTTATGCATCCATGTTATTTGATACTGGCGCGGATAAAAGTTTTGTATCCTTAGAACTGGAACCCATCCTCAACCAAACTCGTGATAAACTCATGGAATCCATAACGGTAGAAGTTGCTGACGGAAAATCGGTCTCATTAAACTCTATTATACGCAATTGTACTCTCACTCTAAACGATCACGATTTTCCAGTTGACCTCATACCTATGAAGTTGGTAAGTTTCGACATTATAATTGGAATGGACTGGCTCAGCTAACATCATGCTGAAGTTGTATGCCGCGAAAAGTTTATACGCATTCCTTTTACAAACGGTCAGACTCTACGAATCTTTGGAGAAACCCCTTCGAAAGGGCTCAAATTAATGTCCTGTCTTCAAGCCCGAAAATATCTCCGCAAGAATTATGTCGCATTTCTAACTTATGTCGTCAAAAAGGGAACCAAGGAGAAGAAACTTGAAGACATCCCAGTAGTAAAAGATTTTCCGCAAGTTTTTCCTGACGACATTTCAGGACTTCCTCCCGTGAGAGAAGTCGAATTCCGCATTGATCTTATACCTGGAGCTACACCAGTTGCAAAATCTCCTTATAGGTTAGCCCCATCCGAAATGCAAGAGCTAGCCAGTCAATTGCAAGAGTTGACGGACAAAGGATTCATACGTCCTAGCTCCTCGCCTTGGGGTGCACCTGTCCTTTTTGTGAAGAAGAAAGATGGAACGTTTCGCATGTGCATCGACTACAGAGAACTCAACAAGTTAACGGTCAAGAACCGCTACCCATTACCTCTCATCGATGATCTTCTTGACCAACTTCAAGGCGCCAGCTGTTTTTCAAAAATCGACCTTCGTTCTGGTTATCATCAACTCAGAGTACATGAAGAAGACGTCCCAAAGACCGCCTTCCGAACTCGTTATGGTCATTATGAATTCATGGTCATGCCATTTGGTCTAACCAACGCCCCAGCTGTCTTCATGGATCTAATGAACAGAGTCTGCAAACCTTATCTCGACCGTTTTGTTATAGTCTTCATCGACGACATCCTCATCTACTCAAAGTCTAAGTCTAATCATGAACGACACCTTCGACTCATCCTTACACTCTTAGAGAATGAAAAGCTCTACGCCAAATTCTCCAAATGCGAATTCTGGTTAAAAGAGGTACAATTCCTTGGACATGTCGTCAATGACAAGGGAATACATGTCGACCCCTCAAAGATCAAAGCAGTACAAGAATGGCAAGCGCCACGTACACCAACCGAAGTAAGATCATTCCTTGGTTTGGCTGGTTATTATCGCCGTTTCATTGCAAATTTCTCCCGCATCGCTGTACCGCTCACGGCTTTAACACATAAAGGAAAACCCTTCATATGGGGATCCAAACAAGAAGAAGCCTTCCAAACCCTTAAACAAAAACTCTGTGATGCACCTATCCTCACTCTTCCTTAAGGTTGTGATGACTTCGTGGTTTATTGCGACGCGTCAGGGCAAGGACTAGGTTGTGTTCTAATGCAAAGAGGAAAGGTGATAGCTTATGCTTCTAGACAACTCAAAACTCATGAGAAGAACTACACCACCCATGACCTAGAACTTGGAGCCGTTGTGTTCGCTCTTAAGATATGGAGACATTACCTCTACGGTACTAAGTGTGAAATATACACTGACCATAAGAGCCTCCAACATATCTTCAACCAAAAGGAGTTAAACATGAGGCAACGGAGATGGGTTGAACTTCTTAATGACTACGTCTGTGAAATTCGGTATCATCCTGGCAAGGCAAACGTGGTGGCCGATGCACTCAATCGAAAGGGTTATGCGAACTCCATTCGTCTTCTATGTTCGCAAATCATAACCGACATCAAAGATCAAATTCGAGAAGCCCAACATGTTTCAGTAACGGAAGACGACGTACGAAAGGAGCTGTCATGTGGAGCTGAACTTAAAATTGAAACTAAATCCGACGGTATTTTGTACTATCTAGATCGCATATGGATTCCTGACCACAACAACCTTCGTGAATTCCTTATGAATGAGGCACACAAAATACGATACTCTATACACCCAGGAGCCGACAAGATGTATCAAGACCTTCGATACACCTACTGGTGGCCTGGAATGAAAAAGGATATTGCTGTTTTTGTTTCCAAGTGCCTTACATGTTCCAAAGTAAAAGCTGAACATCAAAGACCCTCAGGACTTCTGGTCCAACCTGAAATACCTGTATGGAAGTGGGAAAACATAACCATGGACTTCATTACCGGTTACCTCGCACTTCTGGTGGGTATGACACTATACGGTAATCATTGATCGTCTTACAAAATCAACTCACTTCATTCCGATCCGCGAAGATTTCAAGAACGAGAAGTTAGCTCGTATCTACATCAGCGAAATCGTAAGCCGTCATGGTGTACTGTTTAGCATTATTTCAGATCGTGATGGTCGTTTCACTTCACGAACATGGCAAGCCGTACAAGCCGCTTTGGGTACACGATTAGACCTCAGTACCGCTTATCATCCTCAAACTGATGGACAATCTGAATGCACCATTCAAACTCTTGAAGATATGCTTCGAACATGTGTCATAGACTTCAAGGGAAATTGGGACGCTCATCTACCATTAGTTGAATTTTCGTACAACAACAGCTATCATTCAAGTATCGGCATGGCACCTTTCGAAGCTTTATATGGTCGTAAGTGCCGATCTCCAGTATGTTGGCACGAAATTGGGGAAGCTCAAATCACCAGTCCAGAATTGATTCAAGAAACCACAGACAAGATCCATCAAATTCGAAATAATCTTCTAGCGGCACAAAGTCGTCAAAAGAGTTATGCAGATAAACGACGAAAGCCTTTGGAGTTTAACATTGGTGATCATGTACTTTTAAAAGTATCACCGTGGAAGGGAGTAGTTCGTTTTGGCCAGAAGGGCAAGCTACACCACGCTACGTAGGACCTTTCAAGATACTCGAAAGAGTAGGACCTGTAGCATACAAGCTTGATCTACCAGAAGAACTCAACAGAATTCACCCCACATTCCACGTATCAAACTTAAAGAAGTGTCTCGCCGATGAAAACCTCCATATTCCCTTGGAAGATATTCAGATCGATGAATCTATGCATTTCATTGAAAGACCAGTAGAGATCATGGACTTCGGAGAAAAACGTTTAAGACGGAGTCGCATTCCAATTGTTAGGGTACGCTGGGAGTCGAAACGGGGACCTGAGTTTACTTAGAAACGTGAAGACTCAATGCGCGAAAAATACCCGCGTCTTTTTCCTGTTACCACTACTACTTAAATTTCGGGACGAAATTTCTAAAAGTAGGGGATACTGTAACATTTGTCGAAAAACGGGTTTTTCCAAACCCGCTTCGTTTATTAATCGAATAATCAGTTTCATATTTTGTTGCTCATTTAATGCTTATTTTGATTTTAAACAATACATAACTAATAAACATTTTAGATTATGGAAATTAAAATTGTTAAAAAATAAAATTAAAACAATTAAAAATGAAAAAGGGCTGCCGGGTTTCGAACCCGGGTCAGCCGGAAACTTTAAACACCAAACACATAACCACTCCGCCACTAGCTGACTTTGTGAAATCTAGGAAACAATTAAAACATAAGTGCAACCGTGAATCAACCTGTTTGCGCCAAACTGAAACCGATATCGGCTTCCAAACGTCCAGGGACTTTTGAGTGATCGCGGATTCTTGATTATAACCGATAAACCGACATTCTTAATCAATTCAGCAGTTAATGAACTTGAATTCATGTGATGTTCAGGTTTAATAACCAAAAACATTCACTTCCTGAATTACTACAACAATATCAGTATCTCGCGACTCAAAATCATCCACAGAACTCAATTTCACTTTTGCTCTATTGTCAGTTCGTCGGAAACGCTTTTTGAACTCGCCGGACTTTCGCCGGAAAACCGTATCTTTTATCAAAACGGTAAATTTCTCAATTCTTTCATCTTCTATCAGTTGTTAGGCTTTTGCTAACTCAAACCTTTCAATCAGAATCAATCACAGACGACGATATCGGATAATCAACACTCGCCGGAAGTTTTCTGAAAATTTCTACATTGCACTGTGAAACGGTATAATCATTCAAACCTTTTGATAACTCTTGTTTAGTCCTTCAATTCCACAACTAGTTAATCAAAACTGTTAATTGGTCCGCTCAGACGGAGTTCATAAAAACAGAGCCGACGACTTTGCCGGAGTTCTGAGAAAAGTCGTCATTCCGGTATGTTCATTCCCAAAACCTTTCCTATCCGTTACATTTTAATCATTCATACGCCTGTTAATTGAATTGAACAAGTTCAGTAGAGTAATCGTTTTCTGGGTTATTGTAACGAAGAAGACGAAGTGAGTCTGTATATAAATTTAATATAAATTGGATTATATCTCGGGTTAGACACATAGTCCAGCGGTGGACTGTGTGCAATTGAAACGTAGCGATACCGGGTTCGAGTCCGCCCTTATTCCGATTCGTCACAATATTCAGACTTTTTATAAAACCCAAATATGAAAACTTCCAGTTAGTATATAAGAGAAATAAAAACAAGTGTTTTAACCAGGTTAGACACACAGTCCAGCGGTGGACTGTGTGCAACGTTAATCAACAGGTCCCGGGTTCGAGACCTGATACGCACGCCGGTTCGATAGAATTTAAATCCTTTTTAAGAAATGAATTTTGGAATAAATTAAAAAGTATATAAATATAATTAAAAACAGAAATATTTCGGGTTAGACACGTAGCTCAGTTGGTAGAGCTGCGTGCACGCGTACGGGAGGCCACAAGTTCGAACCTCACTCAGTGCAACAATATACACGACCGAACCGGTCAACAAGTCAACGGTCAACGGTCAAAGTAAAAAAAAGTCAACATTTTTTTTATATTTTTATTTATTTATTTAATTTAAAAATCAATTAAAAGTACTTAAAAATAATGTTTTTAAAGTTAGAAAATAGCCTTAAACTCACAAAAATATATATAAAAATCCTATTAAAATTATTAATAAAATTCACTTATTTACCATACCTTTCGTTATTATTTAGGTTAGTTAATCCTCGTCGATCAACTCTCTAAACTCGTGCGCATTCAACATCTTCAACCGAACGCACCCAATGTGAGTGAATCTCTACAAATTCCCCGTTTTAATCACGTTTTTGGGGTGTATCATGTGTCTTATTATTTATTACATTTAAACAATTGTGCATCCATCATATCCATGATCAAACGTGTATTCAATATGTATCAACTGTTTGTGTGGTTAATGTTTAGATTAAATTTATTATTTTCAGTACATACATTATCATAGGCCGCCGCTCCCCATTACCTATGAGCGTTGAGCTGTTCCCCATACCTATGAGCGTGAGCGAGGCGTTGCCAACGTACGATCGGCTCCGTTTGATTGAGCCTTGATCGCACATACATTTATCATAGGCCGTCCGTTCCCCATTACCTATGAGCGTGAACATGACGTTGCCAACATATACAGTATCATTCATGTTATATACTCATGCAAGTTGGTTTGTTATTGTATGTTATTGTTTGTTATTGTTATTGTTATTGTATGTTTATTTATGTTTGCTCACATATGATTATTGCACAATTTTCCATAATAAATATAACAAGAAATCAATAATAAATGTTTTCTAACAAGGTTCACTCGCCAACTTATGTTGACCCAAAAACCCCCATCTTTACACATGATACAGGTGATCCAGCTGCAGCAAGAAACATATAGGATGGCTTAGAAGAATAAACCGGTTTAGACTTTGGTTTGTTTAGTTGGTTATCTTTCTTTGTAATTGTATGAACTTGTTTGGAATATTGAGGATGAAATTTTGAATTTAATAAATATGAAACATATTAGTAAACATCATGAGCTTTGGTGATAACCCAATTATGCCCCGACTCTTATTCCGTTGCGGGTCGGGGTGTGACAAAGGTCGTGGCCATTAACTAATCTAATGAGCCGAGGATATCCAGGACACGGTAATTTAACCCCCGATGTTTAAGTTATCAAAGAAAACTATTAAAACAGAATATGCGGATTTACTAGCCACAGTCCGGCATTCAATTGATCCCATTTCTGACCAAGCGGTAATAGTTTACCGTATCCTAAGACCGTATAGGGAAAATAAGTCGAGAGTATTTACCTGAGCTAGTCTTCTTTTAATTTTAATAACTCAGCCATATACAAAAGTACTTAAGTGCAGATAGCATTTACCGGCAAGGCTCTAGTCTGAATTATGGCATAAGCTAACCAGTTAATACTAACGGTCTTTATTTAAGTCATAGACTTAGACCGAGTAGTGTACATGATCGAAACGTATAACGCTTGATTAAACGATGATTTGATAGAATGTAGTTTAAACCCGACAAGTACTTTGACTTGTCTAATATGGGTAAACTATAAGCATTCTGGGTTTTGAAACTTGAATGACAAGGTTAAACCCGTTTTGGTTAATTTTCGTAAAATAGTTACATATACTTAACCGTGAGCATATTAGCGATATCGGGTAACCGGATAAGTCATGGAAAAGTTCTATATGCCATTATATTTTAAATAAGTTAATATATCAGTAGGATATCAACTTGTATGCCCGTTAAGGTTTTAAAACGAAACTATGCCTCATAAGGGCTTTCGGTAATTTCATACCATATAAAAGGAACTTGAATATAATTTAAGTTTATAATCATGAGTATTCTGGAAAAATAGTTTATTTATGATATCATATCAGTAGGATATCAATTATATATGTATTTTATCTTTTATGACCAAACTATGCACCAAAGGGGCATTTTGGTCATTTTACACATAGTTTATAAATTATTTGGGATTCTGAGTTCATAACATGTACCTACTGTAAAATATTTAAAATAAGTTTTAAAATCAGCAGGTAACAAGTCTTGGTTAAATAATATGGTTTAAAACCATACTATGCGCCGAAACGGCGCTTTTGTCATAAAATGACATCTCTATGCGATGTTTACGAAAACTAATGTTAAGATCAGATTAAAATGTCTTAAATATGTTATTTAATATAACATATCAGTAGGTTAATGATTTACCTTGAAAAGATTTGATTAAAACCATTTTATAAGACACAAGGGCTAAAATCGTCATTTATCGACATAGTTTAAGGACCTGTTGGAAAACTCAGTTTATAACTTGATTTAACATTGCAAATAATCCTACTTATAATATTACATCAGTAGAAAACTCATTTTCAAGTTCATTACCATTTAAAACCTTGTTTTATGCAAAATAATGTATTTTGGTCAAAGATTGCATAATTATGTTATTTGCGCATAAACTTGGATTTTGATTATGATCATCTAATATAACCTCAGAGGGTTATGCTACATTATATTATGATCATAATACAACTTTAGATCAGTAGGTAACTAATCTAAATCGGGTCAGAATCGAAAGTCAAAGCAGAAGTCAAACTTCGCGACTTTCGGTTGCGAACCGACCCTAGAAGTGAAATTGACGAGCCGAACATGTTCTTACATGTTCTAATAATTATTACCAACTTGTTTAAGTGTCAAAACAGGTTTCATAACATATATATGATCAATTTATGATTTTTCCGAAAAATGGCATGTTTGACTTTTTAATATCGTAACTTTGACCCGTCAATTGGTCTAGTAAACGTGATCTTCAGGAGATGCCCTTTGTAGGGATTAACACCTACCTTATTGTGATCACCTAGCCATGTTCATTTCGAACAATGGCTGGACCATAATGGTCTTAATCGAAAGTCAAAACGTTTTCGTAAACCGTTTGACTTTTGGCTATAAAAGCCTATAAACAAAAATGCACAAGGAAGGAACACTTACCAGTGATTCCTAGGGTGCAAAAGAACTATGTTGGATGCTCATTTTAGCTAGGAACTTCCAGAGGAGGGAGAAGAGCGTGAATAAGAAAGGTACAAGTTCAAATGTTGAACCTAATCACCTATTTATAGTTGGAGAACTCAAAGGAGGTGAAGCCAGGTGTTTAGGGGGTGTAAGAGGGAGGTTACAAGTGTCCCAAAACGTGGCATAGCTGATTACAAGTCCATAGTTTCGATCAAATGGTTTTTTGGAGTTTTGTTTGGAGACCAAGCAAAACCTTCTGCAGCAGAGGGCTTCTCGCGCCCCGCGAGAGACCCAGGCCAGGTCTCTCTCGGCCCGCGAGCGCCATATGGCCAGTTTCAAGTTTTGACACTTTTAACCCCTTAACTTTATAAAGCTTCTAAAAACCTTTTTAAACACCTTTTTGGCACTTTTAGCCCTCCGTAGCCAATACTTGGCATACCCGGATTATGCCCGGACATTGTCGAGCTCTCGGTTCATTAAAAGGTCACTCAGAGGTATAATTTAACATGATGACACTTTTAATCCCTCCATTATCCAATTTTCACATATTTACATAATTGAACTCTCTCATCTAATATTTGGCACGTATGAGAGTTAGGACTTCACAAAGGATCACTCAGAGGCTTATTATAAGCATGTTGATTCCGATATCACTCAGAGACTGGGCATGTTGACATATTAGTCACTCAGAGGCTAAATTTCAAGCATGTTGACATATCAGTCAGTCAGAGGCTATTATTTATGCATGTTGACACCTTTAGTCGTTATTGGTCTTTAATAGAGTATATTTAAAATACAACACGTGTTACTATACTATTGAACACGATTTTACAGGGTGTTACAACTGATATGTCAACATGCTTAAACTCGTCCTATGAGTGACTGATATGTCAACATGCCCAGCCTCTGAGTGACATCGGAGTCAACATGCTTATAGTGGGCCTCTGAGTGATCCTTTACGAAGTCCTAACTCTCATATGTTCCATTTGTTGGACGAGAGGGAGTAAATCCGTAAATATGTGAAAGTCGGATAATGGAGAGGTTAAAAGTGTCAACATGTTAATTTATACCTCTGAGTGACCTTTTCATGAACCGAGAGCTCGACAATGTTCGGGCATACTCTCGGGTATGCCAAATATTGGTTACGGAGGGCTAAATATGCTAAAAAGGTGTTTTAGAAGGTTTTACAAGTTAAGGGGCTAAAAGTGTCAAAATTTGAAAGTGGCCTAGGGGCGCGAGAGGCAAGACATGTGCCTCTCGCGGCCCATCAGAAGGCTGCATCTGCAGAAAAATTGCCTTGGCCTCCACACATGTTGCCAAAAACCATTAAATCGAAACAACGGTCTTCCAAACAGCCATGCCACGTTTTAGGACACTTGTAAGCTCCCTCTTACACTCCTTAGCACCTGGCATCACCTCCTTCAAGCTCTCCAACTATAAATAGGTGTCAAGGGTCACCATTTGAACTTGCACCTTTCTCATTCACAACTCTATCTCCCTCCTCTGGAAGTTCCTAACTGAATGGAGCATCCAACTTAGTTCTCTTGCATCATAGGAACCACTTGTAAGTGTTCCTTCCTCTTGCATTTTCGTTTATAGGCTTTTATAGCCAAAAGTCAAGCATTTTATGGAAAACGCCTTGCCTTCAGTTAAGACCATTATGGTCCAGCCATTGTTCGTAACGAGCATGGCTAACTGATCGTAATAAGGTAGGTGTTAGTCCCTATAAAGGACACCTCCTGAAGATCACATTTGCTAGACCAATTGACCGGTCAAAGTTATTGTAATAAAAAGTCAAACAAGCCATTTTCTGGGAAATGTTATAATTTGAGCTTATATATGTTATGAAACATGTTTTGTCACTTAAAAGGTTAGTAATAATTATTAGAACATGTAAGTACATGTTCGGCTCGTCAATTTCAGTTCTAGGGTCGGTTCGCAACCGAAAGTCGCAAAGTTTGACTTCTTCTTTTACTTTCGAGTCTGACCCGATTTAGATTAGTTAGCTACTAATCTAAGGTTGCATTATGATCGTAATATAATGTAGCATAACCGTCTAAGGTTATATTGCATGATTATAATCAGAATCTGAGTTTGTGCACAAGTTCCGTAATTATGTCATTTTGACTAAAATGTCCTTTTTGCATAACAGGAGGTTTAAATAATAAACCTGAAAATGAGTTTCTTACTGATGTAATATTATAAGTAGGATCATTCGGGATGTCAAACCAGATTGTAAACTGAGTTTATGAGCAAGTCCTTGTATTATGTCGATAAATGACGATAAGGCCCTTGTGGCTTATAAAATGGTTTTAATCATATCTTTTCAAAGTAAATCTTTTACCTACTGATATGTTATATTAAATAACACATCTAAGACATGTTAATCTGACCTTAAACTGTATTTTCATTAAACATCAAACAAATCGTTATTTTACGACATAAGCGTCGTTTCGGCGCATAGTATGGTTTTAAATCAATATACCAACCAAAACTTGTTACCTTCTGATTTTAAAAATTGCTTTAAATATCTTTACAGTAGGTACAAGATATAAACTTTGAATCCGAAATAATTTCTAAAATATGTGTAAAATGACCAAAATGCCCCTTCGGTGCATAGTTTGGTCATAAAAGATAAATTACACATATAATTAATATCCTACTGATATTATAACATAAATAAGTTATTTTTCCAGAATACTTATGGTTATAACATTAAATTATATTCAAGTTACTTTTATAAGGTATGAAATTACCAAAATGCCCATATGAGGCATAGTTTCATTTTAAAACCTTAAAGGACATATAAGTTGATATCCTACTGATATTACAACTTATTGAAAATATAATGGCATATAGAACTTGTCCATGACTTATCCGGTTACCCGATATCACTGATATGCGTATGGTTAAGTATATGTAACTAGTTTACGGAAATTAACCGAAACGGGTCTAACCTTGTCATTTAAGTCTCAAAATCCATAATGTTTATAGTTTATCCATATTACACAAGTCAAGGTACTTGTTGGGATTAAACTACATTCTATCCAATCATCGTTTAATCTAGCGTTATATGTTTTGATAAGTACGCTAGTCGGTCTAAGTCTATGACTTAAATAAGACCGTTAGTATTTAGTTGGTTAGCTTATGCCATAATCCAGACTAGAGACTTGCCGGTAAATGCTATCTGCACTTAGTACTTTTGCGTACAGCAGAGTTAATAAATCTTGCGTTTAAACTAAGACTAGCTCAGGTAAATACTCTCGACTTATTTCCCCTATATGGGCTTGGGTTACGGTAAGTTATTACCGCTTGGTCAGAAATGGGATCCATCGAATGCCGGATTGTGGCTAGTAAATCCGCATATTCCATTTTAATCAGTTTTGTTTGATAACTTAAACATCGGGGGTTAACTACCGTGTCCTAGATATCCTTGGCTCATTACAATAGAAAATGGCCACGACCTTAGCGCGGGTGTAGGCATACGCCCGATAGACGTTCAAAATGCATTTCCCACAAGGTTGGGAAGAAATAACCCCTTCGTGAGTTCAAAGTGGTGTGTACGTTAATCATGTCTCATTCTCCATACCTGGCCCTGTATGTATGGACAAACATGTGAATCTGTTAACAAGGTTGACGGTCAACTTTCCCAAGTTATAAAAGATTTTGTGCTGATACGCACTTAAAACATATTTATAATGTTTTCAAAATGAGTCAGTTGGGGGTATTTACCAGCGAAAGCTGACGTATTTTCAAAAGACTAAGCTTGCAGGTACAATACGAAAATAGGCTGGAAGTACTCGGTAGTGATAAGAGGATCTTGCAAATCCTAGATCTGCCCAAAGTCTGTTTTATATTCTTTCTTTTGTACAATTTATGATACTCTTGTGGATCTTCTATTACGAGCCGTCTGTATATTAATTTGGTATTTTGAACATTTGGTTTGTAATAATAATTTGAATCTAAGACTTCTGCTGTGTTGTGTTTAATTGTCTATGATGATATCAACTTACGTCACGATATTCCCCACCCGGGCCCACCGACGTTTGGATTGGCTGTGGAAAGTCGGGGTGTGACAGGTTGGTATCAGAGCCAACGCTTGAGAGAATTAAACACTAGCCTTTTGTGTTTAATCTCAAACTTACACAAGCACATTCCTTAGACTTCCGAGTCTAGGTTTTGACCTAGGATTACTCATCTCATTATTAAGTTATTAGTATTGTTTTGAATTGATTTTAACAGGAAAATGCCGTCAAGAGTAAGAGGAAGAGGTAAAGGACCAATGAGGGGAGGACCTTCAGGACATATCCCTTCACATCCCATCACCCGAACCCCTATAAAGATTCGGGGATTCATGGTCGTTGTCGCAACATTCACCTTCTCATACTCAAAACTCGTACCATTTTTATCATTCGCATCATTCACGCCACTCCCACCATTCCCATCATTCTTATCATGATGAATTTAACCCCAAACAATACTTTAATACACCCCCAGCCGACCAAAACCAATTAGACCAACCCAATCCCATGGTCGAGGACTCCGATCCAGAATTGTCGCAATCGGGATCACACACGCATCCCATTGAAATCTCAAGCGATTCGAACTCTTACGCCGGATAGCCATACCGAGATCCTAATGAGTGGGACCAAAATTGGAACCAATTTACTTTTGCTAACACTCTTTCCCATCACTCCCCAACTCCTCTTGTACAAGAAGATGTCCACATGGAATCGGTGTAACAACCCCAATCGCCACCTGAACCGCCAAGGAGGAAAAAGGAGCACGTATGATGGTACGTGCGGGCCAACGGTCAAGATCACTGCCACCTTTGCCCAAACCTTACCCAACGATTCACGAGGACCCATAAATGGGTGGAACCTCCAATATTTCACCTGTGATGGAACCGACACCACCACCAGTGGTTCAAGCACCACCCTCTAGATATAATAACCCTATCCCAACATATCCAGATACATTTGGATATGATCCTTTTAACCCATATACACCTGTTTATTACCAAGCATTGTCGCATGACCCTTACATGCAAGCGGTCATGCATAACGCACTTTACCTGTCTCCTTTCCCACCTGCTTATCAACCTATTGGATATCCAAGTTATGGTACCAGTATCCTATTATGCCACAACCACAACCACAACCTCCACCACCACTCGAGGCCATTAATGAGGCCTTGGAACGGATGAAAGAAATGTAACAACGAGCAGCGAAAACATAGAAGAAGACGAACAAGTTCTTCAAGAAACTCTCCAAATTGGTTAAGGGAAATAAGGACGAGTGAAGTCTCTTCTAATATGTCAGTCCCTGTGAGGACATTGTTATTTCTTTAGTCCCTGTGTGGAAATTTTTATTTCATTACTCCTTGCATGGACAGTTTGTTTCATTGTTTCTAGTATTGTAATTTCTATTGGAATTTAATGAAGTATTTTGGAATGATATATATATGTATTCATCCTCTTCAAGCGAGCGTCTCGATTTTACTCAAAATTTATGCTCTGCTATATAATTCCAAAAGACCTTAATGGATTTGATTATGCCAAGTGGCACAGACCACAAATTGGCCAAGAAATGATAGTTAAGGACAAGGGGCCTTCTATCAGGATAGTTAAGGGAAGTTATCCTCCTATCCAGAGGTGGTGGACTAGGTTCAAGCCTCTAAGGTCGTTAAGGTCCAAGGTGGCCGGGACCGTTAATCAACCATTAAGGTACTCTTATGTTAACATTAAGGAATGTTCATACTCCTGGTAGTGTGATTTGAGGAACCACACTAGCCGTCTAGGTAAAAAGGACTACGTCCTAAGACCTACTATATAGCTTATGTGATCAACGTGATCCCGGCTAAAGTCATCAATGTGATGACGACTGACAGGCCAATGTGCCCAATTTTATATCCAATGTGACAGGCCAATGTGTCAAACTTTATGTCCAATGTGACAGGCCAATGTGCCCAACTTTATGTCTAATGTGACAGGCCAATGTGCCCAACTTTATGCCCAATGTGACAAACCAATGTGCCCAACTTTTTGTCTAATGTGACAGGCCAATGTGCCCAACTTTATGTCTAATGTGACAAGCCAATGTGCCCAATTTATGGCCAATGTGACAGGCCAATGAGCCCAATTTTATGTTTATTAAAGACAGGCTAATGTGTTGTATTTTGAATATCCTTGGGGATAAGGCTAATGAGCCATATTTTAATGTCCTCTGTGACAAGCCTACAAACTACATACAATTGTCAATTATGACAATGACAGTTGTGACATTATGATCCACTATCTAATAACGTATGGACTATGTCCAGATTGAAATTTGCCTTTAATGGTCCTATTAAGACCTTGGCCAAATATATATACAATAAGCTTAAGAGTTGTGATGTTATTCACACTAGCTTAAATAGGTGATGGATTGTTATATCCAGTGTTTAAGACAATATGGTTGTTATACTATAGCTAAGAGAAATTTTGTTTGATGTTTAGAGCCAAAGCTACAAAATGGTAAACTTGGACGAGGCACAGAGTAGCCACCGCGAGATTAGCTCTAACAAGGCTGAAAATATAGCCGTTAATAATGATGATTTCCAAACTCGCATAGATGCAGCTGTTGGAAAGGCCGTAGAGAAACTTAGGGAGTCGAGTGCTACTCGCTCAATACCAATATCAATCACACCATCCTCAGCTCATAAGGAGAGCTCAGTTCACTCTTCGAATACGAAGAGTGAATCAAAGAAAATAGAATTGGCTGATAGGTCCCGTTCTTCTAAAGACAGATGTACCTATAAATATTTCGTCTCCTGCAAGCCCCGAGACTTTAATGGAGAAAAAGGAGCAGTAGAAGCCTTGAAGTGGCTTGACGAAATGGAAACGATTATGGATATCAGCGAATGTGCTGATAAGGATGTGGTAAAGTATGTATCACAGTCCTTCAAAGGCGATGCCTCATTTGGTGGAAGGCAATGGTTCAATCTATAGGTAAGATACACCTGTACAACTTAGGATGGTCTAAGTTTGTCGATATAGTCAAGGAGACTTACTGTCCACCTCATGAGGTGGAGAAATTAGAGACAGATTTTCTGACTCTTTCAATGAAGAAACTAGACAGTCGGAAGTATGTTTCTGACTTCAACTCCCTGTCTAGGTTAGTTTCATATTTAATCACCCCTGAATCCAAACGCATTGCGTGTTTTATTAATGGGTTAGCGCCCGAGATGAAGGGCATGGTAAAGGCTGCTCAGCCTAGTACCTATAGGTCCGCTGTAGACCTAACTCTCTCCCTCACCTTAGATTTAGTGAGGCAAATGTCAATTAGGACTGAAACTGACGGAAAGAGGAAACGGGAGGATAATAATTCCCAAAGGTTAAAAAAGAAAGGAAATTTCGGGTTCAAGAAGAACTAGCACACGTCTAATGACACACCTCTGTGCAAGAACTATAAATATAGACATTGGGGACAGTGTATTATAAATCAACAGACTAAACCCTGTGGTATCTGCAAGAGAAAGGGACATAAGACCCTAGAGTGCAAGGATCTTAAGGATGCCGTTTGCTACAACTGTAATGAAAAAGGGCATATTACGTTCAATTTCCCAAAGAACCCCAAAAGTAATGATGCAAAGCCTGGAGAGGCTAAGAAACGGAATGCTCAGACCTTTCAAATGAATGCCAGGGAGGCCGTTAATGATAATAACGTCATAACAGGTACATTCCTCATCAACGATGTTTATGCTAGAGTTCTTTTCAATTCGGGTACAGATAAATCCTTTGTTGACCATAAGTTTAGTAAACTATTAAATTTACCCATAAGAACTCTAGACATAACCTATGAGGTAGAAGTCGCTGATGGAACGTTAGAGACAGCATCATCCATTCTTGATGGATGTTCTATATCTATTGAGAATCATTCTATCCATATCTCTCTCTTTCCAATGAAGTTGGCGGGGTTCGATGTAGTCTTAGGCATGGATTGGTTATCCCATAACAAAACACGTATTGCCTGCGATAAGAAACTCATCAAAATTAAAACCCCATCTGGTGAAACGATCACCATCCCTGGAGATTCACACTACGGATTGCCAGAAAAGCTGTTGTTATTTAAGGCATAAGTGTTTGGGGAAAGGTTGTGTCATTTACCTGGCACAAGTAACTATCAATGAGCGTAAACCAAGTATAGAAGACCTTCCAATTGTATTAGAGTATTCTGGTGTTTTCCCCGAAGAATTACCAGGTCTGCCTCCAGATAGGCAAGTAGAGTTAAGAATTGATATCCTGCAAGAATCAGCACCTGTGGCCAGAGTTCCATATCGATTAGCACCGATGGAAATGAAGGAGTTAAAAGTTCGATTAGATGAACTTTTAGAGAAAGGCTTTATCCAGCCTAGTTCCTCACCTTGGGGAGCTCCTATTCTTTTTGTTAAAAAGAAAGACGGTTCAATAGGATGTGCATTGATTACCGAGAGTTGAACAAGATAACGATTAAGAACCGATATCCCTTACCCAGGATTGATGACTTGTTTGATCAACTTCAAGGTGCTAGCTATTTCTCTAAGATCGATTTAAGATTTGGATATCATCACTTGAAGGTTAAGAACGAGGATGTTCCTAAGACTGCCTTAAGGACCCGATATGGTCATTTTGAATTTCTAGTGATGCCTTTTGGGCTCACAAATGCACCTGCAGCATTCATGGATCTCATGAATAGGGTCTGCAATCCGTATTTGGATAAGTTTGTCATTGTCTTCATATACGACATACTTTTCTATTCTCGTAATCAAATTGATCACGAGGAACACCTTCGGTGCATTCTAGAATTACTAAGGCAGGAGAAGCTTTATGCTAAATTCTCTAAATGTGAATTTTGGCTTAGAGAAGTCCAATTTCTTGGACATATTGTAAATGAGCGTGGTATCCAAGTGGATCTCGCCAAAATAGAAGCAATAATGACTTGGGAAGTACCCAAAACCCCATCAGAGATTCGTAGTTTCCTAGGATTGGCTGGTTATTATAGGAGGTTCATTATGAACTTTTCAAGGATAACCACTTCTTTAACTACCTTGACCCGTAAGAATGTCAAGTTTGTGTGGGATCCAAAACAACAAGAATCCTTTGAGATTCTAAAACATAAGTTGAGCAATGCTCCTATGTTATCTCTACCTGAGGGTATTGAGGATTTTATAGTTTATTGTGATGCTTCTCACACTGGCATGGGTTGTGTGCTAATGCAAAAAGGCAAGGTGATTGCTTATGCATCACAACAGTTAAAGGTGCAGGAAAGAAATTACACCACCCATGATTTGGAATTGGGTGTCATTGTATTTGCACTTAAGTTATGGAGACATAACTTATATGGCACAAAGTGTATTATATACACTGACCATAAGAGTCTCCGGCATCTGTTCAATCAGAAGGAATTGAACATGCGACAACGCCATTGGATGGAAACACTTAATGATTATGTTTGCGAAATTCGCTATCATCTCGGCAAGGAAAATGTCGTTGTTGATGCCTTAAGTCGCAAGGAAAGGATTAAACCCATTAGGATTAACGCCAAGAGTATTGAACTCAGAAATAGCTTGAATGAAAAGCTATTAGATGCGCAAAAGCAAGCCCTATTAGAGGCTAATATTCCTATTGAGAGGATTAGGTGGAAATGTTGATCAGTTAGCGCTTGGAAAGGATGGAATCCTTAGATTTAATGAAAGGATCTAGGTTACAATCTTTGGAGAACTTAGAGATCTAATCCTCCAAGAAGCGCATAATACGAGATACTCAGTTCGCCCAGGTGGTGACAAGATGTATCAGGACTTGAAAAAGAATTATTGGTGGATGGTTTTGAAGAAATCCATAGCCACTTATGTAGCTAAGTGTCTGACGTGTTCGCAAGTTAAGGCCGAACATCAGAAACCATCAGGACTTCTACAATAACTAGAAATTCCCATATGAAAATGGGAAATGGTAACTATGGACTTGATTACCAAGTTACCAAAGACCAAACATGGTAATGACACGATTTAGGTGATTGTAGATAGGCTGACTAAGTCAGCGCATTTCTTGCCAATTAAGGAAACGTATAATTCAGACAAATTGGCTAAGTTGTATGTGTACAAGATTGTGTCCCTACATGGTGTGCAGATATCTATTGTATCTGATAGAGATACTAGATGTACCTCTCATTTTTGGAAATGTTTCCAACAATCTTTAGGCACAAAATTAAACTTTAGTACCGCTTACCACCCGTAGACGGGTGGACAAAGTGAGCGTACTATTCAAACTTTAGAAGACATGCTTAGAGCATGTATGATTGATTTAGGTGGAAGTTGGGATGACCACTTACCCCTAATAGAATTCTCCTATAATAATAGTTATCATACGAGCATAAAGGTTGCTCCTTATGAGGCCTTGTATGGGAGAAAGTATCGAACGCCCGTGTGCTAGGCAGAAGTTGGGGAAGCCCAACTATCAGAACCCGAGATTGTCCTAGAAACCACTGACAAGATTGTGCAAATCATGATCGTCTTAAAGCTGCCCGTGATAGGTAGAAAAGCTATGCTGACAAGAGACGCAAACCTCTCAGTAGGGGACAAAGTCATGCTGAAAGTATCACCTTGGAAAGGTGTAATGAGATTTGGAAATAAGGGCAAGTTGAGCCCAAGATATATAGGACCATTCGATATAGTCGAATGTGTGGGCACTGTAGCTTATAAGCTTAAGCTGCCAGAGGAGCTTAGTGGAATTCACGATGTATTCCACATATCTAACCTTAAGAAATGTCTAGCCGATGAGTCACTAGCAATGTCGCACAAAGATGTGCAAATAGATGTAAACCTGAGGTTTGTTGAGAAACCAATTTCGATCGAGGGTCGATAGGTTAAGAAGCTCCAAAGGAAACTAATACCTATAGTAAAGGTTAAGTGGGACGCCTTTAGAGGTCCCGAGTATACACGGGAGGTTGAGTCAACTATGTGACAAAAGTGCCCCATCTTTTTGAATAAAATCTCGACGACGAGATTTCTTTTAAGGGGGTGATGATGTAACACTACGTAAAATTGTGTCCAAAAATATAGTGACATGTGTTGTATTTTTATTTTAGTCTATTAAAGACTAATAGGGACTAAAGGTGTCAACATGCTCAAACTGAGCCTCTGAGTGACTATCTGATGTCAACATGCATAAACAAAAGACTCTGAATGACTGATATATCAACATGCTTAAACAACAGCCTCTGAGTGACTGATATGTCAACATGCTTAATCATTAGTCTCTGGGTGACTGATATGTTAACATGCTTAAACTCGGCCTCTGAGTGACTGATATGTCAACATGCCCAGCCTCTGAGTGACATCGGAGTCAACATGCTTATAGTGGGCCTCTGAGTGATCCTTTACGAAGTCCTAACTCTCATATGTTCCATTTGTTAGACGAGAGGGAGTAAATCCGTAAATATGTGAAAGTTGTATAATGGAGAGGTTAAAAGTGTCAACATGTTAATTTATACCTCTGAGTGACCTTTTAATGAACCGAGAGCTTGACAATGTTCGGGCATACTCTCGGGTATGCCAAATATTGGTTACGGAGGGCTAAATATGCTAAAAAGGTGTTTTAGAAGGTTTTACAAGTTAAGGGGCTAAAAGTGTCAAAATTTGAAAGTGGCCTAGGGGCGCGAGAGGCAAGACATGTGCCTCTCGCGGCCCATCAGAAGGCTGCATCTGCAGAAAAATTGCCTTGGCCTCCACACATGTTGCCAAAAACCATTAAATCGAAACCATGGTCTTCCAAACATCCATGCCACGTTTTAGGACACTTGTAAGCTCCCTCTTACACTCCTTAGCACCTGGCATCACCTCCTTCAAGCTCTCCAACTATAAATAGGTGTCAAGGTTCACCATTTGAACTTGCACCTTTCTCATTCACAACTCTATTCCCTCCTCTGGAAGTTCCTAACTGAAAGGAGCATCCAACTTAGTTCTATTGCATCCTAGGAACCACTTGTAAGTGTTCATTCCTCTTGCATTTTCGTTTATAGGCTTTTATAGTCAAAAGTCAAGCATTTTACAGAAAACACCTTGCCTTCGGTTAAGACTATTATGGTCCAGCCATTGTTTGTAACGAACATGGCTAACTGATCGTAATAAGGTAGGTGTTAGTCCCTATAAAGGACACCTCCTAAAGATCACATTTGCTAGACCAATTGACGGGTCAAAATTATTGTATTAAAAAGTCAAACAAGCCATTTTTTGGAAATGTTATAATTTGAGCTTATATATGTTATGAAACATGTTTTGACACTTAAACAGGTTAGTAATAATTATTAGAACATGTAAGAACACGTTCGGCTCATCAATTTCAGTTCTAGGGTCGGTTCGCAACCGAAAGTCGCAAAGTTTGACTTCTTCTTTGACTTTCGAGTCTGAACCGATTTAGATTAGTTAGCTACTGATCTAAGGTTGCATTATGATCGTAAAATAATGTAGCATAACTGCCTAAGGTTATATTACATGATCATAATCAGAATCTGAGTTTGTGCACAAGTTCTGTAATTATGTCATTTTGACTAAAATGTCCTTTTTGCATAACAGGAGGTTTAAATAAGAAACTTGAAAATGAGTTTCTTACTGATGTAATATTATAGGTAGGATTATTCAGGATGTCAAACCAGATTGTAAACTGAGTTTATGAGCAAGTCCTTGTATTATGTCGATAAATGACGATAAGGCCCTTGTAGCTTATAAAATGGTTTTAATCATATCTTTTCAAAATAAATCTTTTACCTACTGATATGGTATATTAAATAACACATCTAAGACATGTTAATCTGACCTTAAACTGTATTTTCATTAAACATCAAACAAATCGTTATTTTACGACACAAGCGTCGTTTCGGCGCATAGTATGGTTTTAAAACCATATATACCAACCAAAACTTGTTACCTTCTGATTTTAAAAATTATTTTAAATATTTTTACAGTAGGTACAAGATATAAACTCAGAATCCCAAATAATTTTTAAACTATGTGTAAAATGACCAAAATGCCCCTTCGGTGCATAGTTTAGTCATAAAAGATAAATTACACATATAATTAATATCCTACTGATATTATAACATAAATAAGTTATTTTCCAGAATACTTATGGTTATAACATTAAATTATATTCAAGTTACTTTTATAAGGTATGAAATTACCAAAATGCCCATATGAGGCATAGTTTCATTTTAAAACCTTAAGGGACATATAAGTTGATATCATACTGATATTACAACTTATTTAAAATATAATGGCATATAGAACTTGTCCATGACTTATCCGGTTACCCAATATCACTGATATGCGTATGGTTAAGTATATGTAACTAGTTTACGGAAATTAACCGAAATGGGTCTAACCTTGTCATTTAAGTCTCAAAATCCATAATGTTTATAGTTTGTCCATATTACACAAGTCAAGGTACTTGTTGGGATTAAACTACATTATATCCAATCATCGTTTAATCTAGCGTTATATGTTTTGATAAGTACGCTAGTCGGTCTAAGTCTATGACTTAAATAAGACCGTTAGTATTTAGTTGGTTAGCTTATGCCATAATCCAGACTAGAGACTTGCCAGTAAATGCTATCTGCACTTAGTACTTTTGTGTACGGCTGAGTTACTAAATCTTGCGTTTAAACTAAGACTAGCTCAGGTAAATACTCTCGACTTATTCCCCTATATGGGCTTGGGTTACGGTAAGTTATTACCGCTTGGTCGGAAATGGGATCAATCGAATGCCGGATTGTGGCTAGTAAATCCGCAGATTCCATTTTAATCAGTTTTGTTTGATAACTTAAATATCGGGGGTTAACTACCGTGTCCTGGATCTCCTCGGCTCATTACAATAGAAAATGGCCACGACCTTAGCGCGGGTGTAGGCATACACCCGATAGACGCTCAAAATGCATTTCCCACAAGGTTGGGAAGAAATAACCCATTCATGAGTTCAAAGTGGTGTGTACGTTAATCATGTCTCGGTCTCCGTACCTGGCCCTGTATGTATAGACAAACATGTGAATCTGTTAACAAGGTTGGACGGTCAACTTTCCCAAGTTATAAAAGATTTTGTGCTGATACGCACTTAAAATATATTTTTAAATGTTTTCAAAATGAGTCAGTTAGGGGTATTTACCAGCGAAAGCTGACGTATTTTCAAAAGACTAAGCTTGCAGGTACAATACGAAAATAGGCTGGAAGTACTCGGTAGTGATAAGAGGATCTTGCAAATCCTAGATCTGCCTAAAGTCTGTTTTATATTCTTTCTTTTGTACAATTTATGATCCGCCTGTGGATCTTCTATTGCGAGCCGTCTGTATATTATTTTGGTATTTTGAACATTTGGTTTGTAATAGTAATTTAAATCCAAGACTTCCGCTGTGCTATATTTAATTGTCTATGAGAATATCCACTTACGTCACGATATTCCCCACCCATGCGCACTGGTGTTTGAACTGACTTTGGAAAGCCGGGGTGTGACAAATGATCAAAAGAATTAATGATAACTTAATACTTTCTTAGTTTTTAGAAATGAAAATCCGTAACATCTTTTTGTGTATATATTTGGTCTTGATTTAAAAATAGTAAAGGTTTTCGAAAATCAGGAAAATTTCCAGTCCACTAATTTAAAGTGTTCTTAACAACTTTTGTCTAGATTATTTTTTGTTTGGAACTTAAAAAAAGGTAAAAAAACGTGAAACAAAACATATAGCCCAGAATGGCGCACATGTTTTGTTTAGATTGTTTGAGGGCCAAATCAACGTGTTTTTTTTTTTGACATTCTATATATGATTGGTAAGAAGATTTAATGAATTTAGTTATAAAATCAAAATAATACTTTACTTAGGTAATTTACGACAAAATTATGGTCATATCAAGATCAACACAAAATTTTGATATAATTTGGAAAATCACATAACTGTTTTCCATTAATTAATTATAGCGTTTTAACAAAGATACAAATTAATTCTTGATTGAAACTCATGAATACTACATATTGAACATATTAGCATCATTATTTTCCATGGTTATTAAGATATGATTAGATGAGATGATTCTAAAGCATGGATAGAGCTACTTTTGCCATAGATCTTCTTGCAAGATTCACACATTATAGCTGCATAGCCACACTAGTAAACGTGATCCTTTGATATTTGATGCTTAGTGATATTAATTAAGTTTGATAGAATATTAGTTAAGGATAGGATGTTGAAGGACTAAAAAGAAAAGAAACAACAAAATAAATGAAATGATAATTTAAATGAATACGAATCGGTGGAACACTTACTTGCAACTTGAAAATCAAAATTCTAAATTCATCTAATTGTTGGCTAAAAAAGTAGGTGTGGGAGGGAGGGTTTTTACCAGGGAATTACAAGAAAATCAAAAGGATTTAGCTATTTAACTATAGGTAATGTAGAGGGGTGAGAAATATGGTAAGTACTTAGAGACAAAGCTATGGTTTGTATGTGTGGTGGGGGTTTTGGGGGCCATGAAATATGATGGTTAGGTATGTTGGTGCTTTAAATGGGTTAGGTAGATTAGGGTTTTAGCTAAGTTTACAATAGTTCCCCAATAGTTTTATTTTTGGTAGTTTTTATACGTTTTAATGAATATGGTAATTAATTTTTACAAAAGTTTTAACTATAAATCTAATCCCCCAATGTTATGTGATAGTCTCGAAATCAGATCTCGAATACTCCCAATTCTACATTTAGAATTTTTAAGTGTGGAATCCAAAAACAAAGCTTGTAATCATGCATAAGATGTAAATATAAATGTTTTGCTCAATTCTCATTCCATTTCGACAGAGTTTCGACGCTTTTGATCTCCTATTACAAAAGCTCTCCAATCAAAAGTTATAACAAATGGTGCATCACGTCTAATATTTATAGGCTAACCTAGTGCGTGACCATTAGCTAGCGCATGAGCTGCAGCGCATGACTCATGCGCTATGCATGTCTCATGTGTAGGCGTGTGTCATGCACTTTCAGCACACAAACACACATACCCCACTTCGAATCTCTATGATACTAAAACGCTCTGAAACACTATCCTAACTTATACATGCTTAAGACTCAAAACCTATACACAATATCTAAGCTATGGAAATACATAATTTGCACTAATAGTCTCCCTTGGAAATAGCTAGGAATCATCAATATTTAGTCTTGAGTCTTGATCTGCTTCGGATAACATTTTCAAGTTGACTCACAGTCTCCTCCACGAAAGATGCTTTCGTAAATCTTATATCTTTAAGATTTGACGCTTACGATCTCTATCTCTTTGTGAATTTGACACTGACGTTTTCTAAGATTTCTTACACACATTGATCACACCCACACAAACAATTTCTAGACAATCTCGTTAATGTTCAACATTCAACATTTATCAGATTAATATGGAAATTTTGACTCTTTTTTGGATTTTAAAAATAAAAAGTGAAATATAAAGGAACAAAAATAAAATATTTATAGAAAATCTTTTTGTGAGAAAAACATGTAAAAAGATCATATCAGTTATTTGAAACATATCAGATGCACCGTTATTATAGAAAACACTAAGTTTCTATAGTTCACATTGATTGTCACTATATATTTCCACCTAAATGTATACAATCCATTTTCACAATGTTTATTAATATTTAGATATTTATTAAAGAACAAAAATACAATAGATCCCACATCTTTTGGCGTATCCCCTCATTGTGCAATGCACTGACACTAGTAACGCCTTTAACAATTATTGGCTACGTTTCATGCAAAAAAAAATAGAACGTTTAAACACTAATCTGCGGGTCGATCTTTTAATGTGTAGAGAAGATCCAATGTTTAAACAAAATAAAAAAATAAAACAAGTTGAAATTGTTTAGGTCTTAACCACTAGTTCTATATTTCATATACGTTGAGATGATCCAAAATTTAAAAGAAACACCAATGAAAATAAGATAAAACATTTAAGCAATAACCTCTGGTTCAATATTTTCATATACACAAATACTTAAACAAAATAAAGAAATCAAAAAAGTTTTAATCTTTGTAAATTAAAGCATGAGACACGACGTTTTTAGATTGTCATGAAAATTCACAAATTGATTGGTTTTTGTACTTTTTAGAATTCAACAGTTACCGTGTAGACTTACAGTCAAGGAGGACAAAACTAAGTATTACACTTTAGATATGTTTTCCACTAAAATTTGGCTACATTTTTTAGTTAAATCGTTTTTCACATTGGTACTAATGTATGTACAATCTACCGACACATCGAACTATGAACTATCAGACTGTTTAAACTTAAAAAAAATACAAAAAACTTAGAATGCACTCACAGTCCACTGATTTACCATCATTTCCTCTTTTTAGCACAATAATCTCATTTTAATATTTTTCAACGTTTTTTTTATTTTGAAAATTTTCAAATGTTTTTTAATTATTAATTTTCAATGTTTTTGGATTTTAAAAAAATTCCTCCTAAAATCAAAACCATATTTTTAGATTTTCGAAAGAAAAATATTTACAAAAAATGATGTCCCGACGTAGTTTATGTCTCATTTTCAGAAATCTCGATTTCATACGCATCACTCACTGATTCTTTTATACCATTTATTTGTTTAATATAGTCGAATCTTGACTTGTCAACCGCTTTGGTAAAAAGATCTACCTTTTGTATATCAGTGTGAATCTTGACTAAGTCAATCAACTTCCTCTTGTAGCAGTCACGGATGAAGTGATAACGTATTTCGATATGTTTAGTTTTAAAGTGATTTGGGAGATTTTTCCTTATAGACATAAATACTTCATTATCAACATGAATAGGGGTAGTAAGAAATTGCAAACCATAATCCCGTATCTGTTGTTGGATCAAGAACACTTGTGAATTGCAACTCGAGGCTGCAACGTACTCGGCTTCACATGTTGATAGGGACACAATAGTCTGCTTCTTACATTGCCAAGTTACGAGATGCTTCCCGAAGACCTTGTATCCCGTTGTACTAAATTTAGTATTCTTTTTGCAGTTTCCAGAATCCGAGTATGAAGATGAAGTAAGCTCAAACTTGTCATTTTTAGGATACCATAGCCTAGTGCCTAGACATCCTTTGAGATAACTTAAGATTCGCTTCACCACTGTCAAATGAGAAACCCTCGGATTTGATTAGTGAAGGATACACAAACAAGTTAGACACATTATGTCAGGACGTGACATTGTGAGATGCATGAGAGAGCCAACCATTAATCCTTACAATGTCGGATCCACTGATGGGCTCGAAGTGTCAAGGCAAATTCCATGGTTAAGTTGGTAAAGGAGTACTGGGAAGCTTGCTATCTATCATCTTGAACTGACTCAAGAGATCATTAACATATATGGTCTGATGGATGAAGGTCTCTGAATCTAGCTGATCGACCTACAACGCCAAAAAGAACTTCATTTAAACCATAGAACTCATCTGAAACTTGTTTCGTATCACTGACTCAAATTCTTTGCACAATGAGTCCATCACCGACTTAAACTCTTTGCACAATGAGCCATCGGTTGACACAAACATAAATCTCTACGAATCATGTGTCCTTTAACCTCCTTAGTAAAGAGCGTGCATTCCACAGAGTTAATGATCGTAGATAAGTAAGGGGACTTAGTCCGATAATTCATGTGTACTCATGTAACCCTTGACCCAAGTCGACATCGCCCCAAATGACTATGTCTCATATGTACATTCCATTTCGCAATTCGTTTCCAAATAAACGTTTATAACATGTTTTCTCTCCCAAGTACTTTAAAGGAAAAAACAGTTGAAAGAGGGGCCGTGAAACTCACCTGAATTGAAAAGCAAAAGCTAGTGTGTATCAAACGTGTAGCAAAGTCCTGTGTAATGCAACCTGGCCTACTCGTGTCCTAAAGCATATAAGAACGCCATAAGGTCTTTATAATGTATATAGCTTAAAAGTTGGCTTTATATTAAATTCACCTAACTAGCTAGTCACCTTAATAATGTTTGTTCTTTCTTGAATGCTTGTTTCAACGAATCGTTGGTGACATGTGTTGATTTCTTGAAAATATATTTATATAAAATATATCTAAAGTATAAGTAATGTAAGGCGCCATAACCTCAAGAATCAATGATTTTGAAGAAATGGATCATACGGTTGAAGATCTAAGGCACGCGAATGAAGAGTATTGAGTTCCATCTTCCCAATTTCATAGTCTTTTATACTTTTCATCTTTCAACATGAACTCTACTTTCGAACTTTGTGTTTTGGTTTTTTTGTCAAAGATGTTAGGCTAATTTTACATGAACTGCCTAGGTTAGGATGAATATGTGTTAAAGTTTTGATTTTTATCCGGAGTATGAACTAGTTTTGGATTTTTATATAAAAGTAAAGATATGGTTTTGTTAGTTCGATGTGTATGTATAGTTTTACTTGTTTGATGAATGTTTCACATGTGCCTAGTTGAATGTATTTCATATAATAGGTTCGTGTTAGATCATTGACTGCGTGTTTGTGATATTTGTGGTTAATTGGCCAATACACCATAGAAGTAATATCCGTGAATCGAGTAGCTATAGGTGTTCTACTAATTTTAATAACCGTGAGGTACGAGATTGTCGATATGTTTATGTTCGAAAATTTCTAGGATTAGGTGCTTTATGAGAAGTCCGACTTAGTTGCCTTTCCAATTCTTGCTTATCGAGTTGAATCAGGTTTCCAAGTTACCCTTGACTTTCATGTCGTGAGGTAGATTGTCGATTAAGGGTACTTTATTAGAATATTTAGACAACCGTGAGGGAGTCTAGTCAAACATGTAATTTAACAGCCTATTAGAGTTTCGTATGTGTCTTCTCGAGAAGGGTCAAGGGTCCTGTTGGGGTTCCCGGTAGTTTTAGTATTTTACGATCCCGGTTCTATAACAGTTCGTGTCCAGTAGAAAGATAACTAATAACATATGGAATTCCAACCTAGGTAGTCTCTTTATCAAAATCTGAGTAAAATCCAATTTCCAAGTTGCGTCTTAGTTCGATAAATTAGTTAAGAGTTTAATTAATTAAAATTTTAGGATATTAGAAACCCCCCTCTCTGAATATAAAAAAAGCAGTTTAGTCGTGTGAGTCATTCAGTTCACTTGTCGGCTAGTAGTTTAGTCTAGTTTTAGAGAGTCTAGAGTTTAACTTAGTGTCTCGTTTAGGGTAATTTAGTTAACAATTATTAAACTACTTTTAGCACATCAAGTTTCTGATGCCGTTGCCGGGGACTCTTGGCGATTGCATTCATTAGCTTTGATTAGACTTGCTTGCTACATCCGTGCTATTTGTGTTTTGTTTTTAGTCATAGGAGTCTAATTAGTGGTGTCATTTTGTTTTCTTATTTTAGAGGCATTTAGTAAAGTCTTCTTACTTTTTTTCGTGTCTGTTTTGTAGTGAATGCCCATACGCGTTCGCAAGGACCACCGTCACCGCTCATGATTCCCAAGCTTTTGGATCATAAATTCGAGGTTAGTACATCTTCTTCTTCATCTTCAGCCTTTTCTGACTCTACTCCACCAACTACACCACCCACACCGCCTAATATACCCCACCAATGTTCTCAAATGGCCGACCGTAGAACCATCCACCAGCAGTCCACCCAAGGTTTCACAGGTGTGAACTCGCCCATCACATGCCCACCCATTGTCAATGAAAATGCTTGGCAGATTCCCTCGTACATTGTGATCGCCATCTTGAATTCTTGATAGTTCCATGGTCATGATGACGAGGATACACCGGCCCAAATAGCTCACCTCACCCGCATCTGTGGTACTTTTAAGCTACAAAGTGCCACGACGGATGCAATTTCCTTAAGCTATTCACATTCACTCTATCGGGACGGGCCACCACTTAGCTCGATTCTCAGCTTGTCGGTACGTTCCCACACGGGTGACTCTCCGCGATGGTTCTTGAACAAATACTTCCCACCAGCCCAAGCTTCTAGGCTTACAGACCAAATCCATTCGTTCCGGATAGAACCTGACGAGCCTTACTACTTAGCGTGGGAGAGATTCCAAAACTTGCTTGCCTGATGTTCTCAACATGGTCTGTCCGAACTGGGCACTTGTAGAGAAATTCTACAACGGTGTTACCTAAGAGACTCGAGCTTGGTTTGATAATTCTGCAGGAGGCCATCTTAAGAAAACTATGGCCGAATGCAATGACTTCTTCGAGAGTTTTGCCCAATCTGAGTTCTAGCAGCAGTCAGCTAACAGGATTACCATTCTTGCCACTAGTACAACCTCATCTTAATGAGGTATTCACCAGGTTACTCTGGATACTAGTTTTGTTGATGCTCTAGAAACTTAACCCGAGAGATGAAAGAAACCAAAGCCAAGGTAGAAAAATGTGAGGTATGTCGGGGGGTCATGGAACCTTAGAGTGTCCTTTGCTAGATCAAGAACAGGTAGAGTTCATAGAGGGTCAAAACCAAGTTCCAACCAATGAGTTTAATAATAATTATAATTCGAGTTGGAGAAACATAATAACTCAAATTGGCGTTCTTCTTGTAATCCCTCTCCAATCAAATCAAAATCAAAACCAGCGGCATGATCAATTCAGTAGTTGAGGTTTGAGTAGTGGTCAAGGTTCGGGTAGTGGGTTAGAGAGGATAAAGGAGTTACTATCTTAGTTAGTTATTAAGGATCAAGTCACTCAGAAAACCCTAGCGGAGTATGATATTCTGTTGAAAAATCAACAATCCGCATTTTGAGATCTCCAGTGGTCTATTGGTGACATAGCTAGGCGACTTGAAGAACGGGAACCTACCCTATTACAGGCGGTCACCACTTGTAGCGGTAAAGATTTAGTAGAGGAGTTATATAGAAAGTCGGTTGAGGTGGAGGAGGAGGAGTAGTAGACGAGGAGATAGAGATGGAGGCCCCTTGGAAGGTGCTATCTAGGCTAAACCCAACAATTACCGCAGTAAACAGTGAGTCTCAAGTAGACAAGAGCTTAGGAAAAAACTAGTAGAGGTTAGGCCATCACCATCATAGACCATTTGCGTGTGTCGTACCCCTCCTCCCTTATGCATCAAAAATATGATAAGGAATACGGGCATTTCCTCTACATGTTCAAACAACTTAAAATAAACCTTCCATTCATCGAGGCTCTCCAACATATGCCTAAATATGCCAAGTTTTTAAAGGATCTTCTTGAACGAAAGGATAAATCGGGGGAGCTCTCGAACATCGCTTTGACCTGGGGTTGAACTGTTGTGATTTTAAACAAACAACCTGAAAAAGTGATTGATCCTAAAGTCTTCACGATCCCATGCTTGGTTGGTAGCGACACCCCGAGCCAAGTAAGGCCGACTTAGGTGCAAGCATCAATTTAATGCCATTTTCTCTCTATGAAAAGCTAGACCTAGGTGAACTTAGACCACACTAATCATGACCTTATCCTTAGCCGACCTTTTAGTCAAATACCTAAGGGAAATCGTTGAAAACTTGCTCGTTAAAGTCTATAAATTTGTTTTCCCCATAGACTTCATTATTCTTGATATGGAGGCCGATGAGAGAGTTCCTATCTTTTAGGCCGTCTATTCTTGTGCACCGCGAAGGCAATCATTGATGTCTTTGACAGGAAGATCACACTCTACGTAGGTGACGAAAATGTCACATTTGAGGTTTCTAAGTCTATGCAACATCCAGGTGGTCAAGATGATTTTAGTGGTCCATGCGATTCCTTTATATCATAAAGTCATTCATCTCGCGTGTGGACCAATGTCTCGACTACATTTGTGGAGCCGATTTGTTGGGAGATGAGTTACTTGATGAGGTTAACTAGGAGTATGTGGAGGAGACACGGATTTTTCCTGAGGCGATGGAGATTAGTGAGATTAGGGATGAGAGTAATAAGCCTTCCTTAGAGATACCGCCCCTTTATAGTTTAAGTTCTTACCTTCACATTTAGAGTATGCCTATATAGGAGAGGACTCGAGTTTACCCGTCATTATTTCCTTTAAATTGACTTAGGAGAAGAAGTCGAAGTTACGTGTGGTGTTCAAGTTGCATAAGGCGGCTATTGCATGGAGACTGTAAGATATAAAAGGCATTAGCCCCACCTATTTTATTAACTGGATTCTTATGTGTGATTCGAGTGATCACGCAGTCGAGGCAGTCTTAGGGCAAAGGTGTGACAAACCTTTTCATCCGATCTATTATGCTAGAAAAACCCTCAATGATGCTTAAGAGAACTATACCACCACCAAGAAGGAATTTTTAGCAGTAGTGTTAGCATTCGATAAATTCCTTCCTATCTCATACTTTCGAAAACCACCGTATTCACCAATCATTTCGCATTGTGTTTTCTTTTCCAAAATGAAGACGTCAAACATCGTCTTATACGGTGGATTCTCTTGCTTTCCGAGTTCGACATAGAGATTAAAGACAAGAAGGGAACGGAGAATGTTGCAGCTAACCATCTGTCACCTTTAGAGGATCCGAAAAGAATAGAGATTCGTGAGGAGGCGATAGGTGATAAATTCCCTCACGAGTTAGTTGATTCCATAGATCCCGAGAAGCAGGGTATGCGATGGTTCACCGATTTGGCTAACTACCTTGTGAATGGAGTAGTGTGAAAGGGTATCACGACCCAACAAAAGAAGAAGTTATGTAAGGATGTCACTGGTTACATTTGGAATGACCCTTTTCTTTTTAGGATAGGAGGAGATAGGATTCTAAGGAGATGTGTGACTAAAAAAGAAGGTTTAAAGATCCTTCGACATTGCCATGAGAGTTTAACTAGAGGTCACCACGGTCCTAACACCACCGGTCAAAAGGTGTTTACTTGTGGTTTCTATTAGTCTTCGATGGTGAAGGACACCATCGAGTTCGTTAAGAGGTATGATGCATGCTAGCACACCGAAACTATCTCATCCAAGTCGGTGGAGGCTCAAGCTTTACCTACAAATAATGCCCGAGTGGTGGTAAGATTCCTCAAAAGTTGTTCACCCATTTTGGTACCCTGAAAGCTCTAATTAGTGACCGTGGCACTCACTTTTGCGACGCCGTGATGGAGAAGGCGTTAGCATGCTATGGAGTCACTCACCACTTGTCCACCGCCTACCATCATCAAACAAGCAATTAAGTCGAAAACGCAAATCGAGGAGTGAAGAGAATTCTAAAGAAAACCGTAAGGAAGAGTCAGAAAGATTGGCCCGAGAAACAAGTTGATGCATTATGGGCGTTCTAAACCACATATAAAACACCTTTACGAACAACCCCGTTCATGATAGTATACAGTAAAGCTTGTCTTCTTCTCGTAGAGTTAGAGCACCGAGCTTTTTGGGCTCTCAAAACTGTAAACTTAGATCTTACGGAAGTGGCTAGGAAAATATTTTTTTTCTCAAATCCATAGTCGGAAGAGCTTCGGGATGTGGTGTATGCACGCTGGTATAGTCTAAAATAAACATATTTTTATATATTATTTTCTACACTTTTGAGTAGATTTAGGATTGTTTTTGTTAAATTATACTCATGTTTGGTTCTTTAAAGATATTTAAAGTTTAAACGTTTAAAGAGAAATGAGATAAATCGAGCTGATTTGTTTAATTAATTATATATATAAAAAAGATAAAATATAAAAATGATTAAATGTTTTTCCATGCTATGAACAAGAATACAAAGAAAACAATATTATGGATGAAACAATTAATGCATTTAATATAATGTAAAGCTTTTTAATTAATCTGTTTCTTGTGAATTTTGCTAGTTGTCCGTTAGTAGGTTTTCTGAATAAAGAGAAGGGGATAACAATTAGTAGGCTTTGTTATTCATTGCAAATAAAAGGAAACAATATAATGTTGTAAAAGGAACCGATTTAATGGATGAAAGTGGGCTGAATTTAAATATAGTTAATTGGGCTGGATATTAATTTAAAGTGGGTTCTTGGGCTGCAACATAAAAAGCAAACATATGAAGGTTCAACTGGTTTACAAATAAATCTCAAGATAGATGGGCTGCACAATCTTTTGGGTTAGAGTTGGACGACAACTTTCTAGATGAGAAGATGTGTATGTTAAGAGAATATAAATATCTTAATAATTGCGGCAATACGGAAACTCAATTATACAGCTTTTTGGTGAGACTTGGAAGCAATTTAATTAGAAAAGGGATAAGCATTAATGAATTAAAGGTTGGCTACATATATTTCTTGGACGACAAAGGAAGAAAGAAATTAAAACGGGACTTGAACAACAATATATAGAGAAGAGAACGACAGACAACCTACTGTTTTACATTGTTGGATGGAAAAAAAAGGAAGCAAGAGGTACGATTTGGTGCAGGAAAATTATTGGCTCGACAATTCAAGAGCGTGTTCAAGATTAAAATTCGGTTTGCAAACTTGTCAGTTTTAATATTATAATATGAATTTGAGATAACTTTTGCGGTCAAACATATCAATATTGTTATTTGAATTTGAGATAACTTTTAATTAAATTTTACAAGAAGTTTGTAGATCAAGTTGAAGTTTTATAATGTGGTTTTAAGTGTTAATCATGTGAAATCATAATTACTACGAGTATGAATTTGCAGGTGCATAGAGCTTAATGGAGGTTATTTGGAAGATAAACGAGATATTAAACACGTGTGAGATGGAAGTATAAGCAAGACTTCAAGAAAAAGGATAAGAAACCCAGGAGAGGTGTACATTAAATTTTTCTTGGGCGTAATGTACTCCCTCATCAGCTAAGGAGGGGCATACACGCTAGCCAGGGCGTAATTTATGCCCTCTGCACACAGAGTGGAGTGTACAATGGGACAGATATCAGAGGTAAATCTTAATCATTAGCATAATATACACCCCCATGGGTGTAATGTATGCCCTATGGCAGTGGGTCTTGCAAATCCAGGCCTTTACACCTTTTTTGAAGATAACTTACCCAAACTAATTTGATTCATTCCCCATAAGTTTTTAGGCATCTCAAACGACACTTTTGAGGCATTCAAACGTCTTCCAAGCACACCAGTTCATGATTCGATATTTCCAACAGCAACCATTGAAGAGTCATGCATGCCAATGAGTGGCTAAATCACCTGTGATCTTCTTTAGGTGTAGGCTTTATGATTGGTACTTTGGATTTTAATATTAACCTATGTTTTTGGGATTAAACTTGTTAAACTCCTAGTTTTAATTAGATTCACATAACTGAATTGGTTTTTGTGTGAATAGAACTCGTTAAGTTCGGTTTTATATCGATCACTTGTTTAACCATACACGTAATCACCCTTAACGATTTCCCACTAAGTTAATAAGATCAGCTGTGTTTTTTCACACCTGTAACCCGTAGTGGATTACCTTTTCTCCATATTATTCACAATTCAAGTTAACTGTGTTAGGTCTTCAACAATCAATCAATCAAATCTCATTTATAGTTTTAATCAATAAAGCAATCAAACTTTGACACTTTCCACTAATTCCTCGTGATTCGACATACTACTTACCCATACTAGTAAAGGTAGTTAGGAACCAATTTTTAACTTTATTTTTTACCACCCTGTCAACATCGATCAACTTACTGCATACAAGACCAGAGCTAAGTTGTTGAGTCGGGTTACTCAGTAGATTCATGCAAGAACCAAAGGAGCATCACTTGAAAGCCATAAAGAAAGTATGATGCTACACCAAAGGAACTAAGGAGCATGGGATTATCTACAAGAAGCAAGGAGGATGCGAGATCATAGGTTATGGTGATAATAGTAATGGTGTAAATACAAACTAAGGTGAAGGTAGTACTGGTTTAGTATTATATTTTGGAGAATCAACTATAACATGGTGCACACAAAAGCGACAAACAGTAGCATTATCATCATGTGAATCTGAATTCAAGGTCCCTAATGGGTAGCATTCTAAGCACTATGGTTGAAGAGGCTGCTTAGTGAAATATCAAGGTGGAAGGAAAAGAAGATAACATTGAGGGTGGATAACATATCAGTATAGCAGTAATGAAGAATCCAATCTTTCATGGGAGGAGCAAGCACAAGAAACGCATGCTATCATTTCATCAGGGAATGCGTAGAGAATGAGCACACCAATGTGGAGGAGATAAGTTATGAACTACAAAGGCTGGACATGCAAACAAAGGCATATATGCAATGAATTTGAACTTAAAGATGTTCATGGTTAAGTGGCTGAATGAGGATGTATATCTCTCACATCTCCAAGAAACTTATGTAAATATACTAAGATGCATTATGTCAAACCCTAAACCTCGTTACTCCCATATTCATGTGCATGTATATGCGATGGATTAGAGTCAGCGCCACCAAGGTGCATGTATATGCAATGGATTAGAATCGGCGCCACCAAGGGATGCACCGATTCATGGTGTCGCTCTAGGGAGTATAAGTAGGGTTTAAGATTTCAAGTTATAAACACACTATTGTTCTATTCGTTGAAATTATGTAGATTTGTATTCTTGTTTGTTTCAATCTTTCAGTATCAATTTCTGGAATCTGAGCCAACAGTTGTCTGTCCCAATTTAAGGGCTGGTTTGGTATTGAATAAAAGTGTGCAGAAAATTCCCAAAAACATTCCTGTGATTAACCATTGGTCAAGATGTTATCTTGGTTATCGCTGGAGTCAGGGGCGGAACTAGAGGGGGGTCAAGAGGGTCCGTTGACCCTCTGGTCACCAGAACTTTTTAATTTTTTATTTATAAATTTTGAGATTTTGAAAAACAAACTTAGAGATTGACCCCCTAATTCGAACCAACATAGAAAATAAGCTTATGATGACCCTCCAACTAAATCGTCTGGTTCCGCCACTGGCTGGAGTCAAGGAAAACTTGTTTATTTCCAGTCTATTAATTTGCAGCCTTTTCTTAGTATTGTAATCTTTCTTGATTAATAACACTGATCATTCGAATACTTTGAGCTGTTGTTTTGTATGTGATTATAAGTTCTCAATACCAAAAACCACTTATGTTTGAATTTTGCTAAGAAGATATCAATCGCTTAAAAGACCACATTATATAAATAAAAGCAACCAGGCTACTTCTTTAACAAACAGGAAGAATCAATTACAATAAACATGGACTGATGGACATCAACATAGATAATCATCAATCTACTAAGAGACTACATTATTTCAATTACAAGGAGCATGCTTTATTTTTTATGCAAACCACTCACACACATGCCTTAGAGGGCTAAATTTAGAAAATATATGAAGTTCGTAAATATATGAACAACAGATTGACATTAAACCTATTACTCAGACGTCATTCTTTTAGTTAGCCTCACTTTCAAACCATTCTTAATTGGGAGCATAATAGAATCACTTGGTAAGACTGGGTGGTCTTTGACGAGCTCCACATGGTAACGGTTTATGATTGTAGCAGCCACTATCTTCATCTGAGTGAAACTCATATTCTTACCCAAACAAGTTCTTGGCCCAACATTAAACGCGGGGAACTTATAAGATGGTTGACGTGTGATCCCACCTCCTGTTGCGAACCACCTTTCGGGTTTAAATTCCATGCAATCCTTTCCCCATATCGATTCCATTCTTCCCATGGGATAGAAACAGAAAATAATTGTGGTGTTACCATCTACTTTATACCCACTTGGAAGTATATCAGGTTGTACTGGACTTTTGTGCTGAAACGGAACCGCAGGGAAAAGCCTTAAGGCTTCACATAATCCACCATGAAGATAAACCAGTTTGCCCAAATCTATTGCTTGGATATCACCCTTTTCCTTATCGAGTTGTGTTTCGAGCTCTCTTCTGATCTTATCTCCGGCTTTTGGGTTTTTGGCAAGAAGATAAAAAAAACCAAGAAAGAGTGCTGCTAATGCCATTTCTTCCTGCAACAATCAAATTCAAGAAGATGTCTCTCGAAAACTTATCAGGATCCCTAGAGATGACACTCTGGCCGAATTTTAACTCTCTCATTAAAGCTTTGAAAAACTTAAAATTTTCCTCTTTGGCTTCATAGTTCATGTAAATAAAATCCTTTTGTTTTTCGGATAAGTGTGTGTACAAGAATTCATCAGTGATTTTCCATGCATCACTTAACCTTCTCTCATTTCCTATTCTAAGAAATCGTTGCAGTTTCCATAATAATTCAGGCATGATATGCCTAAACAAGATGGCTTCTTCCGCACTTGGTAAAGCCTTTTCACATTGAATGTAAGGTAAATCAAGAGACATGCATTGCGGGTCGTAATCAATAAATAATTTACATACAATATCAAACCCAAACCTTTGAAAGATATCCTGCAAATCCGTCTCCACCCCTTGTCCCGAAATGTTGTCAAGTACCGGTAGTAACCCTCTTTCAATCTTGTTCCAGATTGTTTTTTTCAAGAGGCTATGAAAGTTAGGGTGGTTTAGGAGGAGTGTGATTATGTTACGCTGGAACTCCCATAACTGTCCGTCGCTATTTGAAAATCCATCTCCAAGGATATCAAAGATCTGACTGAATTTTTCGCCTTTTGGATAATTAGGGAAGTTTTTGCTCATGATGTAATGGATGTCTGCCGGACTTGAGGTCAAAAGCATATCCGTATTTTCTAACATGGGTCCTTTTAACAGGAATGTACCACCAGTGCATGCCAGAATTTCAGTGGCGTATTCATGGATTCTGTGGATATTTACAACGACTCCCGGTATTGCACCAAGAACCGGCCAATTTGTTGGGATGATACAATTATGGTGACGACTTATATATAAAACAATTAGAAAGCAAATTACAAATGGGAAGAGAATGGCAAGGCCTTCAAGGAAAGCCATGGAAGTAAGTAAAAGGCGAGAGGAGGTGGTATTTTCTTTGAGAGGCAGGTTGCTGTCGAGTGGTGATCATATACGTTTTAAATAAGAATCATTCAAAAAAAAAAGAAGTTGTCACGTCTCCAAATTTATGGCTGGCCTATCTAAAAATTATGGCACCATAGCAGTACGTTTAACGAACCCATGCTTTGGGAGCAGCTAGCCAGCTGCCAGCAGTGCATTCAAAGTATATACACCATTTAATGTGATGTGAATGACACTTGGAGTTGGAGAAGCATAGAAGTTTAGAAGAGAAATGGTATTTCTTTTGTGTGAAATTTTGATGGTAACTTTTTTTTATTAATATAGAATCAAATTGTTTAAATGAAATAGAGGATTACATATTTAGCAATCGTATAATTACAATTCGTGAATTAGATAGTCAAAATCAATCGACAACTTTGACTATCTATTCACTAGAGGAGGAAATGGAACATGGAATTGATAGAAAATACACAATCAAAAATCAAATAAAAATAATGTAAAAAAACAATGCCCAGAAAAAATACAATAATGGAGAATCACCTACGAAAATTTGAAAAATATTAAAAAGAAATAATAATAAATTAGCAGTTAAAAATTTCACTAAAAAATATACATATACAGATATCTTTCTATGTATCATTAAAATAAACAGAATCACTCTACAACTTTTTTGTGAAATAAAAGATTATTCTTGAGAAATACATTTATAATAACGAAAAAAATCAATAAAATATCAAAATAAAATTGACTCAATTTTGACTATAACTATAAAAAATGCTTTTGATAATTTTAGAAATAGCAGGTGAAAGTGAAATACTATTTTTTATCTATCATTACTTGTCACAAAAATATGTATTTTTTAAATTATCATAAATCCAGGTTATTAACTGTTAGGGAATTGATTTTAATATTGTGGGTCATATATTCTGATATTTGACCTGGATTATGGATCCTTATAGATGGTGTAGCAAGTCTGAGGATCAAGGATCCTTATTATTACGTATGTTGACTAACAATTGTTTCCTATATGTTTAGCTTATATTCGCAGGTATATTGTAAAATGTACTTGGTCTATGCTGGAATGCCAGAGAATATGCTTATATTCAAGCATGTATAAGTGAAGTAATAGCCGTTATGGGTGATTGTGGGAGACTTGCCTATTTTTCGGATATTTAATTAGATAGATATTTCTAATTATATTAGGGTTTGAGCTTGAATTAGAATATACAACACGTACACAACTCGCACACTTGTTGCTTTTGAAATTGCTATGATACACATACACTAGAATTTAATTGTAACAAGCTCAAGATCATCCGAAGTTGTAATCTTTTTATGCAATATAGTTAGTGATCAGTATTTTCCATCACCCGAGGTGTTATATGCCGTAGATCTTCTAAAGATAAAGGGATTTTTCCTCGTATAAATCGTTGTGTTTATCGTTGTTTACATTTCACATTTGTTAATACAATTGTTCAACACATTAACACTCTACCTCACAACCAAAATTTGGTTACATTATCCTAATAGTAGGTTTGCAATTAGCTAAACAGATGAGAATCAGATATCTTCAAGTATACATAGATTCTTTGCTAATTACTAACCATTATAATGGCTCATATGCTGTAAAGGGTGAGAAATTAATCAAGTATTTAGAAATTGTTAAAAAAAACAAGCAAATGCTTTCGATTCTTTTAGCATAATGCAGGTACCTAGAGAAGAAAATGCTGAAGCAGATGCCTTGGCAAACCTAGTATCATCCTTAAAGATACTAGAAGATGTGAGGATACCTATCATCCATATTCTTTTCCCTGCAATCGAGGACAATGAAGCATTGGAGATAGTTGAGGATACCGCAATGGTACCCAGTGATGAACAACCAAATTCAGGGTCATGGATCCTTCCAATTATGAAGTATATTCAGAATGGGGAAATACCCACCGGGGAGAATCCTAGAGCTTCAGGATTAAGGTATCTCAATTCACTTTATTAAATAACATCTTATACAAGAGATCTCTTGCAGGTCCCTATTTAAGGTGCATTGAGGATCCAGAGATTCAAGAAGTATTGAAGGATTTTCATGAAGGAGACTCTGGAAACCATATTGGGGCCAGAGCATTATTCTCAAGGATCCTCAGAATAGGTTATTATTGGCCTACTATGAAGAAGGATGTTGTGGAATACGCAAGAAGATGTGATGCTTCTCAAAGACACAACAACATCCTACATCAACCAGCAGAGCCTTTATATCCAATAATTTCCTCTTGACCATTCATGAAATAGGGAATGGATATCGTTGGCAAACTTCCAAAGGCAACAGGAGGAAAATTATTTATGCTAGCGATGACAGATTACTTTTCCAAGTGGATAGAAGCTGAAGCTTTTGTTCAAGTCAGAGAAAAGGAAGTCATATCCTTCATTAAAAGAAACATTATTACTAGATTTGGAATTCCTTCTGAAATTATTTGTGATAATGGATCCCAATTTATTGGGATTAGAACTACTAACTTTTGTGACAACCAGGGGATTAGGATGATAACATCAACACCAGTCCACCCACAAGCTAATGGTCAAGCAGAATCAAGCAATAAGATCATCATCAACAACTTGAAGAAGAAGCTTGGATCCAGGAAAGGGAAGTGGGCTGAAGAGCTACCGTATGTCTTGTGGGCAGATAGAACAACTCCAAAGAACGCCACAGGCCAGACTCCATTCTCCCTAGTCTTTAGAACTGAGGCAGTAATGCCTGCAGAAATGGCGGTTCCTGCAGCCAGAACAAGCATCCGTGATCCTGAAGCAAATGCTGAGAACCTGACCCAAGACCTGGATACTATGGATGAGCTCAGAGATTTAGCACGAATAAGGATTGCAAGTTATCAAAAAAGGATGACTAGAGCATATAATAAGAATGTCAGGATCAGAAGATTCCAAGTTGGTGATTTGGTACTAATCGCTTACTAAATATGGATGGTGATCTCCTACCTAGAGCTTGGAATGTTGTTCACCTAAAGAAATATTTCATGTAAGAAGGATTTAGGATCCTTAGAGACTCTAGTACTCTGGTCTAGGTTCGAGGATCCTCAAAGGATATATGATCCTTACTTTGGTAACATTTTACTTTTACTTTCTTTCACGTTGTACTTATTATTCATTGTAAGGAAAGGATGTTGAGTATTTAACATCCATTTTTATCAAGGTTTGAGCTTTTGAAGAGTTTTAACATTTTTTTTAAAATGGATATGGGGTTGGCCACCTCTCTCCCTCGTTTAATGTATCTTATACCTTCTAAGGTTTAAAGGTTTTCACTTTTCTCACGAATTGGGTTTTGACACCCCGCTAGTAGCGCACGTTTATCCAAGTATGGTTCGAGGTAAATGGACCAGTATATGCTTTAGTGGCTGACACTTTCATTGTTGTTGGCCATATATAGGATCTCAACTATAATGGTAGACTTACCATACATCCGTTATCCTAAGGTTTCTAATGTTTTCACGTTAGCTAAGGTTTTGGCATTTTCAGTCACTTACGTTGTGCTTGTCCCTAGTTCGGACCAGACCCCAAGGATTTTGGGCTTGTCCCTAGTTTATTTGGGCTTGACCCCAGTTATAATGGGCTTATCCCCCGAATATTTGGCTTAGTCCCAAGTTGTTTTTTACAGGTTCTTGAAGTTTTGCAAATAAGGATCCTGAATCCTTAAACCTTAACCGACTTCTTTGGTTTGTTTATGTAATTGTAAGTCTTAATGATAGAGAATCCTAACTTGGATTCTTCGGTATGTTTTATCCTTGACTATATTTATATCATTGATTACACCCTGGACCTTTCAATTAAGGATATATGATCCTTGATCATAGAACTCTTCATATTTTATAAATTGTAATGCTAGAGAATTGATATATTTTTTACAATCCAAAATTCTCTAAGTTTTGTAAAATAAAGCTAATATACATAAACATATCAAAATAACATTTCAGAAATAAAAGCACAACACAAGATGTAGTTAAAAGGTTGTAACTTTTATTAAAACCCTATTATACGGTTATCAAAATTCTCAACCCAAGTTTCTAACAACAAAACGTGGCCCGGCTACTTGGGTTGATAAAGTGTCCATACTAATTGTTCATCAAGTGCAGGAAAATAAAAGTGAGGGGCATCAAAGGCTTCATCCTCCACAAACAGAAGGACCCATCCACTTTTGCCACACCCCCTATTGTCTTAAGGATCATGGATCCTTACCCTAGAAACTATTGTTCAGAATTACAAACCATAAATTGTTCAAAATAAAAGCGCCATTAACAAAAACCAGAAAACCTAAAAAAGTGGGCTCAGGCCTTATCTATATTATCCTTCATTGCCCACAACAGGAACATCACCTTCAGCTGCTTCACCACCTGTTTTGCCACCTTCAGCCCCGGCTGCCTCGACCACCTCCTTTGTCTCACTACTCCTAACTTCCAGCATGTGCACCGGCTCAGGCTCTTCTTCACCTCCAAGCTCCAGGAGTCTCTGCCTCCACCCAGCAAGATCCCATTTAGACCTGTCAAAAGCAGGATCCATAGCCTCCTGGACTATTTTGATCCTTGCCCTCAGGCTCGGGCTGCACAGACCTTCGCCATATCAAGGTCCTCTAGTTGAGCTTTATTGGCCTCTATCTCTGCCACCATGATCTTCTTCTCCAGGTTGTTGACTTCCTTCTCAAGCTGGGAGATCCTTTTATCCTTGGTAGTGGCGATGGCATGGAGATCAGCTAGACCCTCTTCAGCATCGGCTAGGCGCTTATCCTTGTTAGCCTGTATACGGGCAAACCTTTGCAAATAGTAAGACAAGATGGTCAGCATCGGCTAGGCGCTAATCCTGATGAGCTAGACCCTCTTCAGCATCGGCTAGGCGCTTATATTGTGGATCATGTATCCTGAGATTTGACCTGGATCATGGATCCTTAATGGATGGTGTAGCAAGTTGAGGATCAAGGACCCTTATTATTACTTATGCTGACTAACAATTGTTTCCTATATGTTTAGCTTGTGTTCGCAGGTATATTACGAAATGGACTTGGTCTATGCTGGACTGTCGGGAAATATGCTTATATTCAAGCATGTGCAAGTGAAGTAATAGCCGTTATGGGTGATCATGGGAGACTTGCCTATTTTTGGGATAGTTAGTTAGATCGATATTTCTAATTATATCAGGGGTTTTGAGCTTGAATTAGAATATACAACACGTACACAACTCGCACACTTGTTGCTCTCGAAACTACTCTCATACACATACACTAGAATTCAATTGTAACAAGCTCAAGATCATCCGAAGTTGTAATCTTTTTATGCAATATAGTTGGTGATCTGTAGTTTCCATCACCCGAGGTTTTTTTATGTCGGAGATCTTCTAAAGATCAAGGGTTTTTTTCTCGTATAAATCCTTGTGTTCATCATTGTTTACATTTCACATTTATTAATACAATTGTTCAACACATTAGCACTCTACATCACAATCAAAGTTTGGTTACATTATCCTAAACCGATTTTTAACCAAAACATTAACATCAATTAATTAAGATTTATTTTTTATTATAATGAACTGCCTTTTTTTCTCTTAAGAATGAAACAGACCACTATTTTTGAAGAAAAGGAATATTTGATTCCGAAGTAAGACTAAAGAAATTTTCATTTTATGGAATGAATCCATGGAAAAAAAATTGGCTAGGAGTGTTGGGAATCGATGTACAATTTTAATTCAATAAAATTCGATTTAATTATTTATTAGTATCTTTATCAATTGAGTAGCGGAAGTGTGTGCCCACAAACAGTAAAACCGATTTGGACAACTAACTAACCCAACCATAGGGTGTTTAAGGTTTTATAGTGATCGGAGTATCGCGCCCCGGTCAAAGATAATATTTATATGCCCTATTATCCTTAATAATGCGTTAGTAGTAGTAAGGGGTCGAACCATGAAGAGTTTGTGGTTTGCGTGCAGAAAAGATTGATTTTAAAGGTTGTCACAATTTATGATGTATAAAAGTGGCTCAAAATCTTACATACAAAGGGAATGGTATGCGATATGTACAAAATGCAAGTTTCTTAGGCGGATTATTCCCAAATAACCACCCGCTAAATACCCATCATGTTATTAATTTGAACTTGACCATGGCAAAAGACCATATGGCTTGTGCCATCCCTCATTAACTTAGTTACTTGTGCTTTTTAGATTGCTTCAAACAAGGACATTTTGAAAAAAATTTGAAATTTTCCGACATCCCCACACTTGAGATCAACATTGTCCTCAATGTGTAGTGTTTAATTGAACAGGTCAAAATTGAAAAACTTTTTCTCTCCATCCCTACACTTGAGGTCAACATTGTCCTCAATGTGTAGGAATAGAGCTATTTAAAACGCACAAGGGATGTGACATGGTTAACCTTCCCCCAAAATTTCACCCCGAAAAGAAAATACAAAATACATTCCATTAATTAAAACTAAGAATCAAAGCTACAAGAAACGTATGCACCTGGTTTTCGCTCATTCTTCGTGTGCTCTTCATTTTTCAACAAAGTTGGTCATCTCGCGAACATAATTACCAACAAATCTCAACCCTTGTATAGAAGCAAGCCTCTCACAACCATCAAAACTTGTTAGTTACTTAGTTCTACCATTTTTACAAAAAAAAATTACAAAGTCATATTTTTATTCAACTTTGATTTTGTGGAAAAAGATTTTACAACAACATACTAAACTCACTTTCGTAGGAATCACGGTTGCATTTAGCGCATGCAACGTGCCCTTTAAACCTCCCGATAGCTCGGGAGGACGAGTAGGTCTTGTGAGGGTTATCTAGGGAACACACCCACAAAGTTCATTTACTACTAAGAAAAAGAAATACAAAGATTATAAGAGAACTAAAAGATATAAGGAATAAAACTATCAAAAACAAAAGAAAAAATACAACAACAAACGACATACCACCTCATGGTGGTCGAACGGAGCGCACAAACTCTCCCATATCACCCACCGGCGATTCATACCATTCGGTCCCAAATGGACCGAACCTTCTCAACCTCTCCTCTTCAATTTTCTCCTGAGGTGACTTCTTCACCTTCTTCTTCTTGACTGGCTTCTTCTTTATTTCTCCAAACCTACCAACCATAGCGCACATCTTTTTGTTCAGATTCATGTCCACCTTAGGACACTTTTCCTCACCAATTGGGTTAGTAAATTTAGGAAAAACATTCGAATTTAGTTCCCGGTCCCCAAATTTTACGCTTACCGTTCCCGTTGCACAATTTATTATGGCATTAGCAGTTGCCAGAAACGGTCTACCCAATATGACTATTGGTTGTGTGTCCTCAACACACCTAATATAGTTAACTACCAAAAAGTCAACTGGGTAATAGCAATCTTCAACCTTCACTATCACATCTTCCACCACCCCTCTTGGATGCGTGGGAGTCTGATCGGCCAACACCACGGGGGTGTCAAACTTTTTCAAAAGACCAAAATCATATTGGTCATATAGACTCCCAGGCGAGATGCTCATGCAAGCTCCAAGATCTAGGAGTACCCTCTTAATTTTAAACTTACCAATTTGGATTGAAATAAGAGGATCTCATGGATACTTGATAAAACATCACTAACATGAGATATCAAATCAACCGGTTCGGGTAGTTTGTTGTGCCGTTTTTTGGTGCTTAACTCGTTCAAACATTCGGCATGAGCAGGAACCTTTATTATGGCAGCAATGGTAAATTGATTTTTGCTTGTTTAAAATTTTCCCACCTCTCGTCCTTTGGTGGGGTTTGTTTCTTCACTGTTGATGCCTTAATTGGTTTTAATGGAGCCAACGGATATGGGATGGTTTCAAACTTCACACCCATATCATTGACCCTAGCATACAAATCAATTAAACAATTTTCACAAAAAGACTTTTTTAATTTTTCTTTTTCTATTTTTATTGTGAAATTGTTTCCTGCCCATGTTCGCATTCATCATTAAAATCCTCCACTACACCTTCAACAACTTGTGGTAGTGGAGTGCCCTCAACACTATTAACCTCATCACTTGGAAGAAGACTTACCGCACTAATGTGCACATTTCTCATATTGTTCGTGCTTGAATTTTTATGCTTCGGGTTTACCACAGTGTCGCTTGGAAGTCTCCCACTGCTTCCTTTGAATTGGGCCATCTCTTCCGCAAGTTGACCTACTTGCTTCTACAATGCCTTGTGCGACTTGTCTCGCACTTCAAACTCTTTCTTCATCTCCGTCTTGATCTCTTGGTTCGAGTCTTTAATAGCGCTCATGATCGCGTCAAGCCTGGAGTTCAATGGGTCATCATTATCCGATTGTGAATGCAAATTACCACCACCATGTCCACCTTGGTTATAAACCCTTTGATAGTTGTTGTTATCATGGTTGTTGTATCCATGGTTACTTCCTTGGTTGTAGTTGGACCGTTGGTAACCCCCTTGGTTACCACTTTGGCGGTTTTGAAGTGATGATCCACCTTGGTTACCCGACTGAAAATTCGGGTTCATTTGATTCGAGGCATAACCATACCTAAAGTTAGGATGGTTCCTCAAAACCGGGTGATAAGTGTTGGAGTTCATATCAAATTGCTTCTGCTCCCTAAACACTTGATTCACCTCCTCGATGGCTTGTGCCATATTAACTTGGCACTCCTCTGTCCGATGTCCAATGTCACCATAATCTTCACAAACGACGAATTTCACCACCCCCACATCTTTCTTCTTCATGCATGCCAACTCCCGTGCTAAAGTTTCAATCCGATCCTTAGAACTAGCATCGCGGTCGGGCCAAGACCTTGAAATCGAATGCTTTTTGGCTCGGTCCGCCATGGAAACCGCCTTGGAGTTTTTACTCATTCTCTCCAAGAAATCCCAATCGTCTTCCTCGTGATTGTTCAACAACGTGTCGTTACTTGCCGATTGCAAGTACTTGTGATCTTCGGCATTTAACCCCCTTACAAAACACTTCAATAGCTCCCACTTCGGAATTTGATGGTGAGGGCGGTTCCGAACCAACTCCTTGAATCGAGCAAGTGCCTCATGTAACTCACATGACAATTGTCTAAATGACCGAATTTCATCTCTTGCATCATCAGTCTTTGCTATCAAACAGTATTCGTCAAGAAACACTTGTTGCATTTCTGTCCAAGTGCGAATACTATTGGCCGGAAGCGTGAGGAACCACTATTTTGCTTTGTCTTTCACCGAAAACTGAAAGAGTCTCAACTTCACTTCTTCAATCTCAAAGTTGTGGCCCCCAATAGTACTACAAATGGTAGAAATTCCGCCAAGTGGGTATACGGTTCGTTATGTGCCCTACCAGTAAAGCAAGGTAGGATGTTGATGTAGTTCGGCTTGCATTCGAATGATCGCCTCCCTCTAGGTGTAGGCACAATAGGTGAATCATTTTCAGTGACCACCGGTCGAAACAGACCATTCACTCCTCGGGGTTCTTGTTGTTGTGGTTGACGGCGTGGACCATTAACCTCTTGATTCCCCAGTCTTTGGTTACCTCTTTTATCACCTCCTTGATTACCACCGCCCACGAATTGTGGAATCCGATTACGATTAACATTTTGATTGTTATTGTAGTTCCAGTTATTCAAGTTCCTTTGATTGTTTCGTGGTTGACGGTTGTTTTCGTAACCGTCATTTCGACCATACTCGTACCTATACCCTTCATCATTCCCCACATAGTTGGCATTTTGATAGCAAACATCTTCATAATTAAAACCCCGAACATGATAAAAATTCTCCTCATTACCATTCCCCCATGCTTCATCTTCAAAGCGCTCATTATAATTCCCGCCGTCATCCGAGTATTCCGAATGAATACTCACAGGTTCCGGTGATTAATAACCGGGAACACTATAAGGTGCATCATCGGGAATCTTTTTTCTCAATTCGTCGAGATCGAGAAACCAAGCTTCATTCATGGGAATGCCATGATTTTGGTTAACTCTGCGGTTGGCGTTAACATTTCGGTTGTTGAGGTTGGGTGGTAATGGGTTTTGTCGGTTTTGGTTTGGAGGAGGAGGTGTGGGTGTACGTTGGCTATTCGTTTGGTTTCGGCCATGATTTTGGGATGGTGGTGTTGGTGGTCTCGAGTTGTTACCACCCCCGATTGATTGTTTTGAACGTTTAGGTTTTGGGGTTGGTAATCATGGTATGTTGGTTGTTGGGTTGGTTAGAGTTTAGGGTATCCATTGGAATGGGTCCAAAGGATGATGTAGGTGGTGAGTTAGTATTGGGTGGATTAGAGACAAGAGTTGCCTCTAATCGGTTGGCTAGGTTCTTTCTAACGACCCGCTCGTTCTTCGGCTCGAACACTAACGGCGAGGTCCTCCCGGAGTTTCATGTATGCATTCACTACCTGTAACCTACACAAGTAACACACCCGTGTTACACAAAAGCATATACAATAATAAGAACAAGCACTTAAATATTTAATCACAAAATCAAACAAAATCCAAACGCAAAGCGCACGAACTCCCCGGCAACGACGCCAAAATTTGATCAGAGTGTTGCGCCCCTGTCAAAGATAATATTTATATGCCCTAATTACCCTTAACAATGTGTTAGTGGTAGTAAGGGGTTGAACCATGAAGAGTTTGTGGTTTGCGCGCGGACAAGATTGATTTTAAAGGTTGTCACAATTTATGATGTATAAAAGTGGCTCAAAATCTTACGTACAAAGGGTTGGGTATGCGATATGTACAAAATGCAAGTTTCTTAGGCGGATTATACCCAAATAACCACCCGCTAAATACCCGTCATGTTATTAATTTCAACTTGACCATGACAAAAGACCACATGGGTTGTGTCATCCCTCATTAAATTAGTTACTTGTGCTTTTTAGATTGCTTCAAACAAAGACATTTTGAAATTTTTTTTGAAATTTTGATCCGAGTGTCGTGCACCAGTCAAAGATAATATTTATAGTCTCAAATTACCCTTAACAATGTGTTAGTGGTAGTAAGGGGTCGAACCACGAAGAGTTTATGGTTTGCACGTGGACAATATTGATTTTAAAGGTTGAAACAATTTATGAAGCTTGCTATGTTGATTATTTGAATTTTTGTTTGTTTAAAAAAGTATCAGAATGATCCGACAAAATTGTTTCCAATTATGTAACACCTCGTAAAATCGTGCCTAATAATATAGTGACACATGTCGTATTTTTTTTAAGTCTATTAAAGACTAATAGGGACTAAAGGTGTCAACATGCTCAAACTGAGCCTCTGAGTGACCTTCTGATGTCAACATGCATAAACGGAGCCTCTGAGTGACCGTAGTGTCAACATGCTTAAACATTAGCCTTTGAGTGACCGTTGTGTCAACATGCTTAAACATTAGCCTCTGAGTGACTGTTGTGTTTACATGCTTAAACTTGGCCTCTGAGTGACCGTTGTGTCAAAATTCCCAGCCATTGAGTGACATCGTAGTCAACATGCTTATAATGAGCCTCTGGATGATCCTTTACGAACTCCTAACTCTCATACGTGCCACTTGTTAGACGAGAGAGGTTAATTTTGTAAATATGTGAAATTTGGATAATAGAGGGGTTAAAAGTGTCAACATGTTAATTTGTACCTCTGAGTGACCTTTTAACGAAACGAGAGCTCGACAATGTCCGGGCATACTCCCGGGTACGCCAAATATTGGTTACGGAGGGCTAAATATGACATAAAGGTGTTTTAGGAGGCTTTATAAGTTGAGGGGCTATATGTGACAAACTTGAAACTGGCCATGGGGCGATCGCGGGGCGCTAGAGGCATGGGCCTGAACTCTTGCGGGGCGCGAGAGGCCTGTGTCTACATAAAATATGCTTGCCTCCACACATGTTGCCAAAAACCATTTGTTTCGAAACCATGGACTTACAAACTGCTATGCCACGTTTTAGGACACTTGTGAGCTTCCTCTAACACCCCTTAACACCTCGCATCACCTCCTTCAAGCTCTCCAACTATAAATAGGTGCAATGCTTCACCATTTGAACTTGCACCTTTCTCATTTCACATTTCACATTCTATCTCCCTCCTCTGGAAGTTCCTAACTGAAAGGAGCATCCAACTTAGTTCTACTGCATCCTAGGAAGCACTTGTAAGTGTTCCTTCCTCTTGCATTTTCGTTTATAGGCTTTTATAGCCAAAAGTCAAGCGTTTTACGGAAAATGCTTTGACTTTCGGGTAAGACCATTATGGTTCAGCCATTGTTCGTAACGAACATGGCTAAATGATCGTAATAAGGATGGTGTTACTCCCTATAAAGGGCACCTCCTGAAGATCACGTTTACTAGACCAATTGACAGGTCAAAGTTTAAATATTAAAAAGTCAAACAGGCCATCTTTCGGAAATGCTTTAATCTGAGCTTATATAAGTTATGAGACATGTTTTGACACTTAAACAAGTTGGTATAATTATTAGAACATGTTCGGCTCGTCAAATTCAGTTCTAGGGTCGGTTCGCAACCGAAAGTAGCGAAGTTTGACTTCTACATTGACTTTCGATTCTGACCCGATTTAGATTAGTTAGCTACTGATCTAAGGTTGCATTATGATCATAATATGATGTAGCATAACCCTCTGAGGTTATAATACATGATCATAATCTTAATCTGAGTTTATGCACAAGTTCCGTAATTATGCCGTTTTGACTAAAATGCCCTTTTTGTATAAAATAAGGTTTCATCGATTACGAACTTGAAAATGAATTATCTACTGATGTAATATCATAAGTAGGATTATTTGGGATGTCAAATCAAATTATAATTTGAGTTTATGAGCGAGTTCTTGTATTATGTCGATAAATGACGATAAAGCCCTTATGGCCCATAAAACGGTTTTAATTATACATTTTTAAAGTAAATCTTTTACCTACTGATATGTTATATTAAATAGCATATCTAAAACATAAAAACCTGATTTTAACATCTATTTTCATTAAACATCGCATAATTCGTCATTTTACGACATAAGCGTCGTTTCAGCGCATAGTATGGTTTTAAACCATATTTATCAACCAAGACTTATTACCTGCTGATTTTAAAACTTATTTAAAAATATTTTGTAGTAGGTACATTATATAAATTCAGAATCCAAAATAAACTATCATACTATGTGTAAAATGACCAAAATGCCCCTTCGGTGCACAGTTTGGTCATAATAGATAAATTACAGATATAATCAATATCCTACTGATATTATATCATAAATTAAACATTTTTCCAGAATACTTAGGATCGTAATATTAAAATATATTCAAGTTCCTTTTACACGGTATGAAATTACCAAAATGCCCTTTTGAGGAATAGTTTCGTTATAAAGCCTTAACGGGCATGAAAGTTGATATCCTACTGGTATTACAACTTATTTAAAGTATAATGGCATATAGAACTTGTCCATGACTTATCCGGTTACCTGATATCGCTGATATGCGTACGGTTAAGTATATGTAACTAGTTTACGGAAATTAACCGAAACGGGTTTAACCTTGTCATTTAAGTCTTAAAATCCAGAATGATTATAATTTACCCATATTATACAAGTCAAAGTACTTGTTGGGTTTAAACTACATTCTATCCGATTATCGTTTAATCTAGCGTTATACGTTTTGATATGTACGCTAGTCGGTCTAAGTCTATGACTTAAATAAGACAGTTAGTATTTAATTGGTTAGCTTATGCCATAATCCAGACTAGAGCCTTCCGGTAAATGCTATCTTCCCTTAGTTCATTTTGTGTACGGCTGAGTTATTAAATCTTGCGTTTAAACGAAGACTAGCTTAGGTAAATACTCTAGACTTATTTCCCCTATACGGGCTTGGGTTACGGTAAGCTATTACTGCTTGGTCGAAAATGGGATCAATCGAATGCCGGATTGTGGCTAGTAAATCCGCATATTCCGTTTTAATCAGTTTTGTTTGATAACTTAAACATCAGGGGTTAACTACCGTGTCCTGGATTTCCTCGACTCATTACTTACATAATGGCCATGACCTAAGCGCGGGGTGTAGGCTAACACCTGACAGACACTCATGCTAGAAACTTACCCTCAAAGTTGGGGATAACTCCTTCGTGAGTTCTTAAGTGGTGTGTACGTTAATCATGTCTCGGTTTTCGCACTGGGCCCTGTATGTTTGGACAAACATGTGAATCTGTTAACAAGGTTACAAAGTTACTTTCCCAAGTTATAAAAGATTTTGTGGCATGTGCACTTAAAATCATTTTCAAAGTTTCAAAATGAGTCAGTTGGGCGTATTTACCAGCGAAAGCTGACGTATTTTCAAAAGACTAAGCTTGCAGGTACAATACGAAATAGGCTGGAAGCTGCTCGGTAGTGATAAGAGGATCTTGCAAATCCTGGATCTTCTATTACGAGCCATCTGTATATTATTTTGTACTTTGAACATTTGGTTTGTAACAGTAATTTTACTCCAAGACTTCCGATGTGCTGTGTTTAATTGACTATGATTATATCAACTTACGTCACGATATTCCCCACCCGGGCCCACCGGTGTTTGGATTGGTTGTGGAAAGCCGGGGTGTGACAGGTTGGTATTAGAGCCAACGTTTGAGAGAATTAAACACTAGCCTTCTTGTGTTTAATCTCAAACTTACACAAGCACATTCCTTAGACTTCTGAGTCTAGGCTTTGACCTAGGAATACTCATTTCATTATTAAGTTATTAGTATTGTTTTTTATTTGATTTTTAACAGGAAAATGCCGGCGAGAGTATGAGGAAGAGGTAAAGGACCAATGAAGGGAGGACCATCAGGACACATTCTTTCTCAACCCCATCGCTCGAACCCCTATGAGGATTTAGGGGATTCCTAGCCCTTATCACGACATTCACCTACCCATACCCAAAACTCATACCATTCCTACCATTCGCACCAATCACACCACTCCCATCACTCTCATCATTCATATCATGATGAGTTTAACCCAAACCATTACTTTAATACACCCCTAGCTGACCAAAATTAGTTGAATCAACCCAACCCAATGGATGAGGACTCTGATCCAGAAATGTCGCCGTCAGGATCACATACCCATCCCATCGAAATCTCAAGCGATTCAGACTCTTACGCCGGATCACCATACCAAGGTCCAAATGAATGGGACCAATATTGGAACCAATTTACCTTCGCTAACACTCCTTCCCATCACTCCCCAACACCTCCTTTACAAGGAGATGTTCACATGAAACCGGTGGAACAACATCAGCCGCCACCTGAGCCACCAAGGAGGAAACGAGGAGCGCGTATGTCAGAACGTGCAGGTCAACGGTCGGGTTCACTACCACCGTTACCCAAAACTTACCCAACCATCCACGAGGACCCACAAATGGGTGGACCCTCTAATGCTTCACCTGTGGTGGAACCGACACCACCACCAGTGGTTCAACCACCACCATCGGGTAATAATAACCCTATCCCAACATATCCGGATACATCTGAATATGATCCTTTTAACCCATCTACACCTGTTGATTACCAAGCATTGTCGCATGACCCTTACATGCAAGCGGTCATGTATAACGCACTTTACCCGTCTCCTTTCTCATCTTCTTATCCACCTACTGGGTATCCAAGTTATAGGTACCAGTATCCTATTATGCCACAACCACAACTACAACCTCCGCCACCAATCGAGGCCATCAATGAGGCCCTGGAACGAATGAAAGAAATGCAACAACAAGCGGAGAAAACGAAGAAGAAGACGAACAAATTCTTCAAGAAACTCTCCAAGTTGGTTAAGGGAAAGAAGTATGAGTGAAGTCTCTTCTAATAATATATGTTAGTCCCTACGAGGACATTGTTATTGCTTTAGTCCCTGCGTGGAGATTTTTATTTCTTTTAAGTCCTTGCATGGACAGTTTGTTTCATTTATTTATTTCTAGTATTGTTGTCACACCCCGGATTTCCAACCCGAAATCCAAACACCGGTGGGCCCGGATGGGGAGTATCGTGACGTAAGTTGATAACATCATTGTCAATTAAACATAGCACAGCAGAAGTCTTGGAGTAAAAATTACTATTACAAACCGAATGTTCGAAAATACAAAATAATATACAAGCTTGTAATAGAAGATCCACAGGCGGATCCTAAAATGTACAAGAAAGAATATAAAACAGACTTTAGGCAGATCTAAGGATTTGCAAGATCCTCTTATTCTCTACCGAGCAGCTTCCGGCCTATTTCGTATTATACCTGCAGATTAGCCTTTGGAAGATACGTCAGCTTACGCTGGTAAATACACCCAACTGACTCATTTTGAAAACATTAAAAATGGTTCTAAGTGCAAACGGCACCAAAATATTTTATTAACTTGGGAAAGTTAACCTTGTAATGGACCAAACGATAATAATTTACCGTATCCCAAGCCCGTATAGGGAAAATAAGTCGAGAGTATTTACCTGAGCTAGTATTCTTCTTTTATTTTTAAATAACTCAGCCGTATACAAAAGTACCAAGTGCAGATAGCATTTACCGGCAAGGCTCTAGTCTAGATTATGGCATAAACTAGCTAATTAAATACTAACGGTCTTATAAACCGAATAGTGTACATGATCATTACGTATAACGCTTGATTAAACGATGATCGGACAGAATGTAGTTTAAACCCGACAAGTACTTGACTTGTATAAATATGTAAACTATAAACATTCTGGATTTTAAGGCTAAAATGACAAGGTTAAACCCGTTACGGTTAAATTTCGTATAATAGTTACATATACGTAACTGTGAGCATATTTAGCGATATCGGGTAACCGGACAGTCGTGGACAAGTTCTATATGCTATTATACTTTAAATAAGTTAAGATATCAGTAGGATATCAACTTGTATGCCCGTTATGGTTTTAAAACGAAACTATGCCTTATAAGGGCATTTCGGTAATTATATACCGTATAAAAGGAACTTGAACATATTTTAATTTTTAATCATGATTATTCTATAAAAATATTTTATTTATGATGTAATATCAGTAGGGTATCAATTATATGTGTAAATTATCTTTTATGACCAAACTATGCACCGAAGGGGCATTTTGGTAATTTTACACATAGTTTATAAATTATTTGGGATTCTGATTCATAACATGTACCTACTATAATTATATATTTAAAATAAGTTTTGAAATCAGTAGGTATTAAGTTTTGGTCAATAATACGGTTTAAAACCATACTATGCGCTTAAACGGCGCTTATGTCGTAAAATGACATTTTTAAGCGATGTTTACTAAAACTGATATTTGAATCATATTAAAATGTTTAAAATATGTTATTTAATATAACATATCAGTAAGTAAATGATTTACCTTGAAAAGATTGATTAAAATCATGTTATGAGTCACAAGGACTAAAACCGTCATTTATCGACATAGTTTAAGGACCAACTTGAAAACTCAGTTTATGACTTGTTTTAACATCCCAAATAATCCTAGTTATGATATTACATCAGTAGGAAACTCATTTTCAAGTTCATTACCATTTAAAACCTCGTTTTATGTAAAAAGGACATTTTGGTCAAAATTGGCATAATTATGGAACTTGCGCATAAACTTGGATTCTGATTATGATCATGTAATATAACCTCAGAGGGTTATGCTACATTATATTATGATCATAATTCAACTTTAGATCAGTAGATAACTAATTTAAATCGGGTCAGAATCAAAAGTCAAAGCAGAAGTCGAACTTTGCGACTTTCGGTTGCGAACCGACCCTAGAACTGAAATTGACGAGCCGAACATGTTATACATGTTCTAATAATTATTACCAATTATTTTAAGTGTCAAAACAGGTTTCATAACATATATAAAATCAATTTATGATTTTTCCGAAAAATGGCATGTTTGACTTTTTAATATCATAACGTTGACCCGTCAATTGGTCAAGCAAACGTGATCTTCAGGAGGTGCCCTTTATAGGGACTAACACCCACCTTATTATGATCACTTAGCCATGTTCATTTCGAACAATGGCTGGATATAATGATCTTAACCGAAAGTCAAAGCGTTTGCCGTAAAACGCTTGACTTTTGGCTATAGAAGCCTAGAATCGAAAATGCAAGAGCAAGGAACACTTACAAGAGGTTCCTATAATGCAAGAGAACTAAGTTGGATGCTCCTTTCAGATAGGAACTTCCAGAGGAGGTATAAGAGTTATGTTTAAGAAAGGTGCAAGTTGGAATGAACACTTGAACACCTATTTATAGTTGGAGAACTCAAAGGAGGTGAAGCCAGGTGTTTAGGGGAGTAAGAAGAAGCTTACAAGTATCCCAAAACGTGACATAGCAGTTTAGAGAAGCCATAGTTTTGTTTTAATGGTTTTGGCATTTTTGCTTGAAGGCCAAATAATTTTCTGCGTCAGAACATGTCTCGCGGGGCGCGAGAGACTCAGGCCAGGTCTCTCGCGGCCCGAGACCGCCACTCGGCCAGATTCAAAAGTTGACACTTTTGACCCCTGAACTATATAAAGCCTCTAAAGGCCTTCTAAAACACATTTTTAGCACTTTTAGCCCTCCGTAGCCAATACTTGGCATACCCGGGATTATGCCCGGACATTGTTGAGCTCTCGGTTCGTTAAAAGGTCACTCAGAGGTATAAATTAACATGTTGACACTTTTAATCCCTCCATTATCCAACTTTCACATATTTACAAAATTGAACCCTCTCGTCCAACAAATGGCACGTATGAGAGTTAGGACTTCACAAAGGATCACTCAGAGACTTATTACAAGCATGTTGATTCCGATGTCACTCAGAGGCTGGGCATGTTGACATATCAGTCACTCAGAGGCCAAGTTTCAAGCATGTTGACGTATTAGACACTCAGAGGCTAATGATTTAAGCATGTTGACATATCAGTCACTCAGAGGCTATTATTTATGCATGTTGACATCGGTTCGTCACTCAGAGGCTCAACTTGAGCATGTTGACGCCTTTAGTCCTTATTGGTCTTTAATAGACTATATTAAAAATACAACACGTGTCACTATATTATTGGACCACGATTTTATAGGGTGTTACATCCTCACCCCCTTAAAAGAAATCTCGACCTCGAGATTTTATTCAAAAAGATGGGGGTATTTCGTTGCGTAGTGGACTCAACCTCCCATGTATACTCAGGACCTCTAAAAGCATCCCACTTAACCTTTACTATAGGTATCATCTTTCTTCGGAGCTTCTTAACCTATCGATCCTTGATCGAAATTGGTTTCTCATTGAACCTCAAGTTTTCATCAATTTGCACCTCATTGTGCGACATTGCTAGCGACTCATCGGCTAGACATTTCTTAAGATTAGATATGTGGAATACATCATGGATTCCATTAAGCTCCTCTGGCAATCTGAGCTTATAGGCCACAGTGCTGACACATTCGACTATCTCGAATGGTCCAATATATCTTGGGCTCAACTTGCCTTTCTTTCTAAAACGCATCATATCATTCCAAGGTGATACCTTTAGCATGACCTTGTCCCCTATTTGGAACTTAAGAGGTTTACGCCTCTTGTCAGCATAGCTCTTCTGCCTATCCCAGGCAGCTTTGAGACGATCATGGATTTGCATAATCTTTTCCGTGGTCTCCAAGACAATCTCAGGTACTGACAGTTGGGCCTCCCTAACTTCTGCCCAACATACGGGCGTTCTACATCTTCTCCCATACAAGGCCTCAAAAGGAGCAGCCTTGATGCTTGTATGATAACTGTTATTGTAGGAGAATTCTATTAGGGGTAAGTGGTCATCCCAACTTCCACCTAAATCAATCACACAGGCCCTAAGCATGTCTTCCAGTGTCTGAATAGTACGCTCACTTTGACCATCAGTCTACGGATGGTAAGCCGTACTAAAATTTAATCGTGTGCCTAACGATTGTTGGAAACTTTTCCAAAAGTGAGATGTGTATCTAGTATCTCTATCGGATACAATAGATACTGGCTGTAGGGACACTATTTTGTCCATATACAACTTAGCCAATTTATCCGAATTATACGTCTCTTTAATTGTTTTGAGTTAGCTAACAAGATTTGTTTACTAAAACAGGTCAACCAAAATATGACGCGTATAATAAATGGGTAAAAACACAATGTGTTTAATAAGTGGATTGACTTGTTAACCTATTTTAAAGTTTTTAAAGAGTTAATTTGTAGATTTTAAAGACGAGAAGTAATATAATTTAAAATTAATATTATTGTTTTTAGTTTTCCCTTTAATTACCGAGCTAAATATACTTTTTATTGAAAATTTGAGAGAAAAGGTCAAAAGTTGCCAAAAAAACAAAAGCATTCGATTGAGAATAATTGAATGTTTAAATTGTTAATAACTCACAAAGTCTAGTTAATCATACTCATAGAAACTTTATAGAATTTAAAAACAAAAAGTATTAAAATTTAAAAATAAATATTATTGTCTTAGTTATCCCTCTGAGTACCAAGCTAAATATACAAACCCGAGGATTTTTATTGAAAATTTGAGATAAAGAAAGAACAACAATTAAAAGGACACGAGTATCCAAAAAACAAAATTATTCAATTGAGAATAATTGAATGTTTAAATTGCTAATAAGTCACAATGTCTTATTACCCATACACATAAATAAATATAAAGCGGGTTGCCTCGAACACGACATGATTTTAAGTGGGTTCGACACGACACAACATGAATAAATATGTGTTGGGTTTGGATTGAAGAATTTAACCTACCAACCTAAAACCTATCAATATGTTAATTAACCTGTCAACGTGAAACGATTTACGAAGAGCAAAGAGGCCCCTGCTTTCTTTACCAGGTGTGTCCCTTACATGTAAATCTTGTCCAGTGATTTTATTAGTTGCCAATCACCAAGTGAGCACAGCGTTACAGATCCCCCACCGCTTCACTATCTCCTATGGTGGTTTCCAAGGCCCTGATATGTTGTGATAAGGTGAAATATAAAATTTAATATTGAGTTGAGTTTGTTGCATATTATTTGGTAATTATCGTATTTTTAATTAAAAAAAACTCCAAACACTCTAGCTCCTGTGAAGGCCTTTGCGTCGCCGTGGCAACGCCTAACCCGACATTTTTTTGTGATTGCTCGACAAGTAGCCTTATCAACAAATCCATATGAAATTAGTACTTTGGTGATTCTACACACAGCTACAAGGATATAAAAGACTCTTTTTATATTATAATTCTCATTAAATAAAGATAAAATTACATAAATCAACATTTATGCTTTTATTATGAAACCTTTATGTTGATATTTTATTACAGGGTCAACCTTTATCACTAACCTTATTTGTTATGTTGGTTAAATGCCTTACATATGATGCACGTGAGGACATTACACACATTTCACCTATTCTTTCAATGTCTTTTTGTTTTTTTTAATCCATAAATAAAATAGCAGGTTGTTCACCTTCATCCCGTTATCATCTTCATCCCCTTCCTATAACAAAATCCTAGTTCTCCAAAGTCCAAACCTTACCAAAATCATGATAAATAATAATAAAAGTTGGGAGCTTGCTACATCGATTCTAAAAACCCATAACAATGAGGTCTTGATATGAACTAAAACCCACAAATCTATGCCATTGAAGTAAACACTTTGCCCGTGAGTTTTGGCATGAAAGGTGACTGGAGAAGATGATCGGAGTTTGGTCGACGCAGCAAAGGTGGCCGGGGAAGATTATCGGAGCCGCCGGTGATTGTGTAGGTTTCCGGTTGCAGTGGTTTGTTATGGTGGTTGTTACCATAACCACCGTTCACAGTCATCATAAAATCCGATGAATGTTAGGTCTACCGGTGTTATCTCTGCAAACTACTTGAACCACCGTACCGACCTGTTATGTCGAACATGCGCCGCAAAATCCACCGGCACAACCATAACCTTCTGCTATTCGTGGTCGAGAATTCGGTCTACGATGGGTTTAGGAAGAAAGAAGTATTAGACCAAATGACCAATTTCCCACCAATGATTTTAAATATTTTGAATTTATTTAGATTGTTGAACATAATCAAAGTCGCATCTTAATTTGTTGTAGTTTCCTTTTCTGTTTGACATACATTCTGTATATATTTTAAACAATTGTAAATGACAAATTGATTCTGGTTTTTACGATTTACAAGAAGGCATCGATCTTTTTTATTATGGCAGTGGTAGTGTGTGTTATAGAAAAGGGGGTTGTGGGTGTTAAGGAAGAAAGAGTTGGGTTTTATGGAAAAGTAATTTAAAAAAAAAAACTAATTTTAAAATGAGAAATAAATGACTAAAATATCACATGCAAAGGATGTGAGGTACTTAATTAATAAATTTATTCTTTTTAATTAGGGGTGAGCATTCGGTATTACCTGACCTGACCGTAATATTATACCCGATTTATATAGGTTTGGTTTTGATTATTTATCATATCGGGTATCTCGGTCTCAAATATAATACCCGACCCTATATGTATCTCATGTTCAAAACCCATGAGTTGAAGCTGTTGAAGCCACTATACAAAGAAACGACATGAACGACCAATAATGAATCAGTAAACTAGGGTGTATCATGTATGGCATTTTGGAATTAAGCAATGGGGTCCTTAATTTCAATCCAATTCAATCAAAGTGAAGGTATGACTTCTATTACATTGTTTTTTTTTTCTATGTTTGAATTCCTTTAGTTGTTTGAATTCCTTTAGTTGTTATTCGTTGTCAATTGTGAGGCTACTTTGAATCCATTTCAAATACCTACAAATACTTTTGTGATATATAATTGTTATGTTTCATGATATTATTAAATTTGCAAGTTAAATAAACTTCATGGATTGTTTATGTTTCATGATAATGTCTAATACCCATAGTCAAACTCTTTGCACATCAAGTGTTCGTTAAAATATCTGAAAGAAATATTTGACAAACATGTTACCAAATGTCAATCTGTGTGAAATATTTCCTATTTTCATTGCCAAACGCAGAAAAACATCGAAATATGGAAATAAGAACTTTATAATTCAAACATCCAAAAAATATCAAGGAATTCAAACATAATACGGAACAAATGTAAGATAATGATCAAATAAGTGAATAAGAATGATGGTTTGTTTTTGCCATGAATTAGTTAAGTAGGTAATAAAAAATCATATCCCAAATGGGTTGCTTATACTAGCCCATAACCAAGAACCAAAAGTCCAAAACAAAAAAATCCTATCCGTTACATCTTTAATAAATCGGTCCAACTGTTTGATCTTGGATTTTACGCTGTTTTTGGACCGACCCGACTATAGTATAAATACCAGAACCGATTTTCAACCCTACTTGATTCGGTTCGGTCTGGTTTGGGTGTTTTTTCGGGGTCGGTTATCGGTTAATATCGGTCCAGGCCTATTTATGCTCACCCCTACTTTTGACGGTTTAATGGCCTCATCACAGTGTGTGGGTCCAAAGGCGACTTAGTTATTCTTTTCTATATTTTACTTTTTGATTTAATTTTTACGAGCTAACACAGTGCAATGCATGTGCATGGTTCAACATTTTTACGTGTACTTTTTTTCGATTTAACAATCCCGTCGTAAAATGTAGGTCCCAAATACTAGTATATTTAATTTTACGTCAGTGCTACAAAGTTTGTATTCATTTTTTCCCTGTATTTTAATGTACATACTAGGAAACTTTCTCTATTATTTTATTACTATTATATAGTTAACTTTAAGCATATTTTGTTTTTCTTTGTAAGTTTTAAGATATAATGTTTTATAAATTTTTTAGTATGTCAACGTGACGTACTTATTTTTATCTACTTCTTGACATAACTCTTATTTGAAATCGAGTTTTGAAGAGTTTTGTACAAGCGATGAATGCACATGTGTACATATTATTGAAGCTACCATATGATTTGGGTCTTATATGTATGTCGTTTACCCTTTTCATTATTTAGTACTAATGATATAATATAATATATATTATCAATCTGTAACATATTTGTGTTTTTACTGGTTGTACCTCGTGCATTACCTCTTTATCGTGCAACTTTGGTTTCTCACCAAGCTTTGTGATTTGTTTTTTTAGTGGATATTTAAGTCGTGCTTTTAGTGGGTTTTTACTTTTTTCTTCACTCGGACATTTCCACTTTCTCTCTCTTTCTCTGATCGATGAACTGCCACTGCTCTTGGATGACCTCCCTATTAAGTTTTCCTTTAATAGAATTATTATTAAGTAAACTCCCAAAGATGCATCTTGTGTGGGTAGGAAGATGAAACGGTTGATCACGCGTTCACGGCTTGTGGAGTGGCATTATTGGTGCATTTCAAGTGAGTATTATTGAAATTACGCTAAAATGTATTGATATTGATATAAAAGACTATATATCTATACGGTTTTGTAATTTGTGAGTTATAAAAGAAAATGAGCATAAGCGATTAAATTAATGAAAATTGAATAAAAAGATGTATTGATGGTCAAAGCTACTTGCATGATTTAGTTAACTAGAATTTCTTCACCGTGTGTTGCCGAGGGAATCCGTGTACGAATCTCAATTTTTAAGCAATCATATATATATATTGGAGAGTTCAAATAAGAAGAAAAATTTTGTAAGAATAAAAAAAAATAACTTTTAAACTAATAGAAATTCTCCATTTACTTCATTTAATGTGTGTATTTAATATTATGAAAAAGAACATATAGGTAAATCAATAATTATCATTAATTAGCTAATTAATTAAACTTGTAACTCATTTTTTTCATATACTCTTTCAAGATAAAATAATTTATAATATAGGACAATTTTCGACATGTGTAGGATAAATTTTGAATGTGTAGAGTAAATTTACATGTGTGTAGGGTAAATTCTGATAAATGTAAGACATATGTAGGATAAATTTTGAAATGTGTAGAATAAAATGTTTTTGATTTATTAATAAGAGATAATATAATTAATGAGAAGAGTTATAAGCTATTTAATATTTTACCATTATCCCTTTCTTCTTTTTCTTCTCATATTAAATTTCTTCTCAAATTAACCTTCCCATATATATATATATATATATGGAGAGAAAGAGAAAGATGAATTATATAAAGATATCTTAACTTAGTTAGAGAAACTTAAGAAACCCAATTGTGTGAACACAAAACATGGCACATGTTACACATTTTTGAGAGTCGCCTTTTTTCTAACACATTTTTTGTTTTAGAGGAGAGAAAAATGTGTTACATTTTCAGCATTAAAATTTTGTTGAAGTTTACATGTTACAATTCTTTTTGGGTTTTAAAAGTGATCTTTTTTTGTACTTGATCTAATCTCGAGCAAACATTATATAAATGGATTGTAGAAATGGGGTTTCCTTAGTTTTCTTAACTTACCAAGATTTTCATTTTATCCTTCCCATATATATATATATATATATATATATATATAGAGAGAGAGAGAGAGAGAAGGGTTTAGGATCCTATAAAAAAGACAAAAAGTGTGAGAATGATAAGAAATATTATGGTGATGACACATATCCCTATTTATTTTATTAGTTCAATGGTATCATTTTAATTTTACCAATATTTCTAATTAAAGACTAAATATTTGCAACCGTTTTTAGTCAGTTATTTTAGGAATTCGAATTTTAATTTTTTTTTGAACTTACGGATCATACTCGCCACCCACATATAAATATGAACAATTATGTATAATATCCTGATCACATTCCAGTCGCGGTTTATGAGATTTAGTTTATTGTATTTGGGTATTCATTAACACCTTGATCGACGGATAACACGAACCAGGTATGCATTTTATGGTGTCTTTGTTGTTTATATAGTGTTTGTTTACAGGGTTTTGTTGTTCGCCAATGAATAACTTTTTTTAATTATTTGTTTTGTTCATATTATTGTTTCATACAATCGTGTTTGGTTCTGATCAAATTTTTCGATGCGGTTTTTTATGTTTAAAAAACCTTGTGTTTTTTCTTTTATGGTTGATAATGCTAGTATATTAGTTCTCTGGTGTGTTATTTGTACATTGGTAGTTGAGAGGGGTTTCGTTGGACAACATGTGTTTATTTCTAAAGGGTGTTTTTATTTGTACACACCATTTTGTAGTGTGTTATTTCCTTTTTTGATGTACACAATGTATACTCTGGTTGTTGAATTGTGTGTTTTTCCACATGTTGTGTTCATATTATTGTTTCACATATAGAGTGGGGTTCTAAACAATTGTTGGTCATGGGTTTTGATGTTTAAAAGCAGTTACTTCTACAATGTTTTACCTGTACATAGGGTGTTTTTAGTGTACACACCATTTTGTAGTGTGTTATTTCCTTTTTGATGTACACAATGTATACTCTGGTTGTTGAATGGTGTTTTTTCCACATGTTATGTTCATATTATTGTTTCATAGATAGTGTGGGGTTCTAATCAAATTTTTTTGTGGTGTTTTATGTTTAAAAGGATTAATTTTTTTGTGTTTTATTTGTATACAGGGTGTTTTTAGTGTACGCTATGTATGCATATGGTGTTTTTCGGTATTTTTGTATTGTCTTAATTTTCCTAAGTTGTGTAAACTGAATTTAATCAAGTTTTTATTGAATCTATTTTTTTGCAGGTTTTCAAACTTCACAGCCGGTCAGGCAACTATGTCTGTCTCCAAAAATCCGGTAAGAGAACTTTTTTACCTGATGTGGATGAGTCACTTAGGCCGAAGGATAAGATGACGTATGACATACTGAATGATGCATTCCTAATTTATCAAAAGTATGCAATGGTTGTAGGCTTTCCTGCAAGGAAGTCTTCTCAATAAAAGCCGCATGATGTCATTAAATCCAAATATTTCGTTTGTTCAAAGGAAGGAACTAATGTGACAACCGGCATTTTTCGGTTGTAATTACGCGCATAATGAACATTAATACCATCATAACTAGCGTAATTAGACATAAACTAACTCGATCGGGCCTTTGAAATGCCTAGGAACGTCTATCTGACTTTTCGGTACGCGAATGGTGATTTGGGGGAAAACTGCTGAACGTCAAACGGTAACGAACTGACACCAGGCAAAATACTGACAACATCGACAAATACAGAATTTACCTATATAATTTATGCGTAAGAATTGGGTTTTGATGAATTATCATGCTTTTGAACCTCACAAAACGCTTACGTGAACGAAAAACGCGTCCGTAGGAACGCACCGACAACGAAACGAAAGCAACAGACTCGAGTTACGCCTCGATATTAACATATTATGATATATTTAGCTTCGTAATTGAATTTTATTATTCGTAGTCGAAATCGGATCGAAAAACGGACAAGAAACGACAACCGGAGCATTTTACGCGATTTTAACGCAACCGACAAACGTACTGTGACAACCGAAAATTTCGGACTATTCCATACAAGATAATAACTGCTTATTAATTGAATTATGTGCAATTAGACTTAGATGCATATGGATTGAGTCTATAAAGTCTAACAAAGTCCGGGTAAATGCATAGGATTGCATTTGATAACCGTTGGATATAGTTTTATCGCGTAACAGTAAAAGTGTCTGGAACGAACATTTAAATATGGTTATATTTAATCTTTATGCTTTAACACGTGTTTACGTTTGAAATGGTTTATACAAATCTATAAGGACAATTTATAGATTTCATTTTATGGAAGTTATTTTCCTTATAAAAATCTCATATCTCGCCCATTCCCATGACGGTTCTATTATGTTTTTTTTCCTTGTAAATCTTATTTTTTTATTATATTAATCCACATACCATGCTTGAGTTGTCAAATTCAAACAACTCCCTCAACGCAACTTACGTATCCCATACACCACCATTTTCTTGAGTGTTGACTTGGTAAAATCATTTGTTTAATATTGAAACCATATTGGCTTGAAGACCAACACGTACACTCTCTAGCTCTCTCACTCTCATCCTCTTTTCTCTCCCTCTCGGCACTACATACCCAAACCAAACCCATTTTCCCACTCACACTCAACCCTCACTTTACAATTTCAATAATCATACACTTAAGTGTTAGTGCAAGGTTACAAGATCAACTCTCAAGTGTTCTTACGCTTCTTTCTCCTTGCTTGATTTAAGTGAGTGTTCACCTTCTAAATCTATTTTTATTTGTATGATGTATACAAGTTTGGTTGTGTATAAAAACCTTCACCCAAGTAGTTGATTGTTTATTTAAAGTTCGTGAAGATTAAAGGTTGGCAAATAAATAAATTGGTCTCTTGGAATTAATGGTGTCATTAAGAGATCGAGATAGAGAGGCGGTGGAGGTGGAGGATCTCGACGGCGACAGCCGCCGTGTTTCAGCGCTCCCCTGGTTCTCCGACGACGGAGGCGATTTCGTGGTTAGGCAGCGTAGTGGCGGTGGACAGGCGGCAGCTGCGGGGTTGTTACCGGGTTTGGGGCTGTGGGGTTGGGTCGAATTAGCAACAGTAAAGCCGGCGGCAGCCGGCGACGACGGTAGTCGGCAGCGGTGGTGGTGATGTGGCTCGGATCTAGTTCGGTTCAGGATCGGTTCGGGTCAACAAAGTTTCGGTTCAGTTCACATGGTTCAGTTTTAGGTTCGGGTTTCATTTGGATCGGATGCGGGTTAACTCGGTCAAGATGGTCACTCGGGTCTCGGAACCCAGTTCAGTTCAGATTCCGGTTCAGGTTTCGGGTTCGACTCGATTCGACCTGGTTCAAGTTCGAAACAGATTTTGATATTTCAGTTTAGTTTTGATTTGAGTTCATTTTCGGTCCAGTTTAAAAGTCTAACTGTTTGTTTCAGGTTTGGTGTTCGGTTCGGTTCGGTCAACAAAAGTCAACTCGGTCAATGCGGTCAAACTCTGGTCAAACCCGGTCAAGTGATCAACTGTCGGGTCATTGAGTCAACGCGAGACTCGATAAAAATTAAATTACAACGCGAGAATTATTTATATTAGTTAATAAACATTAATATTAGTTATCGCGAAACCGAGCTCAAAACCGAACCGTAAACGATTTCATATCGCCAAAACGTTTAAAAATAACAATAATTCCGACGTACAAAATTCGCATAAAAGTCATTAGTTAAAATCAAACCGACGATAGTATAAAATAAATCGGAAATTATAATCGGCGCAACGTTATATTTGATACGACGAGAAATTATATATATATTGTTATTGTTGCATACATTGATATTGCGTTTTGATTTAATAAATCGACAATTTGTGTTGTCGGGATCGTCCGAAAAAAGAGGAAACTCTGCCCGATTTCGTAAAATACGTAACACGAAACGCGTTATATTTCAAGGATAAAACATCCTATTCAAACGATTGTTATAAAATAAATACATACATTTATCTTGATGACACTTACGAATCGATACGATAACATTTCAACGCGCGCGACTACGAGACAACAAGTTTCGGCAATCCGTTATAATTGAATATAATTATTTATATTATTTCAAATGTCAAACGATTCGGGAATTAGTTATCAAACATCGATAAATTATTCGAACAATGGCATAAAAAATAAGTGTATTGTTTATATTTATTTCGAAACGCCATGTTTTCCGAACGCTTTTACAAGACATCCAAGGTGCGCGTTATTTCAAACGAACGAATTCTGGAAATTGTATAACACGGATATAATTATATATATTCGAATGCCGCGATTTTGAATACTTTCATAAAATAAATATAGTTATAATTATTTCAATTGTCGACGACGCGAACATTTACGAATACTTTCGAAGGATATTATAACAATATATATTTGTTATATTCGATTCCAACGCCAAACGAAGTGCGACACGATACGCCAGACTATTGCGCGAATACGAAACGTATTATCTATACGGATTATTTTCCGAGTATATATATACGTTATATCTTACGAAAAACTACGAAGAGTCGTACTATTATCCGTCGGCGTACGTAACTACTAAATATGATTTCATGAAATATAGTTATATTTATATGTAAACATATATTTCAAGTCGCTCGAAAACGGAATCGTTTCTAAGAAAACCATAGGTTGGTTAACCGAGTTAAGACAATGACAATTTCATAGAATCGTATGAGTAACGATTCGGTAGAGCTCGGGATCACGTAGTATAGCTACGCCATTCTAGAAACTTGCAAGTTATTCCGTTTTAGGAATACACTAGATTGCATGCTAGCAAGTCAAGTTGTGGAGACAACACTATGGAAATCACATTAAGCTAGCTTTGCACAAGAATATCAAGGTGAGTTCATAACCCCCACTTTTTACCGTTTTTACTTTTTATAAATGTTTTCGGGGGTGGAAAGACATGCAAGTTTTGAAAAAGTACAAAGTGTTTCGATAAAAGAAAATCATATATTTCTAAACCATGTTACAAACAGATTTCAATGAACTCAAATGGTTTACGAAAGATTTATGCTAAACTTACCGGTTTTCCCAAGCTATACAAAGCTTTTCGAAACATGCATGAATTTTATGACTAGTGACGGGATTGTCATAGTCACAATTAGGGGCGAGGCCCCAATTTTATTTATAACATGGGCTAGGCCCAATGACAAGAAAACATGGGCTAGGCCCAATAACACAGATTTATAACAACTGGTATGTAGATATGGGATTAGATTATAACAGATCACTGTGCGTAAGTAGGGAAATAACAATAGTAACCATTAATCACGTAGTGACTAAGGTGCAAAAGGTGAAGATCTATCGAGTTTGAGACACGCTCCACTCCTGGTATGATAACCGGTTAGCAGTACTTTTGTGATCCCAAAATGTCAAAGAAGTCTCGGTTTGGTTACTTATGGCACATAGGTCAGTGTATTAGCTACACACTGATTGATCCTTAGATTCCATAGGAAAACTACATACTACGATTTCAACACCGGTTTACAAAGATAACAGAAAACATTTTATCACCGGTTTATAAACATAACAGTTATATGCATTGATTTGCAAGTAACATGGAAAACATTTCAATACTGTTATACAGACATGACATTTCAAATGCTTTGGGATACTATGATCCAACAAACTGGTTTTTTCGAATGCAAAATGCTCAAATGTTTTATGACTCTTTGAAACAAAACAAACAAACTATGAACTCGCCAACTTTGTGTTGACTTTTCGCATGTTCTTTCTCAGGTTACAATACAAGTATGGCATGGTTGGAATAGTGGAACTCATGAGGATTGGAGTAGTTAGCGGGCGTTCATTTACTAGAAACCTTAGCACTCACGCTTGCTTCCGCTTTGCGATGAAGATACCAGTTCAGTTCACGCCCCGCTCTGATGTGAATGGATTACATGGGGGGGGGGTGTGATAACTAAACCTTTTAAGGTGATCGACTCATCTAAAGAAGTTGACACCTCAAATAATGGGACAAAAAGGAAAACTATTCAACGCGTTCCGTCTATAAGAACAGGTTGTGAAGTACGGCTGTGTGTTAAGTTAAACAATTCGAAACTATATGAGGTATATTATTTCAAGGAGGATCATAACCACTCTTTTTTTGCTGATGACGATAGGTATCTACTTCCGCTAACCGAGGTATGAACTATATGCAAGAGCAAGCGGTTAATGCTTTGAGTGCGTTGAATATTGGACATGTCAAAGCATTTAATATCATGAGGACGCTTTATGGTGGGTTCGACAAGGTTGGGGCAACCAAAACCGATTTTAAAAATTTTAAACGAGATCTAAACAGGTACATATGGGAGTTTGATACTGACATGATGATTAAACGGCTATTGAGAAAGAAAGAGTACATGCCAATTTTTTCAATGGAGTATACAACCACTGAAGATGGTATTTTAAGGGATTTTTTTGGGTAGACGACGATGCCAAGAGGAATTTTTCAGTGTTTGGTGACGTTGTTTCATTTGATGCGACATATCAACGTAACAAGTTTGTTTACTAATTATATGCCAATTGCGACATATCAATGTAAACTTGTCCATTATATGCCACATGCATAACCTGTGCCTGCTCTCGGACCATGTATCTTCAATAGCCTTCTTCATGGCTGGGTCTTGGTCGGTGACTATCACAGGAGGGGCACGTCCAAATGACGAAACACCTTAAACAACTAGCTATACGTTTCAGCCATTTTGTTACCTAATATAGCGGCACCAAGGGTAACTTTACGATTATGGTTATCGATACCAGTAAATAGTACAAACATCATTTTGTACCTAACAAACAATGTAAATTAAAAACACCATAAAGAAGTCATTGATTAGATAATTAAAAAAAATGTAAAATCCACAATTGGCATATAATTAGTAAACAAACTTGTTACGCCGATATGTCGCATCAAATGAAACATCACCGAACACTGAAAAATTCCCCTTGGCATCGTCGTCTGCCTAAAACAAATCCCTTAAATTACCATCTTCAGAGGTTGTATACGCCATTGAAAAATTTAGTATGTACTATTTCTTTCTAAATAGTCGTTTAATCATCATATCAGTATCAAACTCCGATATGTACCTGTTTAGATCTCGTTTAAAATTTTTAAAATCGGTTTTGGTTGCCCAACCTTGTCGAACCCACCATAAAGTGTCCTCATGATATCAAAATGCTTTGACAAGTCCAATATTTAACGCACTCAAAGCATTAACCGCTTGCTCTTGCATATAGTTCATACCTCGGTTAGCGGGAAGTAGATACCTATCCTCATCAGCAACAAAAGAGTGGTTATGATCCTCCTTGAAATAATATACCTCATATAGTTTCGAATTGTTTAACTTAACACACAGACATACTTCACAGCCTGTCCTTATATACGGAACGCGTCGAATAGTTTTCCTTTTTGTCCCATTATTTGAGGTGTCAACTTCTTTAGATGAGTCGATCACCTTAAAAGGTTTAGTTCCTTCCTTCGAACAAACGAAATATTTGGATTTAATGACATCATGCGCCTTTTATTGAGAAGACTTCCTTGCAGTAAAGCCTACAACCATTGCATACTTTTGATAAATTAGGAATGCATTATTCAGTGTGTCAAACGTCATCTTATCCTTCGGCCTAAGCGACTCATCCACATCAGGTAAAAAAGTCCTCTTACCGGATTTTGGAGACAGACATAGTTGCCCAACAGGCTGTGAAGTTTAAAAACCTGCAAAAAAATAGATTCAATAAAAACTTGATTAAATTCAGTTTACACAATGTAGGAAAATTAAGACAATACAAAAATACAGAAAAACACCATATGCATACATAGCGTACACTAAAAACACCCTGTATACAAATAAAACACAAAAATTAATCCTTTTAAACATCAAAAACCACAAAAAAAAATTGATTAGAACCCCACACTATCTATGAAACAATAATATGAACACAACATGTGGAAAAAACACCATTCAACAACCAGAGTATACATTGTGTACATCAAAAAGGAAATAACACACTACAAAATGGTGTTTACACTAAAAACACCCTATGTACAAGTAAAACACTGTAGAAGTAACGTACTAGCACTATCAACCATGAAAGAAAAACACCATACTGCTTTTAAACATAAAAAACCACGACCAACAATTGTTTAGAACCCCACTCTATATGTGAAACAATAATATGAACACAACATGTGGAAAAACACACAATTCAACAAACAGAGTATACATTGTGTACATCAAAAAAGGAAATAACACACTACAAAATGGTGTGTACAAATAAAAACACCCTTTAGAAATAAACACCTGTTGTCCAACGAAACCCCTCTCAACTACCAATGTACAAATAACGCACCATAGAACTAATATACTAGCCTTATCAACCATAAAAGAAAAAACACAAGGTTCTTTAAACATTAAAAACCGCATCGAAAAAATTGATCAGAACCAAACACGATTGTATGAAGCAATAATATGAACAAAACAAATAATTAAAAAAAAGTTATTCATTGCCGAACAACAAAACCCTGTAAACAACCACTATATAAACAACAAAGACACCATAAAATGCATACCTGCTTCGTGGTTATCCTTCGATCAAGGTGTTAATGAATACCCAAATACAATAAACTAAATCTCATAAACCGCGACTGGAATGTGATCAGGATATTATACATAATTGTTCATATTGATATGTGGGTGGCGAGTATGATCCGTAAGTTCAAAAAAAATTAAAATTAGAATTCCTAAAATAACTGACTAAAAACGGTTGCAAATATTTAGTCTTTAATTATAATTATTGGTAAAATTACAATGATACCCTTGAACTAATAAAATAAATAGGGATATGTGTCATTACCATAATCTTTCTTATTTTTCTTACACTTTTAGTCTTTTTTACAAGATCTAAACTTATACACCTCTATATATATAGGGAAATGTTCATTTAAGAAGAAATTTAATGTGAAAAGAAAAAAGAAGAAAGGGCATAATGGTAAAATATTAAATAGTTTATAACTACTCTCATTATTATGTTATCTCTCATTAATAAAAAAACATTATATCCTACACATTTCAAAATTTATCTTACATATATCTTATACTTATCGGAATTTACCGTACACACATGTAAATTTATACTATACATATTAAAATTTATCCTACACATGTCAAAAATTGTCCTTCACCATAAATTATTTTATCTTGAAAAAGTATATTAAAAAATGAGTTACAAGTTTAATTAATTAGCTAATTAATGACAATTATAGATTTAACAATATGCCATTTTTCGTGATATTATATACACACATTAAATGAAGTAAATGAAGAATTTCTATTGGTTTAAATGTTATTACTTTTATTTTTACAAAATTGTTCTTCTTATTTGAACTCCCCACTATATATATATATATATATATATATAGAGAGAGAGAGAGAGAGAGAGAGGGGTTTAGAGCATTAATTAATGTGAGAACAAAAAGAACAACTAAATCACTAATATTTAGGATTTAAAGTTAGTATTATATATATAAAATCATATATTTTTACCTACACATGGCCTACATACATGTAGGTAATTTAACCTACATATGTATTAGGTTATAAAAACACAAAAAAATTATATATTTTGTTTTGAACGAGATAACGCTAACTCGCGTTTTGCAGCGTGATGTCAATTATGAACGTCTTTGGTATCACTATATGAGATAAGAAAACATAAAACATTCTTTTCATTTTGTAACACCACACTAAAGTGTTTTGGTTCAAACATCATTTTAACGGGAGTACAATACACAATATATTTATCAACATAATAATGTATGCATTTTTAAACTTTCTTGTATGTATGTTTTAATGGTTGTAGGATCATATTACGAATGAACTTTAATGAATAATGAGATTTCCATCACTACAACTGGATTATTCTTGAACACCCCAAACCAAACTATTTAGGTATGAAGAAAAAATTATAGACAAAACTATAATAAACAACAATGGAAGCATCAACATGTCAAAAATCATCACCACACATCAACCATTTTAATATTATCCCAAATTAACATGAATCAAAATTTAAGAAACGATTTTAATCATGTTAATAGCAACCGAAACAATAAGATGAGGATATTACAATCATTGATTAACCAAATAATATTCATGACTGAAGGTCATTTATAATTTGGTTCAAGATCATCTAGCATTGACAAAAACCATATATCAATAGTTACCTCTTGTGGGGAGACCCCACAGACTACATTAGCTAATAAAGACCTATGTGATCGGCTGAAGTTGCAGATGGCTGGATCGTCGAACCTTTGGGTGTTGGCAGGGGATTTTAATGTCGTCTGCTACCCGGAGGAACGTATAAATAATTCTTTCAATCCTGTTTGTGCTGGTAACTTTCATTCCTTTATTTTTGACTCAGGTCTGGTGGTTGAATATAGTATGAAAGACGGGAAGTTCACGAGATCCGCTGATAACGGGAGGAAACTTAGCAAGATCGACTGTTTTCTTGTTTGTGCAGGTTTCTTCAATAAGTGGCCTAAAGCTTGTTTACGGGCTCTTCCTAAGAACCTCTCCGACCATTATCCTCTGATCCTGGTTGTTAAGGATTCAAATTTTGGGCCTAAGCCTTTCAAGATTTTTGATTCATGGTTGGGCAGGGCCGGTTTTGAGGAGATTGTCTTGTTGGCTCTAAATTCTTTCAGCGAAGTTGGTCCTGCTGATGTTATTCTGCATAAAAAACTCGTTCTTATAAAAAAACCGTGTTTGTGAATGGCGCGATAATATGTTGAGAAATTGAGAGGGCGGACGAAGCAAAGGCTAGGTCCGAGTTGGAGGAGCTAGAGATAGTGATGGAAAACCGCGATCTTCTTGAAGAAAAGGAATGAATAATGGAGGAAAATAAAAAGGTTATAGAGAAAATAGAGGGGATCTGGTTGAAAGATATTAAGCAACGCTCTCGCGTTAGATGGGCTAAAGATGGGGACGAGAATTCGCGTTTCTTTAATTGTATGGTGAATAATCGGAAAGCGAAAAACATTATTCATGGGATGAAAATTGGTGGCTCCTGGTGCTCTAAACCGTCCCGAATTAAAAAGCACATCTTCAGTTTCTTTAGGGATAGATTTAAAGAAGAAATCCCTGTGAGGTCTAGTGTGATGACCAATAATCTAAAGCAGTTGAGTGAAGAGGATGCGTTGAGTTTGATTAGGCAGTTTCATAAAGAGGAAATTCGGCAAGTGATTTTTGATTGTGGAGATGATCGTGCCACTGGGCCCGACGGGATAAATTTCAAGTTCTTAAAACATTTTTGGAGGTATATTGAGGATAATTTTTAGGGTCTTGCGGGAGTTTCACGATAGTGGGGTTACTAATGCAGACGTCTTTGATTACTTAAATTCCCAAAGTCAAAGATCCTATTAGCCTAAACAATTTTCGGACAATTAGCCTTGTTGGGGCTATTAACAAGGTGATCTCTAAAACTCTTGCTAATCGGTTAAAGAAGGTGATAGACTCGGTTATTTCGAAGACTCAATCGGCCTTCCTCAAAGGAAAGTTTATTCTTGATGGTCCCTTAATTTTGAATGAGGTTTTACCTTGGGTTAAAAGAAATAAAGAGAATGCCTTTATCCTAAAGTTAGACTTCGAAAGCGTATGACAACGTAAATTGGAATTTTGTTTGCTCGATGATGGGTCTCATGGGTTTTCCGCCTCTTTGGTGCAAGTGGATTAATGGAGTCATTTTGTCGGCTCGTGCCTCGGTTTTGATTAACGACGCTCCAACCTTTGACTTTAAATGTCACAAGGGTATGCAGCAAGGTGACTCTTTATCTCCATTCATTTTCCTTATTGTCATGGAGGTGCTTTCGGGTTGTTTTAAAAAAGCGGATAAATGTGGTGCGATGTCAGGGATTCGGCTCCCTAATAACGAACCACTTTTGTCGCATTTGTTATATGCCGATGATGTTATTGTGATGGGAAATTGGGAGAGAAAGGAGATTTTAAATGTGGTTAGGGTGTTAAGGTGTTTTCATGTTTGCTCGGGGCTAAAGATTAATTTGTTTAAATCGAACTTATACGGTGTTGGGGTGGCTAGGGAAGAGCTTGAGGGCATGGCGACTAATATTGGATGAAAGTCGGATAAACTCCTGTTCAAATATCTTGGTATTACCATCAGTGCTAATATGAACCACATTGCGAACCGGAGACCGGTTATTGAAATTTTCGAATCAAGAGACTCCTTGTGGAAAGCCTCGATGTTGTCTATCGGGGGAAGGGTCACTCACATAAATTCTGTGTTGGAAAGCTTGCCAAACTACTTTTTCTCGCTATATAAAGCTCCGGTCAGTGTTATTAATAAATTTGAATCGATGATTAGGAAGATGTTGTGGGGTGTCACTAATGGTGTCTAAAAGACCCATTGGGTCACTTGGGACCGGGTCGCAACTCCGAAACACGCCAGAGGTATCGGTTTAAAGAAGTTAAGTTGTATTAATAGTGCTCTATTACTAGAGTAGGGATGGAGACTAAAAACTGAGAAAGATAGTCTGTGGGCAAAAACTATTTGGGCTTTGCATGCTTCTGGTCGTTCATGGGACTTCCTCCCGTTTCGGGCTATGCGAAGTGGTGTTTGGGGTAGTATTGCGAAGCTTTCGTCAAAACCTATCGTGGGAAGGGCCTTGTTTAGGAACTTTATGAAGGGGAAAGCAGGGGACGGGTCGGAGATACATTTCTGGCTGGATCCTTGGTTGAAGCCGGAACCCTTAAAAAGATGTTTCCCGAATCTGTTTCGGCTCGAGACTGAGAAGAAATGTAAGGTTTGTGATCAGATGGTCAGACCGGTCTCTAACCTGGGGGCTGCGTGGAAGTGACGGACTCCTCCAGCAACGAACTTGGAGTTGGCTGAACGGGCTAGCTTGTGTTCTTTAATGCGAGATCCAGCAACGAACGTGGAGTTGGCTAAATGGGCTAGCTTGTGTTCTTTAATGCGAGATGTTATGCTGGAAGATAAATGATATAGGTGGAGCTGGCTCGAAGACAGCAACAGTGAGTTCAGCGTTGGGTCGATAAAGAGACTTCTCGAATCCAATGTCGATTATAGCTCCAGGTTCGTGTGGGAATGATGAAAGTGGGTTCCGCTGAAGTGTATTCTTTTTGTGTGGAGGGCCGAGATGGACAGAATTCCTACGAAAGATGTGTTAATCAAAAGAGGTATTTCGGCTGTAACATGAATGCTTTAAAAAAAAGGAAATCTCAAACCAGAAGTGATTTGAAATTTGATTTTAGAAAAAAAAAAAAAAACTTGGTTTCGATGAATATGAATGTTATGCGTGATAAGATTGAATGCCTGCCATCATGCATGAATGTCCACTAATTTATACTATATTAGAATAAGATATAGGGACACTAATTTATATATATTATAATAAGATATAGGGAAGGAAAAATAACTTTTACGTGATTCTAAAACTTTTAAGTATTTCATATGGTAAAATCTTTTTTAAAATATGTTAGATACAAAAGTTTCCTTACGATTTTTAAACAGTCATAATTATAGTATTTGTTCCCCATTGCATCACACAACACCCTTTTGTTCAATAAAACGGGGATTACATGGAGTTTTCATGTGCAAATATGGTTGTGGCTGGAAATAAGGGTGTGTATGGTTCGATTATTAGCCTCAACTAAAATTGAAGTCATCGGTTAATCTATTTTATTAAATAACCGTTTTTGATTGATTGGTTCATTTAATTCGGTTTCTGGTTTAGTTCAGTTAATTTCGGTTAATAACCAAAACCAATCTTGGGCTTAAATTTTTTGCTTAGAACTTCATGAAATGAAGGTACAAAACCTATATATATATATATATATGAAAATATAAATGTTTGGTTCGGTTAACGAGGATACAAAACCGATAACTGAAATTTGGTTAATTCAGTTTCAGTTAATCGATTTTCGGTTAATTTGATTTTTAATTAATTTTGTTGGTTTTCAGTTTATTTTCGATTATACAGGAGAATAATATTTCGCCAAGTAAATGTAATGATGATGGCCTTGCTTTGATTTTAAAAATGGGGTGGCTTTGTTCAACAATTAAAAAAGGCTTGAACCTACTGCCATATCCAATTATTACTGATGCTGAGCCAGATTTTTAGGTTTTGGGTATATAAAACGAAAGTCTCACACATTTTATTGGGCCGCCCAATGTGTGTACGATGGGCAAATTGGGCCTATTAATACACTGTTTTCGTCATTGGTGGCTACTAGTTGTGTTGTCCCACAAAGGAATCATTTAGTTGCCCAAATAACATTAAAAACTACTTACGTGAATAAGTAGTTGAGTGAAATGGTCACTTTATTTAAAAAAAGGCAAAGAGGTCCTCATCTAGAACTAGGATAAGAATTTTTACCAAAATATCGATACCGTACAGCATTATATTCGTACCGTATTGATATCATACTGTAGATCATAAACAATATTATATTTTTTGAATTTTGATATCGATAAATAACCGTATTCAAGTCCCAATCGAATATTATACGAACATAAATATGTATGGCTAACCAGGGGCGGACCTGTAATGTAACCAGTCGTAACACGGGCTACGGCTCAACTTTTTTATCGGAAGTGTAATTTTTTTTGATAATTTTAGGTATGCACCTTTCCAAATATCTTAGGAGGCACCTTTAGTGAGAAGGAAATTGTCTGAGACAAGGAAATGAAAGAGATTAATGAGAGTGAGTTGTTATTTTTTTTCTTACGTTGAGATGCCATGGAGTTTTGAAGCTTTGGGGAAGAGAGATAAAGAAAAAGACAAAAATGTGAAAAAGAAGCTAGCATCATGAGGAGAAGGGAAGTTTGGTGATTCCCCATGTAGGTTTTTTAAAATAAGTTACATATTAATCCTTTTTGTTTTATTAATCCTTATAATTTTACTTGAATTTTAATCAATCCTGAAGTTAATACTCCACTAGGTGCAATTATAATTCATAATAACTAAATTAAATAAATAAAATTGAGAGTATATATTTTGTTATTGGATATTCACTTACTTAAACGGACAAACAGTTTACGTTTATAAAGGTTCATTCATGTTTGATTATATACTTGTTCATATTTATTTATTAGTTATTATTACTAACACCTTAATGAATCATCTGATTATTCATTGCTTTCAAAGTTTTATTTGTTTTCAAATATTTTGTTTAGTTTTTTTTTCTTATTTATGAAGTGTTTTTTCTATTTTTTTTTTACGAAGAGTTTCTTTTTTTTTTTCATTTTTGATAGAAAGATGTCAATATACCATTAAGTAAACAAGTATGAAGTTTATACCCAATCCTTTCAATGGGACTTATTTTGACCCGACCTATTTTGAACCGACTCATTTTGATCTAGCCAAATTTTTGCACCCCCTCACCAAAACTTCTGGGTCCGCCACTGTGGCTAACTCCCATAATATTATTTGATCAAGAAAACTACACAAAAACTTGATTCTTATATCCAGAATACCTAATGCATGGTATTTATAAGCTAATCTATCACATTAGACTTATATTCAGATTGTTTATATAATTTTACTAAAGACATCCAAACTTGACTCGTTTAGGATGCTAGATAACTATCTAACCAATTAACTAGGACATGAATTATAACTAATTATTAAATCATAATTATATTTAATAATATATAAGTATCCACAATTTAAAACCCTATATGAGTCTTGCACACCAAGTCGGTTTCATTGTTCGGAATTCTCAACCGTAAAAACCGGTATCAGTACCAAATTTTACTAAGGAATTTCAAGGGTTTTTTTTTGCAACTATGTAATTAATTTATCCTTCAATTTATATTTAAACAATGGTAGATGGGTTAACTTGGGTGATGTATTTTTTTTTCTCATGAACCAGTTGAATATTTGTTTACAATCATTTTAATTGTTATGGTTTTTGTAAACTAAACATATAAGTGTTTAGATAGTTTGTGAAATGAAGAATAGGTGGATACAGGATAGTAGTTGAATAATTGAGTCGATTGATTAAAACAAGTTATGCATATGTGCCAGATTATGTTGTACTCGTTCATTATTAATTTTTCATTATATTTTACTTTTCCCTTTAGTTTGAATTCCAAACCGGTATCCTATCTTCATGATTTTTTTTTCTAAGTTGTTCATGGCATTTTCATCAACAATAAAAAGCATGACTCAAGTGTACTCATTCATGGCATCTTCTAGTATGATAATTTAAACTTATCTGTAATACAATGGTTCGTATCCATCGGTTATGGATATTAGGTAAAACAATGAAAAACACCAATGCGGTAAAGTACCGAAAACTGGTACTGCTACCGTACCGGTACCAAACCGATATAGTTGGTATCCACTTTTCCTCAATTTCGGTAATGGTACCGTTACGGTACCGGTATAGTACTAATCTCATCCCTATTGAGAGCTATATGGCTATTTTGTTGGGTTGAGATATTTGGGCGGGTCAAGTCGATAGTGATCAAAAGGAGATGCTTCAATCTTTCATTCGACCAAAGTAGTACAGGTCCTAGGCCAAGCGAGAAGGCTTATGAAGTTAAGCTGCTTAGGCGGGTTGTGACAATGATAATAAATGGGAATAAGGTTGATGTTCCCTTCAACATAGGTATCTTTGGTCCGAAACAAAATCCGAGTACGAGTATTTTTAAGGGGGAGTATGATGTAGGGTTTATCTAATTGAAAGCTATTTTAACTATCTTTATTTTTGTTTTGGATCCTATTTTATCTTATTTAGTTTCCTATTAGAGTTATGGTTTGTTAGGATCTGAGTTTGAAACTAATTAGTACAAATAAAAAAAATAAAATTCACAAACAGGAAGATTACAAAAGTTATACAGAATGATTCCACAATCTCCTTCTCAGCCTGATCACATACAAACTATTCCTACAAAAGAGAATGTGTGAAGTGATGAATAGATCTCTAACATGTGAGATCTTTTTATACTAAGTACGAAAGCTCTGTTTATAGTTGACTGACATTAACTTGATAGTGACATGTAACATTTCTAAGAGAAAAGATTCCACAGATGTTGCAAGCATATGTATGCTTGCAACATCTGTGCAAATCGTTCAACTGATCTAACTAGCTAACACACTGTTAAAAAGCAAATACTGTTACATTAGAAACATATGTTAAGCTATCCTTTGTTGCTTTGTTCAAAACAACTGTTTGGCCAGACAGATGTTTGGTTTTCTTCATCAGATCTTTGCTTCAACAGACTTTATGACTTGAACAAACTTTGTTTCTTCATGAACATCGGTGGCTTTGAACATATGTTTGTGTGTCTTCAATAGATGCTCTAATTTAGGGGTTCAAGATTCACTATATTCGGGAGGAGAAATGTTTCATCAACTATTTATTTCTTGATCTCATTGTCATGTTTTTGCTTTTAAATATCATCTGTTCTTTTGTAAGTTCAACATGGTTTCTAGTTATAAATTAGGGTGAGGGTTATTGTTAATAGTTTATGGATTATGATTAGTATAAAGACACATTTTAAGTTTCTTTAAACGACTGATTAAAGCTTTTGATTATATCACATGTTTTTATAGCCATTTGATTATGCCTTCGCTCGCATGACCTAATCTCCAAGATGGATATTCATATTTATAGACACTCAAATCATAATCTTTAGAATGGAAGGGGTGGTCATCACTCATCACGTTCCATTACATACAACATTCAATCACCAATTAACACCTCACTCCATCATAATTCACTCTACACAAGGGGTGAATTAAAGCAAGTAAAAATCAACATTTATAAAACGCATTAAATTAAAAATTATACAACTAACATGAAAACTAAGTATTGATAAAAAACTACTCTTCGTTGAAATCTAGAAATTGGATATCTCCCACAATATTTAAAAATAATTATTTCGACATACGAAACCTTGTTCTAAACGTATCGCAATTATCCTTTGGGTTTTCGACAAAGTAATTATTCATTAGAAATTCATTAGCCTCTTTCCGGTCACGACGAACAATTTTTTTCTCACCATCCCGTATCTTCAAGCTCCACAAGCGTAGATATCTTCTAAAATACAACCCGTAGATTTTGACGAACTAGATGAGTCAAACACAAATGTACTCGAGTGCTCTATATCCCCATAGGTATTTTTTCGAAAACTATAAAATATAGAAGGTAGAGGATTTAGAGTTGAGATGTGAATTGGAATGTATAAAATGAGTAAAGATTTGGTGTATTAATATGGAAAAAAATGTTTTTTTTTTAATTTAATGGTGGCCTCACATGAATATGCTATATTCCTCAAACAATTTCACCATCACACGCTCCTATCCACTCGCGATGTACATCCCGAGTTCCCTTCCATCCACAAGTGATAGGTTACTTGCGGCAATGTGCTATCACTCATCACGAGTGGCTATGACAAGACCATCCCGACCACCCATAGTGCAATGCTGAATTCTGATTATGTGATTGGCTATGATGGGTTGTATGGTGGAGGTCAAAAGATCAAAAGCTTTGTTTGGTGGAGGTAACTGTATAAAGAAAGTTGGTCATCATGTTTTACGTGCTATCTTCAAGGCATCATCTGAGGCATAAGCCCGACGCAGCCCAGTACGAGCCGTGAAATCCCTAACGAGCCAATTAAAAAGCGATCAAGGAATCGAACTTACCTTGTCTCGGGTTCGGCTCATTTAAAACCCAGTTGATTTCGAGCCAAACGACCTTCGAGCGAGCGGCAAACTTTTTAACAGCCCTAATTACAGGAATGAAAATATGGAACATACAATTACATATCTTCCAATGATCTTAATTCTCGGTGGCTTATACTTAAATGGAGTCCATTTCAGTGGGGCTGGTATTGTTTTCTTAACTTGGGTGCATCTGTTCTTTTGTACCAACTTCCTGCTAGAATTGCACTAAAATCCTTTGGTGAACTCTCTTTTAAATCAGTGTTTGTTTTCTTTCTTTCTTACCCAGCCCACATGAAACATCAAATATGATTTACTTTCTAATTGTTTTGGCTTTGTCGAAATATATCATTTTAGCTTGTTTTCTCTTAAAACCTATAATATACAAAACAACTTAAAATAGCATATTTTATAACAATATTGTTGCATTCATGGCTCGCACGATGTGACAGGTTTCACCAAGACTCTTTTGAAAAGCAATTTAATATGTCCTGTTTTAAACACTGATTGTTGTTATTGTATACTCAATGTAGGGAATTAAATAATCTCTTATGCATTAATTAAAAGATATTTATTAAATGAAAGCAAATTAAGAAATAGTGCATTGCAGCTTTATGTTTTAATAATAATAATAATTTTAAAAGCAATGTGAGCCAGGAGTTTAATATGGGAGGCCAAAAAATACACGTTTATGGTAGGTGATAGTAGTAATTTAAGTAAACTAGTTAATGTTCCCGTGCTTTGCGGCGGATCAAACCTCATTTCACCCCGTTTTCAATAAAGTTTATACATGAACATCAAGTAAAAAAATCAAATGTATTTCATTTTTTTAGCCAATGAATGCGAGTTATCGCAGGTAAACCAAAGAAGTACAAAACTAAACAGGTTAAAGCTACACAAAAACGTATTTAGATTTTTTAGCCAACGAACGCAAGTTAAAAATTAAATGAGTTTAAAGCCACCCACGCTAACCTTAAAGGCATGTATTGGCGGAGATTTGACACTGAACCTTGCATGTATCAGTTAAAAAGAGTCATCCTATTGGGACATCCAAATTTCTTATTTTGACACCCTTCCATGCGGGTCTCATAGGCCCATGCACCCCCGCATGGGGTTAGGGTTTCCCGACAAAGGCAGCAGACTGACATGTCTGCGTGGAAAACACGCGAACCTCGTACCCATGCGCCCCGCAGAGGCCCATGCGGGTCACATAGGGTACCAAGAATTAGAATATAAGCTCGTACACCTAATAATAAGAGCATTCCAAAAGATATATATAACGTTGTTCAGAAGATTAACGACGGGAAGAGTTTAGGAGATTCTCCGATGCAAAAACTAGAAAACTTTCTTATTTCAAAACGTTTCACTTATGAAACTCGGGAGGATCCATCCACAAACAATCTTGAAGATATTTTCTTTGTCCATGAGCATTCCGGCCAAATGTGGCGTGCATTCAAAATAATCGCAACACGTTGGTTAAACTAGCGGGTTTCATCCGTACGTATCCGTAATAAAGAATGTAAATCCAGATGGTCATTGTGGATTTCGAGCTACAACTTTGGGCTTAGGGTGGGAGGAAAAGGACTTCAGAGACGTAAGACGACAGTTGGTAGATGAGATGGTAAGAAACCAGAGCATTTGGTTCCCAATTTTTGAGGCGATGGAGCATGGAAAATATAAGACCCTGTTAGACAGCATAAATTTCGACTCGTTAGAAATGACATCATCTGAACATTGGATGGATATGCCTTATACAGGACTTCTTATTGCCGAGAGATTTAGTGTGATCGTTCATACTTTCCCAATTACGAAGGGTCCAGATGATGTCGTGTTCCCTCGTCGATCTGTTACGGTTGTGTACCTTCGTGAATCCGAACATTTTATACATGTGAAGTTGGAAGGACAGTATCCGATGCCTACTCCGAACTTTTTATGGGCCGGGATTCATCAAAACGCCGCTTCGGGCTGGTTGACAACGTACGACAACCGACTGGATATGTATCGTAGTCGACTAAACCCTAAAATAGATCTTAACGCTATCGATATACCTGAGTCCTCACATGAGACCTCACATGAACATTTGTAGATTTATTATTAACATTTACACTTATCAATTTTTAATGTAAATTAACAATCTAATTTTTAAATAAAAAAGACAAAAAAAACAACCAATGCGTCGCGCATAGGCCTCTGCGGGGCGCATTGAGTTTCTTTACATAAGCCTCTGCGATCAGCATAGGTCCATACTATCTCCAAACACACACTAAACGACACTGAAGAACAAGCCAAGAAAATCCCGCACGATCTCGTTTTTCGACTTCTTACGTAAGACGAACGGGGAGCTCCTAGGTTTTTGGTCACACTTAGCGCACACCCCTACCTATAGGGCCATTACGATCGAGTTTCTTTCTTCATTCACATTCACCCCACGCCCAGCCGACCACCCAGAGGATGACCCGGACCGCCCGTTTATCGAGATCGAGTTTTGTTTATGTGGTCGTCAGTTTCAGATGAGCCTCAGCGACTTTGCGGTTATATGCGGCTTATACACACCTCACGAGACTACTCAGCCCATATACACCGACGCTTTGATTAGTAGGACGAAGGGGGAGCTCCTAGGTTTTTGGTCAGTCATTGCCCCTCAGCAGGAGTATACTTGGTCAGTCAGGGCCCTACTCCCAGATCTACCAGATGCAGATGCTGCATAATGCACAGATGCAGTACATGATGCGATTTCAGATTGATCAGGTTGCGGCGATCATGGCTCACGTGGGTATGCCACCAGTTGATTTTCATATGCCGGCCCATCTACTACATCCTCAGCCGGTACCTCAGGCACCTCAGGCTCAGCATCAGCCACAGGAGGATCAGGCTCAGCATCAGTCAGACGAGGGTGGTCAGGATTAGATTGTTTTCTTTTTTACTTTGTAAATTTTAATTATCGATGTACTGAACAAATGTTATATATTAATGCAGTTTCAGTTTTTATTATACGTGTGTGTTTCATTTTATTATACGTGTGTGTTTCAGTTTTTACTTTGTAAATTTTGATTATCGATGTACTTGAAATAGTGAATCTCTAACTAAAATATGAAATAACATAACACAACCTTTAAACCTTTAAACAACTTAAAATACCAAATTATGCGCCCCGCAGAGGCCCAAGAGCATCGCATGGGATTGATACCCATGCGCCCCGCAGAGGCCTATGCGGGTCGCATAGTGTTCAAATAGAAAAAGTGGGTGTCCCAATAGACGGAGCCGTTAAAAAACCCTTCACATTATTGGGACAATGTAGTCTAAATCGACTTGAACGATAATTAAATAAAAGATTGTAGTAATAAAGAAATCTTATATACTTATTCCATTGTAATAATATACATTAATAAAAGGTAACCCGACTAATCCTCTAATAAGAAAAAAGTTTGTAGTAATAAAGAAATCTTAATATACGCATTCCATTGTATTGTAATAATATACATTAATAAAAGTTAAACGACTAATCCTCCAATAAGAGAATTAATAAATCAATTTGAAAATGTATAAAATTTACTTTACTATTGACTTGTATTTGCAGTTGTCGTCACCCTCACTCCACAACTCTCTTTGGTGTGCTGCACCTTTTATCTTTTTCTAGAAATAGGAAACATTATATTGCTTTTGCTAACGGATGAGCAAATGGTACTCGGTATTGGTACCGAACCGGTAAAGATATCGAATTTATCAAACCGGGTACATTTTCGGTATCAATTGGTATCGACTTTGACATTTTCGGTACCAATCCGGTACGTTACCGGTTTTACCCTCAAATACCGGTACCAAACCGGGTATATTCGATACCGGTCCCGGTACCCACTTTTGAGGATTTTCGTTACCGGTACTGTTCGACACCGAGTTTATCCCTACTTTTGTCTCACTAAATAAAAAGTATAGATTTAAATGTAAATAAACAGAATCTAATTATATTATATATATATATATATATATATATATATATATGATAAAAATAATAAATAGTAACTTTATTTTTATTATAACATATAACTTTTTATTATTTTATTATTTAATATATTATAATAGTTTATGATTAGATTTACTTTTAATAACATATTTTTAATTTTTTGTTTTTAAAACCTTTTTCTTTATCATTTTTTAATATTTTTTTTCTATTTTTAGAACATATATTAGTAATTTTTCTTTTTTAAACATATATTAATTGATCGATTAATTTGATACTTTTTTAATAATTTACGTTTATAATTTTTTTAACTATATATAGCTTTTTATTATTTTTTATTTAATATATTATAATAGTTTATTATTATATTTATTTTAAATAACATATTTTTTTCTTTTTTTAAAATAATATATTTCCTTTACATTTTTTAATAATTCTTTTTTTCCTTTTTTAGAATATATATTAATAATTCTTTTTTCTTTTCTAGAACATACATTAATTTATCAATTAATTTAATAATTTATGTTTATAATTTTTTTCTAGAAACTGAAGTACGTAGTTGTGCTTATTTTTTCCTTAACATTCGATTATAAGTTTTGTTAAAAATGAAGTTGTACTAAAAATAAAGTATTTATTTGGTATCGTAGAACAATATGATGATAAACTAAACTGTTCTAATAGTTTGGCATTCTAAACAACATGCGTTATTTTTAATCATGTTTGTTTTACACTATCATTTGCTCGGTTTCACCCAAATCGCAACGTTAAAAAACTAGTATATCCCTTATAAACCATTTAATTTATTCAAAAAGGATGTCAAATTTTCTAACTTAACGTGAAAGTACAACTTTTATGCGCTGTTTATTTTTTAAGAGGTAAAATGTCTGCAGTGTGCAAACCACATTTTTAGACGTCTATATAAGAAGGGGTGGACCAAATCTCTGCAGTCTGTAAGAGGAAGCCTGTTTATTTTTTTAATGTATGTAGACTTTTAAAATAAATTGGTGATGGTGTACGACGATAGTAGTGGGTGGTAGTGGTGGACGGGGGTGGTGGTGGTGGACGGTGGTTGTGGTAGATGGTGGTGATGATGGACGGTGGTGGGTGGTGGTGGTGGTACTTAATCCTCTGCAGACCTCAGAAGATCTTAGAAGTGGCTGAGCCAAGTCTGCACCAAGAAGAGCTCGCGCAGACCTTTTTTTAATGAAGCGTTTGAGAAAAACAAACAGTCTACAGATGGCAATGCCTGCGCATGGTCTACGCGGCGCAGACAAAAAAGTCTGCGCAGATCTTTTTTAGAAAAACAAACAGCAACTTAGTTTTCATCGTCTTATTTGATCAATATTGAATTTCATTTTTTCTTAAACTGAAAACCTCTTCCTCCCCGTCTTCTGCTCCCGGCTTGGTGACACCACTCTCTTCTTCCAACTTCCTTACCACCGACATCGCCAGACCCTTCAACGAACCGAGAACATCTCATTCAGATCACAGTTCCCTGATTATCACTTTTGTGAACAATAGTTTTGGTCTATCTCCTTTTCGTTTTTTAAGTAGTTGAATAATGTTGCCAGGTTTTGTTTAGGTGATAAAAAAGGGATAAATGCAACTTATGAGTCGGGGTTTAAGGATAAGATTTTGGAAACCAGGTTAAGGGTGGGGAAAGTTGAGCTAAAGTTGTGGAGAAATAAAAATAAGGAGAAAACAGAAAGATTGCCAACGTTAGCGAGGACGAGATACAGTTTACTTGATATGGAAGCGAAATCTAGAGTTTTAACAGAAGCGGAAATTAGGAAGTGGCAGGAATGTAGACAGAAAATAAGGGAGTGGCATAAAGCTCAGAATATGGATGCAAGGCAGAAAGCACGGGTAAAGTGGATTGGGTTGGGTGATGAAAATATTACGTTTTCATGATATTGTAAACAACCACATAACTAGAAACAGGGTGAATGGGCTATCGATTTATGGCGAGTGGGTTATGGAGGCGACTAAAATAAAAGAAAAGTTTAAGGAAGCATTTGAATTAAAATTCCTAGAATTATTGAATTCTAGCCTGAGAGTAGATGTGAACGGTTTCAAGAAGCTCGATCAAGGTCAATGTTTGGGGTTGATTATATCGTTTTCTATCGAGGAACTTCATGCGTCTATATGGGAGTGTGGGGGAATAAAGCACTAGGTCCAGATGGATAACTTTCAATCTTATAAAGAAGTACCGGGAAGATCTAAAATCGGTAGTGATGGACATGATGAAGCAGTTTTTCGTACACGGCTCTATCCATCATGCTTGTAGTTCCTCGTTTGTTTCGCTTATTCCCAAGGTACCAGACCCTATGACTTTCTTTGATTTTAGACTTATTTCTTTAATTGGTGTAGTTGATAAAGTAATATCAAAAACCTTGGTGAATCTTATGAAAAGTGTCATAAGTAGTGTGGTTTCAAATGCTTAGTCGGCATTTGTATGGGGGGATACTGTTGGCGGGCCATAGTGGTCAACAAAATAGTGGGTTGGGTGAAGAAAACAAAGAAACTGAGTTTTGTTTTTAAAGAAGATATTGAACAGGTATGTGATACTCTTAACTGGAAGTTCTTTTTTATGTGATGAAACATATGGGTTTTCCTCTGATGTGGAGAAATTGGGTGATGGGGATACTCTTTGCGGGAAGAAGGTCCGTTTTAGTAAATGGGTCGCCATCCGGGGAGTTTCAATACATGTGTGGTTTACGCCAAGGTGATCCTTTGTCGCCATTTTTTCATGTGATGATGACAAAGGCAGTGGATGAAGGAATGTATTTAGGTATCCAGCTTCCTAATAAGTCCGTTATAATCACATATGTTATTTGCAGACGATGCAATTTTCTTGGCTAATTTGGTGGAAGATAATCTTAAAAATCTCAAAAAAAAAATTTGAGATGTTTTTTCATAATGTCGGGATTAAAAGTTAATCAGAGGAAAAGTCAACCTTTTGGGGTTGGGAGAGAGGAGGAAGAAGTAAATGAGATGGTGAAAGTTTTTAATTGAAAGGCTGGGAAGTTTTCGTTTACTTGGCTTAAAGTTGGATCAAATATGAAGCGTGTGATACATTGGAAGGAGGTTATTGATACATTCAATAGTAGGCTTTCGAATTGGAAAGCGAAACTTTTATCATTTGCGGGTATAGTGGTCTTGATAAAATTAGTTTCGGGTGACGGTCGTAAAAATCTTAGAAGGTATAAGGAAAAAAAATTTAAGGGGGGGATGCGGATCAACAAATAAATTAAGGTGGGTGAAAACAACTGAACATTAGTTTTTCGTATTCATGTTGTGTTCCAGTTGACAACAAAATATGTACATTCTATGACCAAAGACATTCCATTTCTTTTAATAGAACTACTAGTTTTTTAGTATATCCTTACACCAGCCTAACCACTCACATTTTCCGAAGAATACTCTTGAGCAGATTGTTAACATTTTCAGAAAGTTCTAATAGCAAATTCTTATGTCACGCCCCAGTCACAGATTGAACTTTAAACCATGAGTTTATACTATTGTTGCATAACATTCTACAGCTCATAAATAATTTAGCCATACGTTAATACAATAGAATCATATGATTAGAAATGACTTGCAATAAGCTTAGGCTTGGTGCTGCCAAACCTTAACACTCTGTAGTTAGTCATGTGTGATGTAACTACATAGTGACTTGCAGAAAGTTCCATTATACCAACTGCCAGTATCAATGTTGATTTGCATATATTAATATAAAACTGGTGGTGTCAATACATTTGCTTCAAGCCCATGGAAATTTGCAATTTGTTTATCTACAATGAGTTTCAAAAACACTAACATAGTGATGCCCAAACCCCGACCCGGCCCATTTAGAATTGAATATAAACTAGAGTTGAAAACATACTAACATAGTAAAATACACGGCCACCGGATATGCATCTTGTTTGTTTAGTTGGCCAGCTAATCAAGTTTCCTAAGGCACCACAAGCACTGTAATTGGGATATCTTCGCAACTGCTTCAAAATTAAAAGATCACTACACTTTCTATCGAAAATTGGACTTCCAAATCAATAGATCACTACACTTTCTCTCAAAAATTTGACTTCAATGTCCCCAATCTATTATTGTTAAAATAATATACATTTTAGTTTAATACATTAAACATGTTATAACATTGTATGTTTTTTATGAGGTATTACTTAATCTACTGGGCTGGGCGTAAACTAGTTTTGCTGGGCTTAGAGGAAGGCTGAAGAACTGGGCTTACTGGACTTTGCTGAGTAGATGGGCTTCCTGTGGATCTAAAGTGTTGTTGCTTGTTGAAGGCTGTTATAACAACTTATAAGTTGTTATAACTGAGTCGGTTGTAATCAAGTTCGTTCCGGGTTACCCGGTTATCAAGTGGGTCACTATAAAAGGAGTCCATTTGCAGTATTGGGATACAACTCAGATATTTTTTGATCAGTGTTCTCTCGTTTCTCTCTAAACAGAGCTTAGGGATTCTTGTTGATTATCACTAAATCGTCTTGTTTTAGTGATTTGTGTGAGATCTAGTTAAGCGTCTGATGATTATCATGTTGATAATCATCTGTATTTGAGAGTTGAGAGTTGAGAGTGATTGGTGATTGTATCAGTTGAGTCCTTTTCTGTTGTAATCTTCAGTTTTTTGGTGTCAATAATATTTGGTTTGAAGATTGTCGATTATCATCTTGATATCATTGTCTTTGACATGGTATCATCTTGATATCATAATCAAAAACTCAGTTTAAAAAAGATGGGTTAAGTGTTTACGGAGAGATAATGGAACAGAGTTTATAAATCATCAAATGAATAGTTTTTGCAAAGGCAAAGGTATTTTGCATCAGACTTCATGTACTTATACTTCACAGCAGAATGGAGTAGTAGAACGGAAACATACGCGTTTACTGAATGTTGCTAGAGCTTTGTTGTTTCAAAGTTGTTTACCTGTCAGTTTTTGGTCTAATTGCATATTAACTGCTGCTTATTTGATCAATAGGACTCCCTCATCAATGATAGGTGGTAGGACTCCGTATGAGCTTGTGTATAGGTTTGAACCTTTTTTTGGATCATTTGAGAGTATTTGGTTGTCTGGGATTTTGTATTGTTTTAAATGAACAAGATAAGCTCAGCAGTAGGGCTGAGAAATCTGTTTTCATTGGGTATTCAGTTGAGAAAAAAAGTTATAAAATGTTTAGCCTAGACAATAAAACTGAGTTTTTTTAAAGGGATGTAAAATTTTTTGAATCTGTAATTCTGTTCAGAGATAAGAATATCTTAAATTCAATAAACAAAAACAGTAATTTTGATGTTACAAACTTAAAATTTTTGACATGTATGATATCCAGAAAATCAAACAGTGGAAGCTCCTTGTGATGAAATAAAAGATCAAAACAAAAAAGTATCGGGGACTCATGGGTCTCAGGAGTCTATGTTAGGAAGTACTAGTACTACAGGCGAGGTTCAATATGAGCAGCTAGGTATAGGTAGCACCAACATTGATCAGACTAAGCATGTGATGACTGATACGCTGAGGTTCATAGTTCTGAGGGATTGCAAAGTGATCAATTAGAGGCTCAACCTACACTTAGGAGGGCTACTTGGAATTCTACATTACCTAAAAGTCTAAATGATTATATAGTAGAAGGGAAAGTAAAATATGGGTTAGAAAAGGTTGCCAATCATTCTAATCTGTCTATTGAACATAAATGCTTCACACCTATATTAGACAAAAGTATTGAACCTAAAACCTTTTATGAGGCATCCAAGGATCTGAATTGGGTATCAGCTATGAATGAAGAGATTGAAGCTCTTCGTAGAAATGATGCCTGGGATCTTATTGAATTACCTCGTGGTAGAAGTGTTGTAGGGTGTAAGTGGATTTATAAAATAAAGTACAAGTCATCAGGGGAAATAGAAAGATTTAAGGCTCGTCTTGTACCCAAAGGTTACAGTCAAAACATGGTGTGGATTTTGATGAAACCCTTTCTCCGGTGGTGAAATTAGTTACTGTAGGTGCATTATTTCTATTATTGTTGAAAACAATTGGAAATTGTTCCAAAAGATGTTAATAATGCATTTTTATATGGTAGTTTGCATGAGGATGTATATATGTCCCTACCGGATGGGTACTATTCTAAAGATGAGAATAGAGTATGTAAACTAAAAAAGTCATTATATGGGCTGAAACAGGCTCCTAGAATGTGGAATGAGAAGTTGGTAACTTTTCTGTCTGACCTAGGGTTTTGTCAAAGCAAATGTGATTGTTCGTTGTTCTATAAAGTTGATAAATATGTGATAATATATTTGCTTGTATATGTTGACGATATAGTTGTTACAGGAAATTCTATTCATGAAATCGAACTTATTAAGTCTAAACTAAAGTCAAGTTTTTTAATCAAAGACTTAGGAGAGTTAAAATATTTTCTTGGAATAGAAGTTGTTAAAACAAACAAAGGTGTATGTTTGTCACAACAAAAGTATTGTTTAGTGCTATTAACTGAGTAGAGCATGAGTGGATGCAAACTAGTTAATAATCCGATTGAACAGAATCATATTGTAACAGCTATGTGTTCGGAAAATAATAAATCAATTGATAATATAATTGGCTATCAAAAACTGGTCGGCAAGATAATATATCTTGCCCACACCAGGCCATATATCTTACATTGTCCATTTCCTAAGTCAGTATATGCACAATGCTAATGCTGGTCATTTAAGGATTGCATTCAGGTTACTTCGATATTTAAAAAAGGCTCCTGGTAAAGGAGTTTTGTTTGCTAATGGGTCAGGTCTTAACATCACTACATATGCAGATTTAGACCGGCGAAGTGTATTAAGACTAGGAAGTCTGTTACTGGGTTTTGTGTTCTTTTTGGGTAAATCATTAGTATCTTGGAAAAGTAAAAAACAAGCAACTGTATCTAGATCTTCAGCTGAAGCTGAATACAGATCTATGTATGCAGCTGCTTGTGAAGTTATATGGATTAAGAATGTTTTACAAGAACTGGGAATACATGTGGAAATGCCAGTCAGACTGTTTTGCGATAACACAGCTGCTTTGTCTATTGCCGGTAATCCTGTGTTCCATGACAGGACTAAGCATTTTGAAGTTGACTTGTTTTTCTTAAGAGTGTTGATATCGAAAGGAGTCATTAAAGCTACTGGTATTCAATCTAAAGAGCAACTAGCTGATTTGTTTACAAAACGGCTTCTTATAAATCACAATAATGAGTTATGTTCTCAATTAACATGTTTAATACGTTTGGGTATTAAACTGGGGGGGGGGGGGGGGATATTAAAATAATATACATTTCAGTTTAATACATTAAACATGTTATAACATTGTGTGTGTTTTTTATGAGGTGTTACTTAATCTACTGGGCTGGGCATAAACCGGTTTTGCTGGGCTTAGAGGAAGGCTGAAGAACTGGGCTTACTGGACTTTGCTGAGTAGATGGGCTTCTGTGGATTAAAGTGTTGTTGATTGTTGAAGGCTGTTATAACAACTTAGTTGTTATAACAGAGTCGGTTGTAATCAAGTTCGTTCCGGGTTACCCGGTTATCAAGTGGGTCGCTACAAAAGGAGGCCATTTGCAGTATTGGAATAACAACTCAGATATTTTTTGATCAGTGTTCTCTCGTTTCTCTCTCTAAACAAAGCTTAGAGATTCTTGTTGATTATCACTAAATCGTCTTGTTTTAGTGATTTGTGTGGCGTCTGATGACTATCATGTTGATAATCATCTGTAGCTGAGAGTTGAGAGTGATTGGTGATTGTATCACTTGAGTCATTTTCTATTGTAATCTTCAGTTTTTTTGGTGTCAATAATATTTGGTTTGAAGATTGTCGATTATCATCTTGATATCATTGTCTTTGACAATTATCTTTGGAACACTAATTGAAATCATCACTAAAGATCCAAAAAGTAGCTGAACTCTGACTTGATGAGCGGTTAACAGGAAAGGACCTGTAAAACTAACAAACCGTTAGGCTCATCACAGAGGTGGGAGGGCCACTCTGCGACCACCATCCGGCGTGAGGATAAGTATATATTCTAAAGAGAGAAAGTAGAGAGAGAGAGAGAGAGAGAGAGGACGAGGGTTCAGAGAAATCGTACTTGGTCTGTACTTTGGGAGAGATATTTATACTAGTTCTAGCATGACGTCATCGGCTGGACGCACTTCTTGATGTGCGTCCTTTTCTAAGGTGATGCACGGACCTTACGGTGGCCGGGACGAATTTCGGACCTCATGATATACTTCTTCCCTTTGGGGGCATCCGGAGGTAGGGAGTCACTTTGTGTCTACAATCACAAACTTAAAGTTCAATGGTCAGGCAAGTGGATTGATGTACGTCAAAAGTAGACCATGTCCTGTAAAAAAATGCACAATTCATGTAACTGTAATATTAAAAATGTAACATCTTATTTCCTAATCAAGCAATTCTAAACGAAAATTGCCACATATAAGGCCTAATTTCTGCATAATATGCATCAATGAATACTGGAATTATGACTAAAACTTCACAAAAGGAATATTTCAGATGAACATGTAAAAGAAGCATAATACGTGCAACTTATATATTAAAGCATTAATATATTTTGTTCTTCCTGTTAAATAATAAAGAATTGATACAGATGAGTCCTAATTTTTGCAATAAACATGCAGTGACGTACATAAGTGACATTATATAATGTGAATACGTAAATTAGAAGCTCAACAATGAGAAATTGATTTTTTTAACCTAATATTACGTAGATTCATCGTATTCACATGCATCAAAAGTCACCAAAATAATCCTTTTCAGTTGTTAACAAACATTAGTCGAAATTGTTCAAAATGTAAACCGGAAGCTTAATCATCGAATTCAATATGCATACATAATTTAGGCGAATCTTGCTGGTGGATCGCGAGGCATCGAATGCTTTCAAAATCATCTTGATAGTCTAATAAAGCCATTCCGCGACATCGATACGCATGCTTTTCTGACAAATTATAGATACAATATCATTCACTTTGGCGGTGGTAACGATGTGGTTTGTTATTAAAACGAAGGTCATAAAGATTGAAAGAGAAATTAAGCAATCCGTTTATGGTTGAGTTTGGGAGAGTTGTTTGTGCTGTGGGGTTTCAAATTCGGAAAATGAATTTGGATTTTGGAACTCCCCGTCATTGCATCAGACAATGAAGCAATGAGAGATGTGTAACTCCTACCTACAAAAGTGGGACAGCAAAATAGTGTAACAGAAAGAATTTTTATCATAAATGGTTTAGGTTTAATTTCAGCCTAATTCAATGACTAAGAATTTTTGTTGTTCTTAGTGAGAACTTTAATGTGTGGTTCGTAGTTGCCACCGGCTATATAGACTGAAGAGAGAGAGAGAGAACGAGAAGACGAATTTTATATTATTCATGTATAACGTGCCAATTTTCTATTAGATTAGATTCTTTTGAAAGGCTGCGGTGAATTTACACGAAATATAACATTCTTCACGTTGCTAAAACAAGAGGCGCGTGGGTCCATCAAACCAGGACGGTGTTGAATACAATTAACCAGCAAATTAGTCCAAGATCTAACGGCGACTGTTTGACTCTTGACTCTCAAATTTCCCATACACATAAATATCAAGCGCCACTAATAAGTCACATAACATACACACCAGTTAACTGTAAACTGTACACCACAGCGCACGTTAGCACCATGCCGGAAATCGACACCAGAAGCGGTTACTGCAAAACAAACTCCACCTTCTACAGCAAACGCAAACCAACACCGTTTCCGGCGAACGAAGTACTCGACGTAACCACCTTCATCTCGGCGCGTGCACACCACGGCACCATCGCCTACATCGACGCTTCCACCGGAAACCACCTTACCTTCTCTGACGTATGGAGAGCGGTTGAATCCGTCTCGTCGGCGTTGTCCGACTCCGGTATCCGTAAAGGCGACGTCGTTTTGCTCCTCTCACCTAACTCCATCTTCTTCCCGATCGTATGCCTCTCCGTAATGTCACTTGGCGCCATTATCACCACCACAAATCCGCTTAACACGAACCGTGAAATCAACAAACAAATCGCCGATTCAAAGCCAGTACTCGCTTTCACTACTTCCGAACTCGTTCCGAAACTTTCCGATTCAAATATTCCGATCGTACTGATCGGATCTGACACCCGAACCGGTAAAATCAGTAAAATCGTGAATACGTTGGACGAAATGATGAAAATGGAACCGAATCGGAGCCGGATTAAGGAGCGAGTGACGCAGGATGATACGGCGACGCTTTTATACTCGTCCGGCACCACCGGAGCGAGCAAAGGCGTGATTTCATCTCACCGGAATCTAATCGCGATGGTTCAAACCGTTATCGGACGGTTTCAGCTAGACGATAATCAACAAACGTTCCTCTGCACCGTTCCGATGTTTCACATCTACGGATTAGTAGCGTTCGCAACCGGATTAATCGCGTCTGGAGCGACGGTTGTGGTTTTGTCAAAATTCGAGATCCACGAGATGTTATCGGCGATCGGACGGTACGACGTGACATACCTGCCGTTGGTTCCGCCGATACTGGTGGCGTTAGTGAACAACGCTGGTCAAATTAGGTCAAAGTACGATTTGAAAACGCTAAAGTATGTGTTGTCTGGTGGAGCACCGTTGAGTAAGGAGTTGACAGAAGGTTTTATGGAGAAGTATCCTGGAGTGACGATTATGCAAGGATATGGATTGACGGAGTCGACTGGAATCGGTGCGAGTACGGATACGGTGGATGAAAGCAGGCGGTACGGGACGGCGGGGAAGTTATCGGCGAATATGATGGGGAAGATCGTTGATCCGGATACCGGAAAGGTGTTGCCGGTGAATCGGACGGGTGAGCTTTGGCTTAAGGGGCCCACAGTGATGAAAGGTATGAGTATATAATTGTATATTCGTTTTTAACTAGATTGCTATTGTTTATTTAATTCTCGTTTTAGTCAATATGTGACTATTTAATTATGGTTAATGAAATTAACAAGTCGTCACTTGTCATCAATTATATTGAAAAACTTAGTTATGTAGGTGAACATAGATAGGTGGATATGGTTTGATTGTGTTAGGTTAAGTGAAACATGTTTTGATTTCTAGATAAGCATAGTTGGTTGGTTTTAGTTATAAATCTTACGTTTTTTATAGGTGAAGGTGGTTCGATTAATGGTGAAGATGGTTCGATTAGTTTAATTAAATTCAGTAGTCGGTAGTCGTTTGTTATTGGCTTGGATAAATACAAACTCATTTAATTTAATAACACTAATACATTTAAAGGAGGAGACAATCTATATATTATATGCTTGGTACATTTATTTGTTTATGAATGCCTAAGGTTTAATGGTGGTGTGTTTTGGGTATCTTTACATACAGCTATGATCAAATCACAAAACTGAGTTACATTGTTATAGAAATATCATAGTTGAATTATCGGTTTTCATTCGGTTTTTGATACTTTAAATTCAATAATCTTTCGGTTATAGTTTGATTATATTTGGTTTTTCAATGCACCTTGTAGCGCTAAATCCAACAACAAAGATATTATATAAAAAGTTCGAATTTATTAAGACCTTATAATTTATTTTCTCATCATACGGTCCCCGTTATATATATATATATATGTTAATTATTGGTTCTTGCCTTTGTGGGGTCATTTTTTCATGACAAAAATGCGAAAAGTAGTGCCACTTAGATAAGCATTTTTTAATGTTTCCATTAATTCTTTGTTTGTTTGTTTCTTTGCATAATGCACCTAAGAGCAATAATTGAACTATAAAGTTGGAGTGTGAAATTGTTTTCTTTAATAATATAAGCTTAAAGGTATTTTAATCATTTATAAGAGAAATAGAAAAGTAGAAAGCTACGAGAATCATAATTAAAATGGATACACAAGATGGTTTTTTAACCGTATTTTTTTACCCTTTCACCATATGTGATTATCTTCAACGTACAAATGTTTTTGGAGCTCTCATTCTCTACTGAAAATTGGTTATGTATTTATTAAATGTGTGCTTATAAGCTTAAGCGCATATAATCAGTTAAGAGTAATAATAATGCATTTTCACTTATCTGTATATAAATCTTAAAAAAAATTAGTGCCAAATTTGAAGCGTCTTTATTCTAGTTCAAATGCTGTGTTTGTATATTGTGAACATTTACAGCAGGATAAAGTATTAACCATTAAATAACATGGAAATAAATAACTGTTGTAAAGTCTTTGATCATTGAGTGGTTGAGATCTCCTATGCTCATAAATGATTTTCTTGCAGGTTACTTTAGTAATCCGGAGGCAACCGCATCTACTTTAGATTCAACCGGATGGCTAAGAACCGGAGACCTATGCTACATTGATGAAGATGGGTTCATCTTCGTGGTCGATAGATTAAAAGAGCTCATCAAATATAAGGGGTATCAGGTAACCGTCGCAACTCTCTCATAAGGGACGGGTTTGAACCTGTGACCTTCGAAGAATAATCATAATACAGACCTTTTGCAATATTGAATGGTTTTTTTAAATCTTTAATAGGTGGCTCCAGCAGAACTCGAAGCTTTGTTACTAACACACCCTGAAATCGACGATTGTGCTGTGATCCCGTAAGTTTACAATTCTGATTTTTCTTTACCATGCGAAAACTCACGGGCCCACCAATACTCACGCAGCTTAAATTCTTTTTTGATAATGTGTCCCAAAGGTTTCCTGACAAGGATGTAGGGCAGTTTCCAATGGCGTATGTGGTGAGGAAAAATGGAAGTGGTCTAACCGAAAAGGGGGTTATGGATTTCGTTTCTAAACAGGTAACTATTTTATTCCAGCTTTCGGGCATAAAGTTTGCGGTTTTTGAACATATTCCAACCAAAGATATGGGTATAAACATGAATGCTTGCTATAGGTGGCTCCATACAAGAGAATAAGGCGAGTAGCCTTCATCGGGTCAGTCCCGAAGAATCCATCTGGGAAGATTCTGAGGAAAGATCTGATACAACTTGCAACTTCCAAATTGTAAGGAAGAATATGAAGATACATGGGCTTTTGAGATACAAGAGGCATCGTTAGAATCTTACGGGTCTAGCTTATCTATATACCTTGACCCGTCTATAGTTGTAATTTTTTTTTGATGAATAATGTATGCCTCTTTCTTTAATGGTATTTCTGTTTGTATAATATTTCAGTTTTCTTTCTTTAATGATATTTCTATTCGTATAATATTTCAGTTTCAAGCTACAGATTATTAGAGATTTAGAGGAACAAAGATATTATTATGAAAGATTCTTTCTTAATTTATATTAGTTAAAATTGACCAATTTTTAATAAAAAACAATATTTCTTTTTACGAAGATGTAATACATAAAAATCTTTTAACCTAAAATGTCCCGATGATAATTCCGTAATGCAACCATTTAGAGTTGGGGTTAGTTAATATTAAATATAAACAAGCTGGCTTAAATGAGTCGAACCGAGATGACTTGTTTAACTTCGAGCCCAAACCCAGCCAGACTTGGTTTGGCTCAACTCATTTGGTACTCTAGGCTCGCTAGCGATAATCTTGTTTAACAGATGGGATCGACTGCCTTTAAACCATAATATAAAAGATTATTTGAAGTCACCATTTGACGCCACTCAATCAGAAAAATATCACAACTTATTTCCTAATTTTTTTCAAAAAAACTTTTACGGTGACATCGATTGAAACACCTTGGTGATGTTAGGTCGCAGTAAGGTTATACGGTGGGAGGCTTGAACGTGGCGTGGAAGTCCCTTCATGCCGGAACGGAACACCACCCCGTGGGATGGCGTGGGGGAGGTGCGTGGTATTCTTCAGTGGCATGGGGGGGGGGGGGGGGGGGGGGCAAAGGTGGAGGTGATGTGGCGCGAGTTCATTGGTTGTTTGTGGTAGGTAGTGGTTGATTTTTTAGTTTTTTAATTTTTTTAAACAATAACAAAAAAATGAGATCCTTTCCACGCCCAACACCACCCCGTGGTTTTTGAGACTTGAAGGTGGCAACTATGTGTCGCTCCACGCCCTCCCACACCAGGTGATCTAAGAGATTGTGTTATTGTAAGAAAAAGAAGTTGATTAATAGCTACATAGAAATGAAAAAAAAGTAAGAAATCAAGCGATTATATCATAACAAAAACATAAATATAAAACTACAATAACAAAAACATAAATATAAAACTACAAGAAAGATAAAGTAATAATTCAATTATATGCTTATAGTTAAAATTCTTATAGTTTAAATGTTTAACAAAGTTTATAAGTTTTTCTACATTCATTTTATGTTTTGTTGAACTATAAGGAAATGTATTTGGGCCGTTAAATTAAATCAATGGCTTGACTACCATTCAACTATTCAATACATAGTTGGAAACAAATGTACTTGGGCCATCTTTATGAGATTCTCACCTTATTAGTTTTTCCCCCTAGTGTCAAATGTTTAGTATTTTGATAATTATGATATATGATGATACCCCAAGCCTTGGAGCATTGAAGCTATGTACTAGTGCCTTGAATGTAAGAATAAATAAATAATGTATTTATTTATATCTATGACATTATAATCATTTATATAATAATAGATCAAAATATTGAGTTATAACATATTAGTTGGTAATTTTTGATAGACCGTATTACCCTTATTAACTAATTAAGGATTTCTCCTTGGGTGAATATATAGAGAGATAACTAGAGAGATTAGGGTTAGACAAAACACAACAACAACATCACTATCAGTCTCGTCCCCCTCTCTCTCATAACCGTGTTCATCAAGAGCACCTAAACCCATCAAAAGGTACACCTTAAAGGGGAACGACCAATCGGATGAACATGATGTCTACTTCATTCTTTGATGCGGTTGCTGATTTATCAGGTACTCACAATTGTTATTTGTTTTCCATTACATGCATAGTGAATTGATCAACATTGAATTCCGTGTTTGAAAAGACGACGTGGAAAGTTGTACAAAGATCAGGGAGAGAAAACGGGGAAGTTTTCAAACTACATATTTGCTGATAGCTATATAATCGTGCATACATGCTAATACATTAAAGTACAATTTTAGTGATTAGTAAAACATCCACATGTCACTCTCATACCAATAATCTGAGGTTCAAAACTATATTTGTACCCTATGCTATCAAATAGAAAACAAATAATCTAAGTTTTTCATTAACTTATACCAGGCCCATTCTAAACTTTAAGCCGGCCCTTGTATTTTAGTCTTTTAGTACAAGAAGACAGAAGTGAAGAAACCCACCATCAACCTCTTAAATCTTAAACTAGCACTCTTTAATGTTTTTTTAAACGAAAAATTACACACGTATTTAATCTACTCTTATTCTTACTTTACAATTCACACCGGTCAAGTGTTGGGCATGGCATCGCCTCTTTGGTGTGGGAATTGAGTCTGGCGTGGAGTGGGGGGCTAGGTGACTTGGCTGGCTTTGATTGGCTGATTTGATGAAACTGTTGAGGATAGCGGTTATGGTATGGAAATCAAATTTAAAAAAAAAACATTTTTTACCTATAAATACCCACCCAAATTACATATTTTCTCATTCTTCTTCAACCAAACTCACAAAAAAACGAACATGGTGCATTGGACCGAAGAAGAGGAAATAGCACTAGTGACATCGATTGTTGACGCACAACGCACTCTACAACGCGGTCAAACCGCGTATTAGGGTTGAGCCTTTTGACAATACCAACAACACGTCAGCAACACGCGTCACAACTTAAACGCGTGTCAACACAAATGGCGTGAGCTCAAGCCGAAGTTGAATCGGTTTAAAGTTTGCTTCGACCGTGTCCCTGCGGACGACTTGACCCACGACGATCGAGTCGAAATCGTGAAGATCGAGTACAAGCACGATGGGAATACGGATATCAAGTGGGTTCCCCACTTCAATATTTATCGTACTTTATAATTTTTAATATATTTTTAGGATTTAATAAGTAGGTTTGTTTATTTTTTAGGATTTAATAAGTAGGTTTTTTAGGATTGTCTTTTATATAACTTTTTTTTAATTAATATAAATTGTGTGTTTTTTATATAATTGTCAACTAAAAAAACCACATGGCACCTCACGTCGGCCTACCCACGCCGCTTCCACACCCTCACTTTTTTGGGTGTGGACTGTTGAAGCCCACATCTCACACGTGTTGAGCAATGCTCCCAACCTAAGCCCCTTCACACCCCATAGTTTTAGAGCATTCACAATGGATCCTCTATATTTATGTGAGTATAACCTCTATATTTTTTAGAGTGGTTGTAAATTGTTGTAAGTGGAGAAGAAAGAAAAATGAGAAAATGTTAGTGTTTATCAGTAAATTTGAAGGAGATATTGTTTACCTTTATAGTTTTATAATATTTTTTGAAAGTGGTTGTGAGTGGAGAAAAAAGAAAAAATAATGATAAAAGTATAAAAAAATATTATTTAATTAAAAAATAAAGTATTTTTTTAGTATAATTATAAAAGTAAAGTATAAGATTCGATTGTGAATACTCACGTGGAGATAGAAGGGTCTTTTAAATGCCACTAAAAATATTTGCTTTTACATCATTTTAATTTATAATTCATATAAAATCTTTCTTGGTAGACCACAAAATCATCAGGTAACTAAATTAATTAGACTCCAAAAGACATGGAGCTGTGACTGTGTTCTTTCTTAATGGAATCCACTAGTATAGTAGTATAATTTTACTCTTCATAAAAGTAGTGTATGTTTATATTTTTGTAAACTAGGTGATATTTTTATGTAAAAATGTTTATAAAAAAATATCTAAGAGGTTAAAAACTTTTGTAAACCAGGGGCTTATCACGTCAATGAAATAAATTAGTATGGAGGTTTATTGTTAACTGTCATGCAGTAGGATAAACTCTCGTAAAGTTTTCGTCATGATTTCCCAATCTTTTTATTTTTTCTTTTTTTAATTTAAAACAACTAAAACCTATATAATAAACGACTAAACGAGAGCGTGTCAATTTGTTTAAAAATAGCATCAACCCATATACGATGAATTAATACTCCTCGTGGCCCATTTTAAAAACAAACACTAGCCCAATTTATTTAAAACTAACGGCTCATAAGCCCAATCAATTTTCTTTTCCTTTATGTGTACATTAAACCCTATCCACTCTAAAAAAACACAGTAGCCATTCCATACAAAACACAGCAAGCAGTGGCAACAAACAACCGCCGAAGATGGAGACCATAGCCTTTGGCCAGCAGTTTTTTGGATCAACGAAGAAGGTGTTAGGGCAGTAAGCGGGAATGGGCTAGCCGGTGATGGTGGGTCCCGCTCTTCTTCCCTTCTCACGCCCGTTATGGGCTTGACAGAGGAGAACATGGCACCCCTCTTTGACGCCACCGGAATGGTGTTAGAGGCGTTGCGAATCCGAGCCAGACGGGACACCATCCAGCCTTATGGCAAAGTGGCACATCTCTTGGAAATAAACAAACCACCATACTTAAAATTAAGCAAACGTCTCATTACATTTTGAGTTAAAACTTTTGTTCATCTTATTTGATCAAATGACAACTTTTAATATATATATATATATATATATATATATATATATATATATATATATATATATATATATATATTTCTAGTGTTTTACGTCTAATAATAAGCTACATTGCAGCTTTTGACTCTTTGCAACAGCTGAAAAATGCTCCAAATAGGAGAATGAATATGAACGGTGCGAAAGTATAACCGCTGTCAAAATTACAAAATGAAATTCAAGAAAAGGTTTAAGGTTGATTCTTAAATAACGTTTTATAACTTCACAACACAATATTAAAGGGAAATATGATATTTGCAAAAGATATTAAGTTAAGAGTAGTCATGATGAGAATTGGATTAACATGTAACAAATGTAACCAAACACATAGTTCCATCAATTAACACTTTTGTAAATATATATTAGGATTCGGATCAATTGAAAACTTCTACGATTTGTGAGAACTTAGAGAACTTGGTCTTCCGGTGTGAGTTTTGACCCCATTTTTTCACACCTCTAGAATCAAATGTTACAAAAACAGCTGTAAAAATAAAAAAAAAAATTCAAAATGGTGTTTTCGGCCCCTTACAGCTGCTGTAAATAAAAAAAACTAGGTTTTTGTTTTTTGGTAAAGTTGATTTTTTTGGTGAATTTTTTTTTGAAAAAATCTTTCGTAAGACTGAGTTCTCATAACTCGTTTGAGTTTTCATTTTACCCTAACCATATATATATATATATATATATATATATATATAACACCATATATTTATTGCCGGATTGTAAATCGGCTATATAAGAACTGTACACAATCTAACTAATCGATGTCTCCAATGAAACAATGTCATTAATCATGAAAAATACATGATGTATTTAGATTTCAAAATAGAACATATTGTATTCCAATGATCATTGCGACTCCCCACAACATATACACTATAAATCAAAGGATTTTCACCAATCAGTATTATCAACGGATCATTGATGGACATTTCACTAATGGATCACCGACGTCTAATTTATTAACATATATTAGCCACATATTACCGATGGGCTTATCTACGATAAATCTTTCATCAACAAATCAACAGCATATCATCAGTTGGTGATATCAATTTCTTAATATAATATAAATAAAAATATACTGGCGAATGTATGTGATAGAAATAACACATGTAACATCTGGCCTATTATACTAACCAATTATATTGTCTGGTTTTGTCTAGGAGGAGCTCACGGATTTGTGTTTTGTTGTGTGAGTGGAAGCTTCTCACAAAGTCATCTAATTTAGTACTACTCTCAAGCAAGCATGCTTAACTATAAAGTTCTCCTCTCATCCACATCCGTTGTATGCAAAAAGCGTTGGTGATATTTGAGGTCTGACACTCCTTATTAACTCGACATCTCTCATGTGTACAACCCATGTAAGATTAGCTTGATGTGCAACCCCCCCCCCCCCCCCCCCCCCCCCCCTCTCTTATGGACTCATCTTCCTTGACGAGGTTTTCGCTACCATCCGACATCTGACAACCAATACTATCTAATATTATCTTATATTCTTATTTAACAAGTAGCTAATAGATTTACTTTTGTTTGTCTGAGTAAAGACCTCCCAAAAGGTCACCACTCCTAATATTACTTATGTTTAGCCTCCAACTTCTTCGGGATTCCTTCAAACTCCAACTTAACATCCAACTATGTCTTCCGTTTCTGGCCCTGTATATTGCTACCATATTTATTGTATGGTGGCAATAAACAAACATCAAGATTAATCACGTGCTTAGTAGTTTGTTGACGACAGAAGTAAGTATTATATAAGAAATGCGTTCCCAAATGACCAGAAGCGTTAGATCTCTTAGCGTTGCAACTATAAGGATCAATGATAACAACATAATGGGATCATAAGTGGTTCCAAAAGCGAAAAGATGGCTCATTTCATCCTCTAGCACTCTACCCTGCAAGTTATGTGTCATGTTTAGCATTTAGATCGAAGTCTGCAAAGGCCTCTTGAGATAGTTAGACACACCTCTCCTACATTCTAGCAAAATAAACATATAATATATTTTATGGAAATATCAACAGCACAACGGCTGTGAATCGTTACTTGTTTGTAAAATATGCTAAAGTTTGTTCATAATGTTCATGACAAGTTGACAACACTCCCTCAAATGTGCTCGTTCGATTAGCCTTAGTCTGAACTAGCATAAAACATACGAACATACTATCTAAAAAAATCTTCTAAAATCTAGATACTTTTGTCAACTGATTTTGGGTTTTGGTGACGAGTTTTGATATTTGTATGCTAGCTATAAAGGTTTATATTATTATTTAATCTTATCCCAAACCAATTTTAAAAGACCATTAATAGTTAAAGACATCGGTCAATTTATGCATGTTAAATGTCACCACTTTCATGATACGACCTAAATATTATCTTAATATTACGATGATGTAACCATACTCTTTTTAGAAAAGTTGAAGGCAATTTAATTGAGTATTTTAAAATTAAGTGCTTTTAAGCTCCACTAATCATCTTAAATTATTTGATTTGTGTGATTCATTATTGCTCAACTCCTCAAATAATATGCTTTAGATCGTAAATTAAGCAATAGATTTTGTAAAGTTACATTTGCTTTATATATAAAAGTGATAACCAGTTTAATATCATATTAAACGAGATATGAATTTTAAAGCTTATCCTTTTTTCTCCCTAGGGCTATTGCATGCATTATCTTTGAATTTTAGTTTGTGTAAGTACGCTCTGTGTGTTAAAACTTGAACCACTTACTTGTGATATAACAAAATAGTTATAATGCAATATGAATAATAAAGAAATTGAACTTAAACTGCAATCCTGCCTAAAAGATTATAGTTGAAGTAAACATTCATTTCGATTGCCTTCGCTATCTAGTAGCGTAGTAGGATCGTTAATTGTCAACTCGGGTAATTGGCAGTAAGAGATAAATACTAAGGTAACCAACGACAAAGGGGCTAGAGTCTCCAAAACTATAATATCGGAAACTATATGAAGGATTCATATATAAGAAAATACAAGGTGATGTACATTTGGAGATTTATAAATGTTTGTGTGAAAATATAAAATTAGGGAAAAGTAATGAAGGACCCGACTATGTGATTATTCATTTATTAAATTTGGGTGAGTTGAATAAAAGGTTTATATTTGGAATTTTAGATCTACTTTCTTCTCTAAGAAGTGATGCACATGTTCTGTGTTTAAGGTGCGGTGAGGCTACTAGCTTCAATTGCTTTGTGGTTCTGTTAATTGGTTGTACGGTGATTTGGCTAGTTACCAATTCTCACATCCGAAGTACCTGGTCCGGATTGGGCCAGGTGGTAATTGACTAATGCTTCATCGGTGACACTATGATAGATTTAAATGTTTGGGGTCACTTCAACATACATTTTTATTAAACTAGTATGATGTCCATGTGCGATACGGCACAAACATCAAGATAAATAGCAAATCGAAACATTAAGCCGATGGATGGTAAACATTTTAAGTTACTAAATATCCGATTGATTGTATAATAACGTTAAACAAAATTACAATCAATTACGATTAGATTTCCTACTTAATAACATAACACTATCATAAGAGCTTATCTAGTTGTTTGATTTCCTATTTCGCTTCATAACGTGTGTATAGCGTGTCAATTGTATCTTGCAGCTTATATAGATGATATCTCTTGGATTAACTGTTTTTATGTATGTTCTTTTAATTTGCGGCAATGTGTTGATCATATGCAATAAGCTCGTCAACCAAAATTTTTAAACATGCCAAATGTTGTCTCTCATTTCCACTTGTCATATTCCACACTATAAACATACCCAAAAAGGTTTTAGATAAGGATAAATTACTTTTATTTTTGTAAAACACATAAGGCTGAGATAGCATCATCACCTATACAAATTCAATTTCGAATGTAACCGATATTTAATCAAATATTTTTCCTAAACACAATTATTTATAATTTATCCATATGCTAGTTAAACAATGCCTTCAACTTTCATTTTTAGCAATGACTTAATTAGCCAACTAACAAAAGGTTTTGTATTTACGTAACATGAATTACCAACATATCTAGGCATCCCAATATCGTTTGGGTGCCACTACGGTATCAGATTACCATGCTTCATTATGGTTTTATCAAATGTCTTGTCAGAGATAAAGATAAAAGAAACAATTCATATAATATCATTTATCAACTTTGGTACGCTTAAAGATTTATAATATCAACATCCAATAACCACAAACAAAGATCATTGATGGCATAGGACGAGCCCTCACCAGATCTAGAGTCAAAGCCTGAAATGACGGTTGCTCGATCCTTAAATTGCCATCTTTGTATGAGACTGAATCAAATAAAAATAGTTAATCCAAGAGCCTGTCACATTCTGACCCGTAGCGGATATGATAGTCGGGACAGGATTGGGTTTTCATCAAAGCTCATTGTAAGATTAAATATATTATTTATAATATTTAATCATGTAGTATTATAATCATTTATATTATATTAGATCAAAATATATTAATCCTATTATATATTAGTTAGTAATCGTTGATGAACCATATTACCTTTATTAACTAATTAGGGTTTTCTTCTGGGTGTATATAAGGAGATGATTAGAGAGGCTTAGGGTCAGACTCTTACAATAACATCACTATCACTAAAGCCGCCACCCACCTCTCTCTCCATAACCTAAACCGAACTCCACCCTAGTTCGGTTCTTACCATCATAATCTTACACCCCCAGGAGGAACCAGATCATACTGACAAATATGTCGAACCCCATGGCTGCGTCTCTGACTGGATTCTCTGCTTGCCTGTCTGCCGTCACAGGTATTTTATTCATGTTTTCCATTATGTTTAAACAGAACTGATCAACATGTGGTATCAGAGCATATGTTGATAAATCAGTTCTGTTATGTATCCATTATTCTGGGATTAAAATCTGGAAAACATAAATTTTGAACATGATTACTGTTCCGAAATCAAATGGGTAATGTTACTGTTCCGAAATCATTATAATGAACTCAAAAATCCCAGATTTCGGATTCCAGAATTAAGTTTATGTTTTAGGGTTCATCACTTGTTCTTATGAAATTCGAAAAAAGTCCAATATTTTGAAGTTAAATGCGGATTATTAAGTGTTTTCCCAGTTTTGATCTATTTTTATTTAACAAAAATTTGAAATCTGTTATAAGATAAATAAATATTATTTTCAAAATATTTTGATATATTTAGATCCGTATTAAAATAGGAAAACTAATCCCATAATTCCTTAATTTTCGAATTTCAAAACTTATCACACCTAACTGCCATCATTAGAGATTTTGAAATCTTACAGGATAAGTTTCGGACTCATCAGAGTCTAATCCGAGATGCCCATTTCGGACTCATCAGAGTCTTATCCGAAGTGACTAATTCGGACTCATCAGAGTCTTATCCGAAATGCCCATCTCGGACTCATCAGAGTCTTATCCGAAATGCCCATCTCGGACTCATCAGAGTCTTATCCGAGATGACTAACTCGGACTAACATGAGTCTTATCCGAGATGACCATTTTGGACTAGCATGAGTCTCATCCGAGATGCCCATCTCGGACTAACGGGACTCATCCGAAATGCCCATCTCGGACTAATCCGGAACTCATCCGAAATGTCTGTCTTGGACTAATTTGAGTTTCATCCGAAATCCGAGATTTTATCCGAAATCTCATTACTAAATTAGGCTATTATTGTGAACTAAATTTAAGCTCGGGGCTCCGCCCCGAACCCCATTCGATCCGCGCTAACAGGAGGTTTGCTATTAAATAAATGGTTTTGTAAACACTTAATTGGTTATAATAAAATAACTTTTACAAAACCAAATAGCTTAACTTGAATGAGCTTCTGGTGTATCACTTCGGCCCAAAGGTGATTTGATGCATCTATTTATTGTTCAAGTATTATAAAAGGCTATGTTAATTATGCATTATAAACGTGAATGTTTTATTTCTGGCCAAAGCTGATCTAATTTATCCATGTTTAGCATACTTGACAAGTGCATAATTAAAGGGATTGTCTCATTTGTGGCCAAAGCTGATTTGTCACAATTACTTTGCACACATACTTAGATGATTACACTTCTGGCCAAAGCTGATTTGTCTTCATTTAAGTAGAACTTTTAACTAGGTCTATTATTTTGATGTTAGTAATAGACAATATCACAGCTTCATAATTAAAATGGTCATTACTTATGTCTGCCTTAGAATAACTTGCCTTAGATCACATTAAGACTTCTTTTCTTAGTATCATAATCTGCTCATGTTATTTCCATTATCAGCGCCCAATTGCAGGATTCCACCATTGACTGGTGATAACTTTGCTTCATGGAAAGACTCTCTCATGCTTACTCTTGCTTTACTGGATTTTGACTACGCTCTAAGAGAGAATAAGCCTGAAGACCTTACTCCTCAGAGTACCGCTGCTGAGCAGCTGGCTCATGAAAAATGGACTAGGTGTAACCGCATGTCTCTCATGTTCATGAAGCAGTCCATAAGCAATGCAATTCGAGGAGCCATTCCTGATTCTTAAGATGCTAAAACCTACTTGGCTTCTGTGGAGGAGCAGTTCAAGGGGACAAAGCACACGCTTGTACTCTTATCCTCAAGCTGGTGACTAATAAGTATGCCGCGAGGAGTGGCATCCGTGAACACATCATGATGATGAACGACATGGCCCATAAGCTCAAGGGATTAGACATGGCAATTAGTGATGGTTTTCTTGTTCATTTCATCATGACTTCGCTTCCTTCATCTTATGAAGCATTCAAAATCAATTACAACACCCAGAAAGAAAAATAGTCGATGAGTGAGCTGATCGCCATGTGCGTGCAGGAGGAGGAGCGTATGAAGATGGATCGAACTACTGATGTTGCACACTTTACTACCTCCAGCTCTAAGAAGAGGAAGAACACTTATCCAAGGAGGGATGTTTCTAAAGTCCAAAAGCCCAATCCTAATACAAGTGCGCCTTCCAGCTCTAAGAACTCCTTAGGCACACCCTACTACAAGTTCTGTAAAAAGACAGGACATAAGCAAAAGGAATGCCCTGACTTTAAGGAGTGGCTAGCTAAGAAAGGTAACGATTTTTTCATGATACTTGAGTCCTATAATTTAAATGTTCCTACTAATTCTTGGTGGTTTGATTCTGGTTCTATGACTCATGTCACTAACTCTACTCAGGGATTCCTTACAATCCGGAGGCTGGGAAGAAACCAAAAAATACTTAAAGTGGGAGATGATAGAGAATTAGAAGTGAGGGCCATTAGAACTTTACAATTATTTATGAGAACAGGTTTATGCATTAAACTTTATGATACCTTATATGTTCCTGAGGTAACTCGGAACCTTGTATCAGGACCAAAGTTAGGCATAGACGGTTTTGATATTACTCATGGTCATCGCAAACTCTCTATTCTCTATGATTCTGTGGTTTATGGTACCGGCATTCTGGATGTGGTCTCTATAGATTAGAACTAGATGATGACTTTTCCAAATCTTTGTTGTCATATAATATTAATGAATCACTCACAAAGATGAAACAAAATCGAGACTTAGAGACTTCATCCATGTTGTGGCATCAACGTTTAGGCCACATCTCAAGAGAACGATGAAATTGACTCGTAAAGGATGAAGTCTTACCTCCTCTCGATTTTACTGATTTTGGAACATGTGTCAAATGTCTTAAAGGTAAAATGACATTAGTTAATAAGAAAGGTGCCACTAGGAGCTCTAATTTATTAGAACTCATTCATACTGCATTAGTGGTCCTTACCAAATCGCTGGCATAACAGGACATACTTCATTTATCACTTTCATTGATGATTATTCATGTTACATGTACTTGTACCTAATTAAGGAAAAATCTGAATCTCTTACAACTTTTAAAGATTATAAAACTGAAGTTGAAAAACAACTAGATCGTAAATTAAAGTTGTGAGATCAGATAGAGGCGGTGAATATTATGGAAGACATATTGATGTGGGTCAAGCTCCTGGTCCATTTTATGAGTTCTGTAAGGGCCAGGGGATTATAAACCGATACACCATGCCGGGTACACCTCAGCAGAATGGTGTCGCTGAACGAAGAAATCATACCCTTGTGAACATGGTGTGCAGTATGTTAGCCAACACTAATTTACCATTATTCCTCTGGACTGAAGCGTTAAAAGCAGCTGTTCATATACTCAATAGAGTTCCTTCTAAGTCTGTCCCTAAAACTCCTTATGAACTTTGGATAGGAAGGAAACCGAGTCTTAAATATATGAAAGTATGGGGGTGCATTGCTGAAGCGAAACTTTACAATTCTTTCCTAAAGAAACTTGACCCTAAAACAGTTACATGCTTCTTTATCGGGTATCCTGATCACTCTAAGGGTTACCGTTTCTATTGTCCTTCCCATGTCACCCATATTGTTGAAACCAAGCGTGCCGTGTTCCTGGAGGATTTTAAGGTCAATGGGAGCAGTACCAACCCTTACGAAGAATTGCAAGAAGTACAAGACGCGGGGGGGGGGGGGAGATTCGTCGCTTACCATTACTCCGTTTACTCCTCTTGTACCCAATGCAACAACTACACCTGAAGCTACTGCACCAACTCCAAATTTACCTCCACAACCAGAACCCATTATACCTCATAACGAAGGCACATCAAACGCTCAAAACCAAGACACTGCTAAGCCCGATAATCAACTCAAGAGGTCATCCAGGCAACGAAGGCCTACTAATTGGGATGATTATGTTACCTACCTGACTGAAATGGATGCCAGAAAACTCAATGATCCTATCTCTTACAATGAAGCCATTAGCAGTGATCAGTCTTCTGAATGGAATAAAGCAATGATTGATGAGCTTGAATCCATGAAGAAAAATGACGTTGGGGATTTGGTAGAATTACCCAATGGTGTCAAACCCGTAGGATGTAAATGGGTATTCAAAACAAAACAAGATCCGAAAGGGAACGTTGAACGCTATAAAGCGAGATTGGTTGCAAAGGGCTACACTTAGAAAGAGGGAATTGATTATCAAGAGACGTTTTCACCTGTCTCTCATAAAGATTCATTAAGGATCGTTATGGCCCCAGTAGCTCATTTTGATTTAGAGCTGCATCAGATGGACGTTAAAACCGCTTTCCTTAACGGAGACTTAGACGAAGATGTTTACATGAAACAACCTGAAGGCTTTAAACCTGAAGGTCAGGAGCATCTAGTCTGTAAGTTGAAGAAATCCATTTATGGGTTGAAACAAGCATCACGTCAAGGGTACCTTAAGTTTGATGAAGTCATGAAGAGACAAGGTTTTATAAAGACTCAAGTGGATCAATGCACCTACCTCAAGATGAGTGGAAGCAACTTTACTATACTTGTCCTTTACGTAGATGATATTCTATTGGCAAGTAATAGTTTAGACATGTTGCATGAGTCGAAGCGGTTACTCTCGCATAACTTCGACATGAAGGATCTTGGAGATGCTTCTTACGTTATTGGTATGGCGATTCACCGAGACAGACACAAAGGGATCTTAGGATTGTCTCAAAAGGCTTACATAGATCGCGTCCTTACGCGCTATAACATGCAACAGTGCAAACCCTCAGTCGCTCCAGTAGTTAAAGGAGATATTTTCGGTTCATTCCAATGTCCGACAACAGAGGTTGAAAAGGAGCAGATGAGCCAGATACCTTACGCGTCAGTAGTCGGGAGCCTAATGTATGCTCAAGTCTGTACTCGCCCAGATATCGCTTATATTGCTGGAATGCTAGGCCGTTATCAGACTAATCCTGGCCTAGATCACTGGAAAGCAGCTAAGAAAGTACTTAGATATCTGCAAGGGACGAAAGACTATAAACTGACTTATAGAAGAAGTGATCATTTAGAAGTGGTAGGTTATTCTGATTCTGACTTTGCCAAGTGTAAAGATGACAAGAAATCCACTTCGGGCTATATCTTTATGTTAGCAGACGGACCTATCTCATGGAAGAGTCATAAACAACAGTTTACTTCAACTTCCACAATGATGGCAGAATACATTGCTGTTTATAACGCAACCTGTCATGGAATGTTGCTTAGAAATCTGATCACTGGACTCAAAATTGTTAATTCCATTCCTAGACCATTGAAGCTTCACTGTGATAACTCAGCTGCCGTTAGTTTCTCCGAACACTAACAGTTCGACTGGAGCTGGTTTATATCTTGATACAAAGTACTTGTTCCTTCGTGAATGAATTGAGGAAAATAATCTTTGTATTGAGTATATTAGTACTAAAAATATGCTTGCGGATCCGATGACGAAAGGTCTCCCACCTAAAGTTTTCGAAGAACATGTTTCGAATATGGGATTTACTAAAGACCTTATCTAATAGCATATTGTACTTACTTATGTTTTAATTAATGCAATTTCCTCAGTTTGATTTTGTATATCTCTAACATATGTTCTGCCGGTATAATGACATATAGACAAATATAAATACAATTCAAACACTAAAGGGCTTATTTACATATTTTGATCATAACTGTTAGGTTTTAAATTGAGGGTGTAGTATGACTAATGGGGGTCCTGAGTCGAATGATGATTCAACGGTTGTATTTCTCTGCTACGGTTCTTGGTTTAAAGCTAAAATGAGTGTTAACTCCTGATCAAGCTTATTCTAATACTCATAATAAATGATTACTCGGCTAAGTGGGAGAATGTGAGATTAAATATATTTATTTTTAATATTTAATCATGTAGCCATTATATTCATTTATATTATCTTAGATCAAAATATATTAATCCTATTATATATTAGTTGGTCATTGTTGATGGACCATATTACCCTTATTAACTAATTAGGGTTTCCTTCTGGGTGTATATAAGGAGATAATTAGAGAGGTTTAGGGTTAGACTCTTACAATAACATCACTATCACTAAAGCCGCCACCCACCTCTCTCTCCATAACCTAAACCGACCTCCACCCTAGTTCGGTTCTTACCATCATAATCTTACACCCCAAGGAGGAACCAGATCATACTGACAAATATGTCGAACCCCATGGCTGCATCTCTGACTGGATTCTCTGCTGGTCTGTCTTCCGTCACAGGTATTTTATTCATGTTTTCCATTATGTTTAAACAGAACTGATCAACACTCACGACATTTACTATTATAGAAGTTTCATATTTATTATTTCAAATTAAAAAGAAATATTCCACCAACACATAATCCATACAAACACAAAATGTTCTAAACAAGACATTCAATGAAACACTTTATTTTTCTTCTAAGGCACAATCCTATGTGTTCCTTGCTTCAACCTTATCACCTGTATCATGTGTAAAAATAGAGATTTGGGTCAACAAAAGTTGACGAGTGACTCCCGTTTAAACATAAGAAAGAATTTATTTGCTTATTAATTTAATAAAATGTGCATAACCAAATATGAGCAAACGAATAAGTAATCTATCCACAAAGCAATAATCATCTAGCAATGTACAAGTGAGCACGATAGGCGATGTGCTGTGAGTTTAAGACTCAATCAAACGAAGCCGATCTGATTAGGCAACGCGACGCTCTAACCGTATGTCACGGGGAACAAATGGGCCTAATGTGGGAGCTTGACTGAAATGAGAAAGTATAACCACAAATAACAATAAACCAAATATCACATAGCATGTTAGTTCATATAATGGTAATAGCACAAGTGTTGAATAAATGATATACATAAAATGACACATGATACACCCCAAAACATAAATAAAAAGGGGAAGTTTGTAGGAGTTCACTCACAGTGGGTGCGTTCTTGAGTTGATAACGAGCGCGCACGATTTAAAGATACTAACCGACGAGGAAAGGCTAACCTAAATATTCACGTAATAATTCGGTAAATATATTTCTTTCACCTAAATTAGTATTTTTTTTAACAAATTTTATTAGACTTTTTAGGTAATTTTATTGTATTTATTACTAATTTTTATGGTAGATCAAGCTTGTATGCTACAGGTCCGACTCTTTCGAGTATCTTGAAAGGTCCTACGTAGCGTGGTGCTAGCTTGCCTTTTTGACCAAAACGAACTACTCCCTTCCACGGTGATACTTTTAAAAGTACATGATCACCAATGTTAAACTCTAAAGGCTTCCGTCGTTTATCTGCATAACTCTTTTGACGACTCTGAGCCGCTAGAAGATTGTTTCGGATTTGATGGATCTTGTCTGTGGTTTCTTGGATCAATTCTGGACCAGTGATTTGAGCTTCCCCAATTTCGTGCCAACATACAGGAGATCGGCACTTACGACCATATAAGGCTTCAAAAGGTGCCATGCCGATACTTGAATGATAGCTGTTGTTGTACGAAAATTCTACTAATGGTAGATGAGCGTCCCAATTTCCCTTGAAGTCTATAACACATGCGCGAAGCATATCTTCAAGAGTTTGGATGGTGCGTTCAGATTGACCATCAGTTTGAGGATGATAGGCGGTACTGAGATCTAATCGCGTACCCATAGCGGCTTGTACTGCTTGCCATGTTCGTGAAGTGAAACGACCATCACGATCAGAAATAATGCTTAACGGTACCCCATGTCGGCTTACGACTTCGCTGATATAAATACGAGCAAGCTTTTCGTTCTTGAAATCTTCGCGGATAGGAATAAAGTGAGCTGATTTTGTAAGTCGGTCTATAATTACCCATATAGTGTCATACCCACCAGAAGTACGAGGTAACCCGGTAATGAAATCCATGGTTATATTTTCCCACTTCCATACAGGTATTTCAGGTTGGACCAGAAGTCCTGAGGGTCTTTGGTGTTCAGCTTTCACCTTGGAACATGTAAGGCACTTGGAAACAAAAACAGCAATATCCTTTTTCATTCCAGGCCACCAATAGGTATATCGTAGGTCTTGATACATCTTATCGGCTCCTGGGTGTATAGAGTATCGCGTTTTGTGAGCTTCCTTCATAGAGTTTCACGAAGATTGTTGTGGTTAGGAATCCAGATACGATCTAGGTAGTACAGAATACCGTCAGATTTAGTTTCAATTTTAAGTTCAGCTCCACAGGACATCTCCTTTCGTACATCATCTTCCGTTACTGAAACATGTTGGGCTTCTCGAATTTGATCTTTAATGTCGGTTATAATTTGCGAACATAGAAGACGAATGGAGTTCGCATAACCCTTTCGACTAAGTGCATCAGCCACCACATTTGCTTTGCCAGGGTGGTATCGAATTTCACAGTCGTAATCATTTAGAAGTTCGACCCATCTTCGTTGCCTCATGTTTAACTCCTTTTGATTGAAGATATGTTGAAGACTCTTGTAGTCAGTGTATATTTCACACTTAGTACCATAGAGATAATGCCTCCATATCTTAAGAGCGAACACAACGGCTCCAAGTTCTATGTCATGAGTGGTGTAGTTCTTCTCATGCGTCTTGAGTTGTCTCGAAGCATAAGCTATAACTTTTCCTCTTTGCATTAGAACGCAGCCTAATCCTTGCCCTGACGCGTCACAATAGACCACGAAATCATCACAACCTTCAGGAAGAGTAAGGATTGGTGCATCACAAAGTTTTTGTTTAAGAGTTTGGAAGGCTTCTTCCTGCTTAGGTCCCCATATGAAAGATTTTCCCTTGTGAGTTAAAGCCGTGAGTGGTACAGCAATGCGTGAGAAGTTTGAGATGAATCGACGATAATAACCAGCTAAACCAAGAAAAGATCTTACTTCAGTTGGTGTACGTGGAGCTTGCCATTCTTGTACCGCTTTGATCTTTGAGGGGTCGACATGTATTCCCTTGTCATTGACTACATGTCCGAGGAATTGCACCTCTTTTAACCAAAATTCGCATTTGGAGAATTTGGCGTAAAGCTTTTTATTCTCTAGAAGTGTAAGGATGAGTCGAAGATGACGCTCATGATCAGATTTAGACTTTGAATAAATAAGAATGTCATCGATGAAGACTATAACAAATCGATCAAGATAAGGTTTGCAGACTCTGTTCATTAGGTCCATGAAAACAGCTGGAGCGTTGGTTAAACCAAATGGCATGACCATGAATTCATAATGGCCATAACGAGTTCGGAAAGCGGTCTTTGGGACGTCTTCTTCATGTACTCTAAGTTGATGATAGCCAGATCGAAGGTCGATTTTTGAAAAGCAGTTGGCACCTTGAAGTTGGTCAAGAAGATCATCAATGCGAGGTAAAGGATAGCGATTCTTGATTGTTAACTTGTTGAGCTCTCTGTAGTCGATGCACATACGAAACGATCCATCTTTCTTCTTTACGAAAAGGACAGGTGCACCCCAAGGCGATGAGCTAGGACGTATGAATCCCTTGTCAGTCAACTCTTGTAATTGACTGGCTAGCTCTTGCATTTCAGAGGGGGCTAACCTATAAGGAGACTTTGCAACTGGTGTAGCACCAGGTATAAGGTCAATACGGAATTCGACTTCTCTAACTGGAGGAAGTCCTGAAATGTCGTCAGGAAAAACTCGCGGGAAATCTTTTACTACTGGAATGTCTTCAAGTTTCTTCTCCATGGTTCCCTTTTTGATGATATGAGCTAAAAACGCGACATAATTTTTGCGAAGATATTTTTGGGCTTGAAGACAAGACATTAAGTTGAGCCCCTTTGACGAGGTTTCACCAAAGATTCGAAGAGTCTGACCGTTTGAAAGAGGAATACGTATAAATTTTTCGCGACATACAACTTTTGCCTGATGTTGACTGAGCCAGTCCATACCAATTATGATATCAAAACTTTCCAGCTTCATAGGAATAAGGTCGACTGAGAAATCGTGGTCGTTTAAGGTGAGTGTACAGTTGCGTATAATAGAACTTAATGAAACTGGTTTCCCGTCAGCAACTTCTACCGTTATGGATTCCGTGAACTTATCCCGATTTTGGTTTAAGATAGGTTCAAATTCTAAAGACACAAAACTTCTATCCGCACCAGTATCAAATAACATAGATGCATATCTACCATTTATAAGGAACGTACCGTTAACCACATTGCCGTCGGCCCTAGCCTGATTAGTGTTGATATTGAAAGCTCTTCCTCTTGCAGGTGGAGGAGCTTGGTTCGCTTGATTCACTGGGTTGGCTTGAGCCTGAGCATGAATAATGTTTACCAACCTTGGACAAGTGTTTCTGAAATGGCTTGGGTCTCCGCAATTGTAGCAAGCCCGCATAGGTTGACCCATAGGATAATTGGGTTGGTAATATGTTTGGGCTAAATGTTGGGTGGGTGGAAATAGTAGGGGTTGTTGGGCTTGACCCATTAATTGTTGGTGGGTTTGGGTTAAAGGTTGGTGGCGGTTCGTTCGCTGGGGCATGCGGCAGGTTTGAACAGTATGACCCGCGCGACCACAGCCGGTGCAATGCTGGCAAGGATAATCAGGAGAATGGTGATATTGGCAACGGTTACATTTTGGTAACGGGCCAGAGTAGGGTCTTTTGTATGGTGCAGGTGAAGGAGCGACTTGGGTAATGGGTGCAGCAGGAATAGGGGAGTTGGTTTGTGTAACGGCGAAGTTTCTGGTGTTGCGCTTCCTCTTGTTAGCAAACTTAGAGGAAGAGATGGAGTGGTTTGAATTTTGACCCTCAACAGGGGCTTTCGTTTTCTCCTCTTTAAACTTCCCGTTGCGAATCCGATTCTCGGTCAGTTCAGTCGCTAGCTCCATAGCAGCTTCAAGTGTTACCGGTGAAACGCTGAGAACTGAATCTTGGATTTTCGAGGGAAGTCCTCGAATATAATGCTCGATCAAACGATAAGTTGGGGTAAACAAATTTGGAACCATTTGGTTCAACTCCAAGAACCTCTTGTTATAGGTGGTGTGATCCCCCTCCTTCTGTTTTAAAGAATGAAATTCGTCCTCCAACTTTTTAATTTCACTCCTAGGACAGAAACGCCTAGTCATGATTTCCCTTAACTCCTCCCAAGTTAAGGCCATTGCATCATCAGTTCCCCTCTTCCCTTTTTCAGTATTCCACCAAGTGAGAGCTACCCCAAATAGTCTCCCGGTGGCGTATCGAACCTTGCGATCCTCAGGACAATCGCAGTTGAGGAAGGTGTTTTCCATTTCCTCGAACCAGTGGAGGAGAGCAGTGACACCCTCGGTCCCTTCAAATTTAGGAGGATCACAAGACTTGAAATGTTTGTATGAGCACTTGCTGGTAGGAGGGTTGTCGATGTTCTGGTCATGTTGTTGGGGAGGATTAGTGGGGTTTGTGGCGAGAGCTTGTTGTACTTGGACCACAATGTCAGGCAGTATCGTGGCCATTTGTTTCGCGATGTGTGTGGCCAAGCGTTCCTGAGACCTTCCTGATCTTTTACCCCTTCGTTGTTGTCTGGACGACATCTACAGGAACATGCATAAGAAGATTGTGAGTTTATGGAGTCTTTTTAGGTGTCATGTGTCTTTATGAAAAATGAAAATAACATAAATATCAATAATGCAACCACATCCATAGGATGTCTTGGGTTTGCTCATGTTGGGCCGCAAATGTCCCCCATACCTTCACCTATATAGTCATGTGGGCCCCCATGACTATGGGCTTGGTAGGATTCACATTAGTATTGGCAATTTAACACTCGGATCACCCGAATGCAAACCACAAAATATGTTCATGAGATGTTTGGTCGGAACGTGTCCAGGTGTAGACACAATGACAACTCAAAGTGGGGTTAGCTCACACGACGTTTGGTATAGCATGCTTTGGCCTAATAGGTACTTCGTACTCTCATCGTTAGTCCCCAGATAGGCAAACTGGTCCTTTATTTTGGATTTATACGAATGCCAGCCTAGACAGGACGTTCCGACTACCGGTACTGGTACCCTTCCAGTTACTACATGCCCGTCATGAGAACTCACTTTGATGAGATTTGAAAACACAAAAATCATTGTAAAAGCAATCATGATGTGGTGTGTGCTTTCATGGATGTGATATGTTATGAGTATATGATTCATGATAGACATTATATGATAATAAATACTTATGAACATGCTTGCATAATATTGAATGTAACATTTAACATAAAACATATAAACATCATGAAATTTGGCATGTAACACACAAAAATCTTATAAGTTTCTAATCAACTATAGTATAGGCTCTAAGGGTCTAATAACCTATCCTATATCCCTATAGTCATGGCTCTGATACCAATCTGTCACACCCCGACCCGCAGCGGAATAAGAGTCGGGGCATAATTGGGTTATCACCAAAGCTCATGATATATACTAATATGTTTCATATTTATTAAAGTCAAAGTTACATTTCCAAATATCCAAACATGTCCATACAATACAAAAAAAATAAACCAAACATAACAATCCCAAACTCTAAATCATTTTATTCTTCTAGTCCAATCCTATGTGTTTCTGGCTGCTGCTGGTTCACCTGTATCATGTGTAAAAATGGGGGTTTTTGGGTCAACATAAGTTGGCGAGTGAACCTTGTTAGATAAACATTTGTTATTGATTTTCTTGTTAGTTTATCAATGAAAAATTGTGCATAATCATAAATGAGCAAATGTAAATAACCAAGCAGTAGCAATAGCAATCACAACTATAACATACAATAACACATGATAGCATACATTAACATACCAACATCATACGATAAATAACATGAATGAAACTGTTCGATCAAGGCTCAATCAAACGGAGCCGATCGTATTGCATGTACTGAAAATGAAAATGTCTGTGCGATCAAGGCTCAATCAAACGGAGCCGATCGTATGTGGGCACGCCAGGTTCACGCTCATAATGTAATGGGGAACATGCTCAACGCTCATAATGTAATGGGGAGCGGCGGCCTATGAAATTGCATGTACTGAAAATAATAAATTGCATCTAACGATAACCACACAACAGTTGAAACAAACTGAATACACATGTTCATGATATGATGTATGCACAATGATTTAAATATAATATATAGCAAGACACATGATACACCCCAAAACGTGATTAAAACGGGGAATTTGTAAGATTCACTCACATTGGGTGCGTTGGATTGGAGATGGTGAGATGCGCATGAATTGGATGAGCGGAACAACGAGAAATAACTAACCTAAATAATAACGGAAAAATATAGTAAATGAGTGGACTTTATTAAGGATTTTAATGGAATTTTTAGATATATTTTTGTGAGTTTAAGGCTATTTTCTATCTTTGAAAATGTTATTTTTACGTATTTTTAATTGATTTTTAAATTAAATTAAATAAATAAAAATATAAAAAAAATGTTTATTTTGCGTTGACCGTTGACCGTTGACCGTTGACTTGTTGACCTGTTGACCGGTTCGGTCAGTGTGTAAGTATGCGCTGGGTGAGACTCGAACCCGAGACCTCCCGTACGCGTGCACGCAGCTCTACCAACTGAGCTACGTGTCTAACCCGAAATAATCTTGTTTTTAATTATATTTATATACTAATTCGATTTAACCAAAATTCTTTTAATTTCAAAAACATTTTAATTCGTTCAACCGGTGCCAGTAACAGGTTTCGAACGCGTGACGTGCGACTTAGTGTTGCACACAGTCCACCGCTGGACTGTGTGTCTAACCTGGTTAATATCTCGGTTTTTATTATACTTAACAACTAACGGAGTTAACCCGGTTCAGTTTTAAACAAAAAGGCATTTTATTACATAGGGAGTGCGTGTAGCAGGGATCGAACTCGTGACGTGTGCGTATTATTTGCACACAGTCCACCGCTGGACTGTGTGTCAAACCCGTTCATTATATCGATTTTTATTAGTCTTATGTTAAACTGCGTCTTCGTCTTCTTCGTTAATTTTACCCAGAAAAACCAAGTTCAACTGTTTTTGACTGATTCATGTCATATTCGATTTTCAAACATTATAAGTAATTTAAAGGTAAAGAATGGAGAGGGTTTGGGGAAAAAGACGTACCAATTAGTGTTGTTCACAGAATTCCGGCAGAGGTCCGTCGGTTCTGGAAGTGAACTCTGGCTGTTAAAATCAATTAACAGTTTTGTTCGATTATTTGTGAAGTTTAGGCACTTAATCAAAGTTTGACAGAAGTTTGAAAGGTCATACCAGTTCTCGGTGTGTTTCCGGAAGTTTCAGAAGTTTTCCGGCGAAGGTAGGATTTTCGACAAACGTTGACTAGGATTGATTCTGATGGTGGAGTTGTGTTAGTGACCGATTAATCACATGATTGAAACAGAAAGAGTCGAAGGAATTACCGTGTGGATGGGAGTCCCGGTTTTTCGGCGACCTTGCAGAAATTTCCGGCGAGTTGATTTAAGCGTTCTGATGGACTGAAAGTATGACGAAAGTAAAATGGAAGGTTTGTCTGATGTCTCTGAGTCGCGAGAAGGGTTTTGATTGAAGTAATTTGGACTTTGATTATTTTCGGTTATAAAAACCGATGATGATGAAAATTGATGTTCATTCAATCTGAATTGATTAAAAATCGTCGGTGCATCGGTTATAAACCTGAATGTGCGATTAATCAAACGATTAGACGGTTGAATTGCCGATTTCGGTTTCTCAGTTGGCGCAACCGGTTTAAACTCGGTTTGTATATAAGAGTTATTTGTTTCCCTAAGTTGACAGAAAACAACAAGTGGCGGAGTGGTGATGTGTGTGTGTGTTAAGTCTTTGGATTTCAGTTCTGGCTGACCCGGGTTCGAGTCCCGGCAGCAACATTTCATTTTTATTTATTTTGTTTTAACTTTTTATCAAATATAATTTTTATAGTTTAGTTTGTTTATTAATTATGTATCATTACAAATCAAAATAATCATAAATATACAACGTGACATTTATAACTTGATATTCGATTACAAAACGGAGCGGGTTTTGGAAACCCGTTTTTGACAAATGTTACAGTATCCCCTACTTTTAGGAATTTCGTCCCGAAATTTAAGTAGTAGAAGTAGTAGGAAAAAGATGCGGGTATTTTTCGCGCATTGAGTCTTCACGTTCCCATGTAAACTCAGGTCCCCGTTTCGACTCCCAGCGTACCCTAACAATTGGAATGCGACTTCATCGTAGACGTTTCTCCCCGAAGTCCATGATTTCTACTGGTCTTTCAATAAAATGCATAGATTCATCAATCTGAATATCTTCCAGAGGAATGTGAAGGTTTTCATCAGCGAGGCACTTCTTCAAGTTCGACACGTGGAATGTGGGATGAATCCTGTTGAGTTCTTCTGGTAGATCAAGCTTGTATGCTACAGGTCCGACTCTTTCGAGTATCTTGAAAGGTCCTACGTAGCGTGGTGCTAGCTTGCCTATTTGACCAAAACGAACTACTCCCTTCCACGGTGATACTTTTAAAAGTACATGATCACCAATGTTAAACTCTAAAGGCTTCCGTCGTTTATCTGCATAACTCTTTTGACGACTCTGAGCCGCTAGAAGATTGTTTCGGATTTGATGGATCTTGTCTGTGGTTTCTTGGATCAATTCTGGACCAGTGATTTGAGCTTCCCCAATTTCGTGCCAACATACAGGAGATCGGCACTTACGACCATATAAGGCTTCAAAAGGTGCCATGCCGATACTTGAATGATAGCTGTTGTTGTACGAAAATTCTACTAATGGTAGATGAGCGTCCCAATTTCCCTTGAAGTCTATAACACATGCGCGAAGCATATCTTCAAGAGTTTGGATGGTGCGTTCAGATTGACCATCAGTTTGAGGATGATAGGCGGTACTGAGATCTAATCGCGTACCCATAGCGGCTTGTACTGCTTGCCATGTTCGTGAAGTGAAACGACCATCACGATCAGAAATAATGCTTAACGGTACCCCATGTCGGCTTACGACTTCGCTGATATAAATACGAGCAAGCTTTTCGTTCTTGAAATCTTCGCGGATAGGAATAAAGTGAGCTGATTTTGTAAGTCGGTCTATAATTACCCATATAGTGTCATACCCACCAGAAGTGCGAGGTAACCCGGTAATGAAATCCATGGTTATATTTTCCCACTTCCATACAGGTATTTCAGGTTGGACCAGAAGTCCTGAGGGTCTTTGGTGTTCAGCTTTCACCTTGGAACATGTAAGGCACTTGGAAACAAAAACAGCAATATCCTTTTTCATTCCAGGCCACCAATAGGTATATCGTAGGTCTTGATACATCTTATCGGCTCCTGGGTGTATAGAGTATCGCGTTTTGTGAGCTTCCTTCATAAGAGTTTCACGAAGATTGTTGTGGTTAGGAATCCAGATACGATCTAGGTAGTACAGAATACCGTCAGATTTAGTTTCAATTTTAAGTTCAGCTCCACAGGACATCTCCTTTCGTACATCATCTTCCGTTACTGAAACATGTTGGGCTTCTCGAATTTGATCTTTAATGTCGGTTATAATTTGCGAACATAGAAGACGAATGGAGTTCGCATAACCCTTTCGACTAAGTGCATCAGCCACCACATTTGCTTTGCCAGGGTGGTATCGAATTTCACAGTCGTAATCATTTAGAAGTTCGACCCATCTTCGTTGCCTCATGTTTAACTCCTTTTGATTGAAGATATGTTGAAGACTCTTGTAGTCAGTGTATATTTCACACTTAGTACCATAGAGATAATGCCTCCATATCTTAAGAGCGAACACAACGGCTCCAAGTTCTATGTCATGAGTGGTGTAGTTCTTCTCATGCGTCTTGAGTTGTCTCGAAGCATAAGCTATAACTTTTCCTCTTTGCATTAGAACGCAGCCTAATCCTTGCCCTGACGCGTCACAATAGACCACGAAATCATCACAACCTTCAGGAAGAGTAAGGATTGGTGCATCACAAAGTTTTTGTTTAAGAGTTTGGAAGGCTTCTTCCTGCTTAGGTCCCCATATGAAAGATTTTCCCTTGTGAGTTAAAGCCGTGAGTGGTACAGCAATGCGTGAGAAGTTTGAGATGAATCGACGATAATAACCAGCTAAACCAAGAAAAGATCTTACTTCAGTTGGTGTACGTGGAGCTTGCCATTCTTGTACCGCTTTGATCTTTGAGGGGTCGACATGTATTCCCTTGTCATTGACTACATGTCCGAGGAATTGCACCTCTTTTAACCAAAATTCGCATTTGGAGAATTTGGCGTAAAGCTTTTTATTCTCTAGAAGTGTAAGGATGAGTCGAAGATGACGCTCATGATCAGATTTAGACTTTGAATAAATAAGAATGTCATCGATGAAGACTATAACAAATCGATCAAGATAAGGTTTGCAGACTCTGTTCATTAGGTCCATGAAAACAGCTGGAGCGTTGGTTAAACCAAATGGCATGACCATGAATTCATAATGGCCATAACGAGTTCGGAAAGCGGTCTTTGGGACGTCTTCTTCATGTACTCTAAGTTGATGATAGCCAGATCGAAGGTCGATTTTTGAAAAGCAGTTGGCACCTTGAAGTTGGTCAAGAAGATCATCAATGCGAGGTAAAGGATAGCGATTCTTGATTGTTAACTTGTTGAGCTCTCTGTAGTCGATGCACATACGAAACGATCCATCTTTCTTCTTTACGAAAAGGACAGGTGCACCCCAAGGCGATGAGCTAGGACGTATGAATCCCTTGTCAGTCAACTCTTGTAATTGACTGGCTAGCTCTTGCATTTCAGAGGGGGCTAACCTATAAGGAGACTTTGCAACTGGTGTAGCACCAGGTATAAGGTCAATACGGAATTCGACTTCTCTAACTGGAGGAAGTCCTGAAATGTCGTCAGGAAAAACTCGCGGGAAATCTTTTACTACTGGAATGTCTTCAAGTTTCTTCTCCATGGTTCCCTTTTTGATGATATGAGCTAAAAACGCGACATAATTTTTGCGAAGATATTTTTGGGCTTGAAGACAAGACATTAAGTTGAGCCCCTTTGACGAGGTTTCACCAAAGATTCGAAGAGTCTGACCGTTTGAAAGAGGAATACGTATAAATTTTTCGCGACATACAACTTTTGCCTGATGTTGACTGAGCCAGTCCATACCAATTATGATATCAAAACTTTCCAGCTTCATAGGAATAAGGTCGACTGAGAAATCGTGGTCGTTTAAGGTGAGTGTACAGTTGCGTATAATAGAACTTAATGAAACTGGTTTCCCGTCAGCAACTTCTACCGTTATGGATTCCGTGAACTTATCCCGATTTTGGTTTAAGATAGGTTCAAATTCTAAAGACACAAAACTTCTATCCGCACCAGTATCAAATAACATAGATGCATATCTACCATTTATAAGGAACGTACCGTTAACCACATTGCCGTCGGCCCTAGCCTGATTAGTGTTGATATTGAAAGCTCTTCCTCTTGCAGGTGGAGGAGCTTGGTTCGCTTGATTCACTGGGTTGGCTTGAGCCTGAGCATGAATAATGTTTACCAACCTTGGACAAGTGTTTCTGAAATGGCTTGGGTCTCCGCAATTGTAGCAAGCCCGCATAGGTTGACCCATAGGATAATTGGGTTGGTAATATGTTTGGGCTAAATGTTGGGTGGGTGGAAATAGTAGGGGTTGTTGGGCTTGACCCATTAATTGTTGGTGGGTTTGGGTTAAAGGTTGGTGGCGGTTCGTTCGCTGGGGCATGCGGCAGGTTTGAACAGTATGACCCGCGCGACCACAGCCGGTGCAATGCTGGCAAGGATAATCAGGAGAATGGTGATATTGGCAACGGTTACATTTTGGTAACGGGCCAGAGTAGGGTCTTTTGTATGGTGCAGGTGAAGGAGCGACTTGGGTAATGGGTGCAGCAGGAATAGGGGAGTTGGTTTGTGTAACGGCGAAGTTTCTGGTGTTGCGCTTCCTCTTGTTAGCAAACTTAGAGGAAGAGATGGAGTGGTTTGAATTTTGACCCTCAACAGGGGCTTTCGTTTTCTCCTCTTTAAACTTCCCGTTGCGAATCCGATTCTCGGTCAGTTCAGTCGCTAGCTCCATAGCAGCTTCAAGTGTTACCGGTGAAACGCTGAGAACTGAATCTTGGATTTTCGAGGGAAGTCCTCGAATATAATGCTCGATCAAACGATAAGTTGGGGTAAACAAATTTGGAACCATTTGGTTCAACTCCAAGAACCTCTTGTTATAGGTGGTGTGATCCCCCTCCTTCTGTTTTAAAGAATGAAATTCGTCCTCCAACTTTTTAATTTCACTCCTAGGACAGAAACGCCTAGTCATGATTTCCCTTAACTCCTCCCAAGTTAAGGCCATTGCATCATCAGTTCCCCTCTTCCCTTTTTCAGTATTCCACCAAGTGAGAGCTACCCCAAATAGTCTCCCGGTGGCGTATCGAACCTTGCGATCCTCAGGACAATCGCAGTTGAGGAAGGTGTTTTCCATTTCCTCGAACCAGTGGAGGAGAGCAGTGACACCCTCGGTCCCTTCAAATTTAGGAGGATCACAAGACTTGAAATGTTTGTATGAGCACTTGCTGGTAGGAGGGTTGTCGATGTTCTGGTCATGTTGTTGGGGAGGATTAGTGGGGTTTGTGGCGAGAGCTTGTTGTACTTGGACCACAATGTCAGGCAGTATCGTGGCCATTTGTTTCGCGATGTGTGTGGCCAAGCGTTCCTGAGACCTTCCTGATCTTTTACCCCTTCGTTGTTGTCTGGACGACATCTACAGGAACATGCATAAGAAGATTGTGAGTTTATGGAGTCTTTTTAGGTGTCATGTGTCTTTATGAAAAATGAAAATAACATAAATATCAATAATGCAACCACATCCATAGGATGTCTTGGGTTTGCTCATGTTGGGCCGCAAATGTCCCCCATACCTTCACCTATATAGTCATGTGGGCCCCCATGACTATGGGCTTGGTAGGATTCACATTAGTATTGGCAATTTAACACTCGGATCACCCGAATGCAAACCACAAAATATGTTCATGAGATGTTTGGTCGGAACGTGTCCAGGTGTAGACACAATGACAACTCAAAGTGGGGTTAGCTCACACGACGTTTGGTATAGCATGCTTTGGCCTAATAGGTACTTCGTACTCTCATCGTTAGTCCCCAGATAGGCAAACTGGTCCTTTATTTTGGATTTATACGAATGCCAGCCTAGACAGGACGTTCCGACTACCGGTACTGGTACCCTTCCAGTTACTACATGCCCGTCATGAGAACTCACTTTGATGAGATTTGAAAACACAAAAATCATTGTAAAAGCAATCATGATGTGGTGTGTGCTTTCATGGATGTGATATGTTATGAGTATATGATTCATGATAGACATTATATGATAATAAATACTTATGAACATGCTTGCATAATATTGAATGTAACATTTAACATAAAACATATAAACATCATGAAATTTGGCATGTAACACACAAAAATCTTATAAGTTTCTAATCAACTATAGTATAGGCTCTAAGGGTCTAATAACCTATCCTATATCCCTATAGTCATGGCTCTGATACCAATCTGTCACACCCCGACCCGCAGCGGAATAAGAGTCGGGGCATAATTGGGTTATCACCAAAGCTCATGATATATACTAATATGTTTCATATTTATTAAAGTCAAAGTTACATTTCCAAATATCCAAACATGTCCATACAATACAAAAAAAATAAACCAAACATAACAATCCCAAACTCTAAATCATTTTATTCTTCTAGTCCAATCCTATGTGTTTCTGGCTGCTGCTGGTTCACCTGTATCATGTGTAAAAATGGGGGTTTTTGGGTCAACATAAGTTGGCGAGTGAACCTTGTTAGATAAACATTTGTTATTGATTTTCTTGTTAGTTTATCAATGAAAAATTGTGCATAATCATAAATGAGCAAATGTAAATAACCAAGCAGTAGCAATAGCAATCACAACTATAACATACAATAACACATGATAGCATACATTAACATACCAACATCATACGATAAATAACATGAATGAAACTGTTCGATCAAGGCTCAATCAAACGGAGCCGATCGTATTGCATGTACTGAAAATGAAAATGTCTGTGCGATCAAGGCTCAATCAAACGGAGCCGATCGTATGTGGGCACGCCAGGTTCACGCTCATAATGTAATGGGGAACATGCTCAACGCTCATAATGTAATGGGGAGCGGCGGCCTATGAAATTGCATGTACTGAAAATAATAAATTGCATCTAACGATAACCACACAACAGTTGAAACAAACTGAATACACATGTTCATGATATGATGTATGCACAATGATTTAAATATAATATATAGCAAGACACATGATACACCCCAAAACGTGATTAAAACGGGGAATTTGTAAGATTCACTCACATTGGGTGCGTTGGATTGGAGATGGTGAGATGCGCATGAATTGGATGAGCGGAACAACGAGAAATAACTAACCTAAATAATAACGGAAAAATATAGTAAATGAGTGGACTTTATTAAGGATTTTAATGGAATTTTTAGATATATTTTTGTGAGTTTAAGGCTATTTTCTATCTTTGAAAATGTTATTTTTACGTATTTTTAATTGATTTTTAAATTAAATTAAATAAATAAAAATATAAAAAAAATGTTTATTTTGCGTTGACCGTTGACCGTTGACCGTTGACTTGTTGACCTGTTGACCGGTTCGGTCAGTGTGTAAGTATGCGCTGGGTGAGACTCGAACCCGAGACCTCCCGTACGCGTGCACGCAGCTCTACCAACTGAGCTACGTGTCTAACCCGAAATAATCTTGTTTTTAATTATATTTATATACTAATTCGATTTAACCAAAATTCTTTTAATTTCAAAAACATTTTAATTCGTTCAACCGGTGCCAGTAACAGGTTTCGAACGCGTGACGTGCGACTTAGTGTTGCACACAGTCCACCGCTGGACTGTGTGTCTAACCTGGTTAATATCTCGGTTTTTATTATACTTAACAACTAACGGAGTTAACCCGGTTCAGTTTTAAACAAAAAGGCATTTTATTACATAGGGAGTGCGTGTAGCAGGGATCGAACTCGTGACGTGTGCGTATTATTTGCACACAGTCCACCGCTGGACTGTGTGTCAAACCCGTTCATTATATCGATTTTTATTAGTCTTATGTTAAACTGCGTCTTCGTCTTCTTCGTTAATTTTACCCAGAAAAACCAAGTTCAACTGTTTTTGACTGATTCATGTCATATTCGATTTTCAAACATTATAAGTAATTTAAAGGTAAAGAATGGAGAGGGTTTGGGGAAAAAGACGTACCAATTAGTGTTGTTCACAGAATTCCGGCAGAGGTCCGTCGGTTCTGGAAGTGAACTCTGGCTGTTAAAATCAATTAACAGTTTTGTTCGATTATTTGTGAAGTTTAGGCACTTAATCAAAGTTTGACAGAAGTTTGAAAGGTCATACCAGTTCTCGGTGTGTTTCCGGAAGTTTCAGAAGTTTTCCGGCGAAGGTAGGATTTTCGACAAACGTTGACTAGGATTGATTCTGATGGTGGAGTTGTGTTAGTGACCGATTAATCACATGATTGAAACAGAAAGAGTCGAAGGAATTACCGTGTGGATGGGAGTCCCGGTTTTCCGGCGACCTTGCAGAAATTTCCGGCGAGTTGATTTAAGCGTTCTGATGGACTGAAAGTATGACGAAAGTAAAATGGAAGGTTTGTCTGATGTCTCTGAGTCGCGAGAAGGGTTTTGATTGAAGTAATTTGGACTTTGATTATTTTCGGTTATAAAAACCGATGATGATGAAAATTGATGTTCATTCAATCTGAATTGATTAAAAATCGTCGGTGCATCGGTTATAAACCTGAATGTGCGATTAATCAAACGATTAGACGGTTGAATTGCCGATTTCGGTTTCTCAGTTGGCGCAACCGGTTTAAACTCGGTTTGTATATAAGAGTTATTTGTTTCCCTAAGTTGACAGAAAACAACAAGTGGCGGAGTGGTGATGTGTGTGTGTTAAGTCTTTGGATTTCAGTTCTGGCTGACCCGGGTTCGAGTCCCGGCAGCAACATTTCATTTTTATTTATTTTGTTTTAACTTTTTATCAAATATAATTTTTATAGTTTAGTTTGTTTATTAATTATGTATCATTACAAATCAAAATAATCATAAATATACAACGTGACATTTATAACTTGATATTCGATTACAAAACGGAGCGGGTTTTGGAAACCCGTTTTTGACAAATGTTACAGTATCCCCTACTTTTAGGAATTTCGTCCCGAAATTTAAGTAGTAGAAGTAGTAGGAAAAAGATGCGGGTATTTTTCGCGCATTGAGTCTTCACGTTCCCATGTAAACTCAGGTCCCCGTTTCGACTCCCAGCGTACCCTAACAATTGGAATGCGACTTCATCGTAGACGTTTCTCCCCGAAGTCCATGATTTCTACTGGTCTTTCAATAAAATGCATAGATTCATCAATCTGAATATCTTCCAGAGGAATGTGAAGGTTTTCATCAGCGAGGCACTTCTTCAAGTTCGACACGTGGAATGTGGGATGAATCCTGTTGAGTTCTTCTGGTAGATCAAGCTTGTATGCTACAGGTCCGACTCTTTCGAGTATCTTGAAAGGTCCTACGTAGCGTGGTGCTAGCTTGCCTTTTTGACCAAAACGAACTACTCCCTTCCACGGTGATACTTTTAAAAGTACATGATCACCAATGTTAAACTCTAAAGGCTTCCGTCGTTTATCTGCATAACTCTTTTGACGACTCTGAGCCGCTAGAAGATTGTTTCGGATTTGATGGATCTTGTCTGTGGTTTCTTGGATCAATTCTGGACCAGTGATTTGAGCTTCCCCAATTTCGTGCCAACATACAGGAGATCGGCACTTACGACCATATAAGGCTTCAAAAGGTGCCATGCCGATACTTGAATGATAGCTGTTGTTGTACGAAAATTCTACTAATGGTAGATGAGCGTCCCAATTTCCCTTGAAGTCTATAACACATGCGCGAAGCATATCTTCAAGAGTTTGGATGGTGCGTTCAGATTGACCATCAGTTTGAGGATGATAGGCGGTACTGAGATCTAATCGCGTACCCATAGCGGCTTATACTGCTTGCCATGTTCGTGAAGTGAAACGACCATCACGATCAGAAATAATGCTTAACGGTACCCCATGTCGGCTTACGACTTCGCTGATATAAATACGAGCAAGCTTTTCGTTCTTGAAATCTTCGCGGATAGGAATAAAGTGAGCTGATTTTGTAAGTCGGTCTATAATTACCCATATAGTGTCATACCCACCAGAAGTGCGAGGTAACCCGGTAATGAAATCCATGGTTATATTTTCCCACTTCCATACAGGTATTTCAGGTTGGACCAGAAGTCCTGAGGGTCTTTGGTGTTCAGCTTTCACCTTGGAACATGTAAGGCACTTGGAAACAAAAACAGCAATATCCTTTTTCATTCCAGGCCACCAATAGGTATATCGTAGGTCTTGATACATCTTATCGGCTCCTGGGTGTATAGAGTATCGCGTTTTGTGAGCTTCCTTCATAAGAGTTTCACGAAGATTGTTGTGGTTAGGAATCCAGATACGATCTAGGTAGTACAGAATACCGTCAGATTTAGTTTCAATTTTAAGTTCAGCTCCACAGGACATCTCCTTTCGTACATCATCTTCCGTTACTGAAACATGTTGGGCTTCTCGAATTTGATCTTTAATGTCGGTTATAATTTGCGAACATAGAAGACGAATGGAGTTCGCATAACCCTTTCGACTAAGTGCATCAGCCACCACATTTGCTTTGCCAGGGTGGTATCGAATTTCACAGTCGTAATCATTTAGAAGTTCGACCCATCTTCGTTGCCTCATGTTTAACTCCTTTTGATTGAAGATATGTTGAAGACTCTTGTAGTCAGTGTATATTTCACACTTAGTACCATAGAGATAATGCCTCCATATCTTAAGAGCGAACACAACGGCTCCAAGTTCTATGTCATGAGTGGTGTAGTTCTTCTCATGCGTCTTGAGTTGTCTCGAAGCATAAGCTATAACTTTTCCTCTTTGCATTAGAACGCAGCCTAATCCTTGCCCTGACGCGTCACAATAGACCACGAAATCATCACAACCTTCAGGAAGAGTAAGGATTGGTGCATCACAAAGTTTTTGTTTAAGAGTTTGGAAGGCTTCTTCCTGCTTAGGTCCCCATATGAAAGATTTTCCCTTGTGAGTTAAAGCCGTGAGTGGTACAGCAATGCGTGAGAAGTTTGAGATGAATCGACGATAATAACCAGCTAAACCAAGAAAAGATCTTACTTCAGTTGGTGTACGTGGAGCTTGCCATTCTTGTACCGCTTTGATCTTTGAGGGGTCGACATGTATTCCCTTGTCATTGACTACATGTCCGAGGAATTGCACCTCTTTTAACCAAAATTCGCATTTGGAGAATTTGGCGTAAAGCTTTTTATTCTCTAGAAGTGTAAGGATGAGTCGAAGATGACGCTCATGATCAGATTTAGACTTTGAATAAATAAGAATGTCATCGATGAAGACTATAACAAATCGATCAAGATAAGGTTTGCAGACTCTGTTCATTAGGTCCATGAAAACAGCTGGAGCGTTGGTTAAACCAAATGGCATGACCATGAATTCATAATGGCCATAACGAGTTCGGAAAGCGGTCTTTGGGACGTCTTCTTCATGTACTCTAAGTTGATGATAGCCAGATCGAAGGTCGATTTTTGAAAAGCAGTTGGCACCTTGAAGTTGGTCAAGAAGATCATCAATGCGAGGTAAAGGATAGCGATTCTTGATTGTTAACTTGTTGAGCTCTCTGTAGTCGATGCACATACGAAACGATCCATCTTTCTTCTTTACGAAAAGGACAGGTGCACCCCAAGGCGATGAGCTAGGACGTATGAATCCCTTGTCAGTCAACTCTTGTAATTGACTGGCTAGCTCTTGCATTTCAGAGGGGGCTAACCTATAAGGAGACTTTGCAACTGGTGTAGCACCAGGTATAAGGTCAATACGGAATTCGACTTCTCTAACTGGAGGAAGTCCTGAAATGTCGTCAGGAAAAACTCGCGGGAAATCTTTTACTACTGGAATGTCTTCAAGTTTCTTCTCCATGGTTCCCTTTTTGATGATATGAGCTAAAAACGCGACATAATTTTTGCGAAGATATTTTTGGGCTTGAAGACAAGACATTAAGTTGAGCCCCTTTGACGAGGTTTCACCAAAGATTCGAAGAGTCTGACCGTTTGAAAGAGGAATACGTATAAATTTTTCGCGACATACAACTTTTGCCTGATGTTGACTGAGCCAGTCCATACCAATTATGATATCAAAACTTTCCAGCTTCATAGGAATAAGGTCGACTGAGAAATCGTGGTCGTTTAAGGTGAGTGTACAGTTGCGTATAATAGAACTTAATGAAACTGGTTTCCCGTCAGCAACTTCTACCGTTATGGATTCCGTGAACTTATCCCGATTTTGGTTTAAGATAGGTTCAAATTCTAAAGACACAAAACTTCTATCCGCACCAGTATCAAATAACATAGATGCATATCTACCATTTATAAGGAACGTACCGTTAACCACATTGCCGTCGGCCCTAGCCTGATTAGTGTTGATATTGAAAGCTCTTCCTCTTGCAGGTGGAGGAGCTTGGTTCGCTTGATTCACTGGGTTGGCTTGAGCCTGAGCATGAATAATGTTTACCAACCTTGGACAAGTGTTTCTGAAATGGCTTGGGTCTCCGCAATTGTAGCAAGCCCGCATAGGTTGACCCATAGGATAATTGGGTTGGTAATATGTTTGGGCTAAATGTTGGGTGGGTGGAAATAGTAGGGGTTGTTGGGCTTGACCCATTAATTGTTGGTGGGTTTGGGTTAAAGGTTGGTGGCGGTTCGTTCGCTGGGGCATGCGGCAGGTTTGAACAGTATGACCCGCGCGACCACAGCCGGTGCAATGCTGGCAAGGATAATCAGGAGAATGGTGATATTGGCAACGGTTACATTTTGGTAACGGGCCAGAGTAGGGTCTTTTGTATGGTGCAGGTGAAGGAGCGACTTGGGTAATGGGTGCAGCAGGAATAGGGGAGTTGGTTTGTGTAACGGCGAAGTTTCTGGTGTTGCGCTTCCTCTTGTTAGCAAACTTAGAGGAAGAGATGGAGTGGTTTGAATTTTGACCCTCAACAGGGGCTTTCGTTTTCTCCTCTTTAAACTTCCCGTTGCGAATCCGATTCTCGGTCAGTTCAGTCGCTAGCTCCATAGCAGCTTCAAGTGTTACCGGTGAAACGCTGAGAACTGAATCTTGGATTTTCGAGGGAAGTCCTCGAATATAATGCTCGATCAAACGATAAGTTGGGGTAAACAAATTTGGAACCATTTGGTTCAACTCCAAGAACCTCTTGTTATAGGTGGTGTGATCCCCCTCCTTCTGTTTTAAAGAATGAAATTCGTCCTCCAACTTTTTAATTTCACTCCTAGGACAGAAACGCCTAGTCATGATTTCCCTTAACTCCTCCCAAGTTAAGGCCATTGCATCATCAGTTCCCCTCTTCCCTTTTTCAGTATTCCACCAAGTGAGAGCTACCCCAAATAGTCTCCCGGTGGCGTATCGAACCTTGCGATCCTCAGGACAATCGCAGTTGAGGAAGGTGTTTTCCATTTCCTCGAACCAGTGGAGGAGAGCAGTGACACCCTCGGTCCCTTCAAATTTAGGAGGATCACAAGACTTGAAATGTTTGTATGAGCACTTGCTGGTAGGAGGGTTGTCGATGTTCTGGTCATGTTGTTGGGGAGGATTAGTGGGGTTTGTGGCGAGAGCTTGTTGTACTTGGACCACAATGTCAGGCAGTATCGTGGCCATTTGTTTCGCGATGTGTGTGGCCAAGCGTTCCTGAGACCTTCCTGATCTTTTACCCCTTCGTTGTTGTCTGGACGACATCTACAGGAACATGCATAAGAAGATTGTGAGTTTATGGAGTCTTTTTAGGTGTCATGTGTCTTTATGAAAAATGAAAATAACATAAATATCAATAATGCAACCACATCCATAGGATGTCTTGGGTTTGCTCATGTTGGGCCGCAAATGTCCCCCATACCTTCACCTATATAGTCATGTGGGCCCCCATGACTATGGGCTTGGTAGGATTCACATTAGTATTGGCAATTTAACACTCGGATCACCCGAATGCAAACCACAAAATATGTTCATGAGATGTTTGGTCGGAACGTGTCCAGGTGTAGACACAATGACAACTCAAAGTGGGGTTAGCTCACACGACGTTTGGTATAGCATGCTTTGGCCTAATAGGTACTTCGTACTCTCATCGTTAGTCCCCAGATAGGCAAACTGGTCCTTTATTTTGGATTTATACGAATGCCAGCCTAGACAGGACGTTCCGACTACCGGTACTGGTACCCTTCCAGTTACTACATGCCCGTCATGAGAACTCACTTTGATGAGATTTGAAAACACAAAAATCATTGTAAAAGCAATCATGATGTGGTGTGTGCTTTCATGGATGTGATATGTTATGAGTATATGATTCATGATAGACATTATATGATAATAAATACTTATGAACATGCTTGCATAATATTGAATGTAACATTTAACATAAAACATATAAACATCATGAAATTTGGCATGTAACACACAAAAATCTTATAAGTTTCTAATCAACTATAGTATAGGCTCTAAGGGTCTAATAACCTATCCTATATCCCTATAGTCATGGCTCTGATACCAATCTGTCACACCCCGACCCGCAGCGGAATAAGAGTCGGGGCATAATTGGGTTATCACCAAAGCTCATGATATATACTAATATGTTTCATATTTATTAAAGTCAAAGTTACATTTCCAAATATCCAAACATGTCCATACAATACAAAAAAAATAAACCAAACATAACAATCCCAAACTCTAAATCATTTTATTCTTCTAGTCCAATCCTATGTGTTTCTGGCTGCTGCTGGTTCACCTGTATCATGTGTAAAAATGGGGGTTTTTGGGTCAACATAAGTTGGCGAGTGAACCTTGTTAGATAAACATTTGTTATTGATTTTCTTGTTAGTTTATCAATGAAAAATTGTGCATAATCATAAATGAGCAAATGTAAATAACCAAGCAGTAGCAATAGCAATCACAACTATAACATACAATAACACATGATAGCATACATTAACATACCAACATCATACGATAAATAACATGAATGAAACTGTTCGATCAAGGCTCAATCAAACGGAGCCGATCGTATTGCATGTACTGAAAATGAAAATGTCTGTGCGATCAAGGCTCAATCAAACGGAGCCGATCGTATGTGGGCACGCCAGGTTCACGCTCATAATGTAATGGGGAACATGCTCAACGCTCATAATGTAATGGGGAGCGGCGGCCTATGAAATTGCATGTACTGAAAATAATAAATTGCATCTAACGATAACCACACAACAGTTGAAACAAACTGAATACACATGTTCATGATATGATGTATGCACAATGATTTAAATATAATATATAGCAAGACACATGATACACCCCAAAACGTGATTAAAACGGGGAATTTGTAAGATTCACTCACATTGGGTGCGTTGGATTGGAGATGGTGAGATGCGCATGAATTGGATGAGCGGAACAACGAGAAATAACTAACCTAAATAATAACGGAAAAATATAGTAAATGAGTGGACTTTATTAAGGATTTTAATGGAATTTTTAGATATATTTTTGTGAGTTTAAGGCTATTTTCTATCTTTGAAAATGTTATTTTTACGTATTTTTAATTGATTTTTAAATTAAATTAAATAAATAAAAATATAAAAAAAATGTTTATTTTGCGTTGACCGTTGACCGTTGACCGTTGACTTGTTGACCTGTTGACCGGTTCGGTCAGTGTGTAAGTATGCGCTGGGTGAGACTCGAACCCGAGACCTCCCGTACGCGTGCACGCAGCTCTACCAACTGAGCTACGTGTCTAACCCGAAATAATCTTGTTTTTAATTATATTTATATACTAATTCGATTTAACCAAAATTCTTTTAATTTCAAAAACATTTTAATTCGTTCAACCGGTGCCAGTAACAGGTTTCGAACGCGTGACGTGCGACTTAGTGTTGCACACAGTCCACCGCTGGACTGTGTGTCTAACCTGGTTAATATCTCGGTTTTTATTATACTTAACAACTAACGGAGTTAACCCGGTTCAGTTTTAAACAAAAAGGCATTTTATTACATAGGGAGTGCGTGTAGCAGGGATCGAACTCGTGACGTGTGCGTATTATTTGCACACAGTCCACCGCTGGACTGTGTGTCAAACCCGTTCATTATATCGATTTTTATTAGTCTTATGTTAAACTGCGTCTTCGTCTTCTTCGTTAATTTTACCCAGAAAAACCAAGTTCAACTGTTTTTGACTGATTCATGTCATATTCGATTTTCAAACATTATAAGTAATTTAAAGGTAAAGAATGGAGAGGGTTTGGGAAAAAGACGTACCAATTAGTGTTGTTCACAGAATTCCGGCAGAGGTCCGTCGGTTCTGGAAGTGAACTCTGGCTGTTAAAATCAATTAACAGTTTTGTTCGATTATTTGTGAAGTTTAGGCACTTAATCAAAGTTTGACAGAAGTTTGAAAGGTCATACCAGTTCTCGTGTGGTTTCCGGAAGTTTCAGAAGTTTTCCGGCGAAGGTAGGATTTTCGACAAACGTTGACTAGGATTGATTCTGATGGTGGAGTTGTGTTAGTGACCGATTAATCACATGATTGAAACAGAAAGAGTCGAAGGAATTACCGTGTGGATGGGAGTCCCGGTTTTCCGGCGACCTTGCAGAAATTTCCGGCGAGTTGATTTAAGCGTTCTGATGGACTGAAAGTATGACGAAAGTAAAATGGAAGGTTTGTCTGATGTCTCTGAGTCGCGAGAAGGGTTTTGATTGAAGTAATTTGGACTTTGATTATTTTCGGTTATAAAAACCGATGATGATGAAAATTGATGTTCATTCAATCTGAATTGATTAAAAATCGTCGGTGCATCGGTTATAAACCTGAATGTGCGATTAATCAAACGATTAGACGGTTGAATTGCCGATTTCGGTTTCTCAGTTGGCGCAACCGGTTTAAACTCGGTTTGTATATAAGAGTTATTTGTTTCCCTAAGTTGACAGAAAACAACAAGTGGCGGAGTGGTGATGTGTGTGTGTGTTAAGTCTTTGGATTTCAGTTCTGGCTGACCCGGGTTCGAGTCCCGGCAGCAACATTTCATTTTTATTTATTTTGTTTTAACTTTTTATCAAATATAATTTTTATAGTTTAGTTTGTTTATTAATTATGTATCATTACAAATCAAAATAATCATAAATATACAACGTGACATTTATAACTTGATATTCGATTACAAAACGGAGCGGGTTTTGGAAACCCGTTTTTGACAAATGTTACATTTTTCGCGCATTGAGTCTTCACCTTCCCAAGTAAACTCGGGTCCTCGTTTCGACTCCCAACGAACCCTGACTATTGGAATTCGACTTCGTCTTAAACGTTTCTCACCAAAGTCCATGATTTCTACAGGTCGTTCCACAAAATGCATCGATTCATCAATCTGAATATCTTCCAACAGTATAAGAAGGTTTTCGTCGGCAAGGCTCTTTCCAAGTTGGATACATGGAACGTGGGATGAATCTTGTGGAGTTCTTCTGGTAGGTCAAGCTTGTAGGCTACAGGACCAACTCTCTCGAGTATTTTGAATGGTCCCACATAGTGAGGTACAAGCTTGCCTTTTTGTCCAAAACGAACAACTCCCTTCCGTGGTGATACTTTCAAAAGCACTTGATCGCCAACACAAAACTCGAGTGGCTTTCGTCGTTTATCAGCTTAACTCTTTTGACGACTCTGAGCAGCTAGAAGGTTATTGCGGATTTGAAGAATCTTATCGGTTGTTTCTTGGATTAATTCAGGTCCAGTGATTTGTGCTTCACCGATTTCGTGCCAACATACAGGAGATCGGCACTTACGACCTCGTGCTAACTGGACTGTTTTGTACATTAGTTATGAAAGGTTTGGATTTTTAAGGAAATCGGCAACGTATCAGAGGCAATGTATCTTAGTTAAAATGCACACAGTTCAACACTGGACTGTGTGTCTAACCCGGTTTAAACACCGGTTTTAATTACATTTGTACACATTCTTAACTTCGTCTTCTTCATTTCATGAAAACAGTTTGACATACCCGGTTGATAATCCGATAACACTTATTGGATTAATTGATTTTACTTCTACTGACAATAAAATGAATAAAAAGAGAAGGATTCAAGGTTTTTATACCGAATAGGCATGATCTTGAATTCTCCGGTGATGTTCCGGCGACTGAAGATAGTGTCGGCGACGTAAAATTTTGAAGACAGAGGGTGTAGAGTGTTTTGTGAGTATGAGCGAGTGTGTGAGCGTGTTCAAAAGAAGTTTAGGGTCACTATTTATAGAGAGGGGGCAGGGGCAGTTATATGATTTCAATGTTTCGGTTTTAATCAAGTTTTAATGTCCGTTGATTACGTATCTGTTTCCGGTGAATTGATTCGAGAATTGGATTTAATCTTATGACTAAAACGGTTTCGTTCGTTAATTGAAACTGAAAAACGGGTCTTTGATTGCTGAAATAAATCTCCGGCTGTTACAGCTCTGTGATTTGAATTTTCAGTTCAAACGTTGTTTTAGTATATAACTTATTTGATTTAAGATTATAACAGATATGTGTGTGTGGTGTAGTGGTCTGTTTGGTGTATTGTTTGGGTGGAGACCCGGGTTCGATACCCGCGGTCCACACCCTTTGTTAATTTATTTTTTTTATTTATATTTTATTTAATAACATTATTATTTTAACTTTATTATTTATTTATTATTCATTACTATTAATATAACGCATTTTTAACGTTTAACATAAATGCGTAACTAACATTGTAACGTATACTTAAATTACAAAACGGAGCGGGTTTTAGGACCCGTTTTACGACAAATGTTACAGAGCCATCACCTATATCAGACTAATATATTTAACCAAACCCAAAACAGAAACGTTAAGAAAGATTATTGAAGACATAAGAGTAGCCATCGCTGGATCTACACGCTAAACCAGAAATCACTGTAAGTGGTAGATAACAGGCTGCTCAATCCTAAAATTTCCATATCAATGTAAAACAAAAACGACACCCAAACGAACAATTATCGGGGTCGTTCACTCCTTATCATCATTGAATCGAGGCTCAGATGACACGATGGTCATTATAACTGTAACATCCGTCGAAAAACGGGTTCTAAAACCCCCACCACTTTGTAATCAAGTTTAATGTCATCTCGTTTCGTTGCGTAATTATGTTAATCGTTTAAGAGTTTCGTTATATTAATAATATAAAATAATAAGTAATAGTAAAGATAATAATAATAATAAATAAATAAAATATATATATGTACGGGAAATTGTAAATAAAAATAAAAAGATATATTCGTGCTGACCGCGGGACTAGAACCCAGGTCACATGCTTAAGTTTCAACCAACAAACCATTCCATCACCCCTCCACATCTGAAATATTCAAATCAAATAATCATTTATATCATCATAGCTTCTCGAACTGAAAGGTGCCGCCCTGTAACGGCACTTAGTCAAATCCAGCAATCAACTAAACGCTAAATCTTCGCGATTGACTGAAGAAACTACCCTCAATCATGAACCTAGACTCAATTACGAGTCAAACCACATTCAAATCATGATTTCCGGTCAACTCGCATACCAAAAACTAAACCGAAACTCCCGAAACCAAAACCCAATCCAAGCGAGATCTTTCATCTATAATAGAGAGCTCTGGAACCCATTGGAATGCGCAAACACTCTTTCTAACCCTTCTACAAATCTCTATTCATCAGAACAACCTCGTCGGAAAAACATACAAACGCCGGAATTCCGCCGGAGATCTAAAACGTCACTGTTCGGTATATCATTTCGCCTATTTTCATTCATTCTCATTTGTGTAGTCATTAGAATTTAGTAAGTGAATTGTTAAAGAATCAAAGCAATCGGGTTTCTATTAATATGATGAAGAAGATGAACCAGAAGCATTATTTAAATGAATTTTAATTTGTATTACAACCGGGTTAGTCACACAGCCCAGTTGGTTAGGTTGTGTGCATATGAAACCAACAGTCCCGGGTTCGATTCTGTTCGTGTTCCGATCCGCTGAAATAAACAAAACCTTTTATAACTCAATTATGAAACACAGAAACAAGTGTATAAAAGAAAAAAAATCAAATATTCTTCGGGTTAGACACACATCACAATTGGTCGAGCTGTGTGCACACACGAAGCTAAGGTCACGAGTTCGATACCGGTTACGTACACGGTCCCTATAATAATCAAACCTTTTTATTAAATCAGAATATGAAAAGGGTGAGTTAGTATATAAGTATAATTAAAATTCAATATATTCCGGGTAGACACGCGACCGAGTTGGCCGGGCTGTGTGCACACGAACGAGAGGTCGCCGGTTCGACTCCCACACACTGGGAATTCCGATCGATTTAATCCGATTTAATCAAGAGAAAAACGTATTTTTTTAATTAACTAAACCTTTAATTATTCTCCCCAAAAGTACAATATTATATAACCAATTAATCTTATTTACAAATAAAGGTTTAAGCAAATAAAAATATAGTAATAAAAACAATAAAAAATTAATTTAAATTATCTAATAAATAATAAGTTAATTAACAATATTAAATTCAACCAAAGGAATATATTTTTAGCTAAATTATTATGTAAATATTTAGGTTAGCCGTTCGTCACTTGGTATCTCAACTTCTCAATCGTGCGCAATCTCAAACAAATCTTAATCATACCCACTGTGAGTGAATCTTACAACTCGCCTTTTATTTCACGTTTTTGGGGTGTATCATGTGTCGCTATTGTTATTTCGTTATTTGAAATCCCGTGCTATTACCATTATGTGATCTAACGTGCTATGTGATATGGTTTGTTTATTTTCATTTGGTGTTTATATTCTCATTGCAGTTGATTTCTCACATTAGGCCCCTTGTTCCACGATGTTTACGGGTGGAGCGTCGCGTAGCCTAATATACTAGATCGGCTCCGTTTGATTGAGTCTTGATCTCGCAGCACATCGCTTATCATGCTCACATGTACATTATTAGTTGATGATTGATGATATAGTTTGTGATTTAGATAACATACACGACGTTCCCATATTTGGTTAATGCACATTTTTATAAAATACTAAACATATCATTTTTCTTAATGATAAAATGGGATTCACTCGCCAACTTATGTTGACCCAAAACTTTATTTTTACGCACGATACAGGTGAACAGGTTTGAAGCGTGGATCACATAGGGCATGGGCTTAGAAGAAATAAAATGTTATTTGCAAGTTTGTTTGGAACAATATTATGTTTGTTTGAATTATGTGTTGTTTGAATATTTTAATTAAATTTGGAATAATAAATATTAAACTTTTATGATAGTAAATGTCATGAGCTTTGATGAAAACCCAATCATGCCCCGACTATCTTATTCGTTGCGGGTCAGGGTGTGACAACGATAGCCTTCGCTAGGGTTCACCATACCAATAAAAACTTAATAAAAGAGATCAAAGAAGACAGAAAGAGAAAAGAATTAAAGACATCAACATTCAAAGCCTAAGAAAACGCCCAGTGAAAAAAGACTTTGGAACTGCATTGTCTCTCTCACAACGCCATTCTCTCTCTAAAAGAAACAAACAAACATATAAAAATCAAACAAACCGGAAATAAAACACAACCTTTATCGATTTTGCAAGCATAAACAAACAAACACCAAGCCAACATCTTACACCTAGTTTACACAATGTACACACGCCTACGTTGTAAACAAAAAAGGAGGATATAAACACAACAATCCTCAATGTACAAAATACAAATGCGGAGAAAACATATACTACATACAGTACAATATCTTTAAGCGTAGCAAGGTTGAAACCAAATTACATCTCTGATAATCACATAACAAAGATCATTTAAGACATGGGAAGAGCCCTCGCCGGATCTACACTTAAAGTCGGAAATGAGTGTAAGTGGTATATCACGAGTTGCAGATCCTAAAATGTCTATCTCAGTGTAAAACGGAAATGACACCCAAATGAACAATCATCGGTGTCAACGAATTGAGGCTCGGATGACACGATGACACGATGGTCCTCATCATAGCCTTCGTTAGGGTTCATCATAACCCTAAAATGTTTATAATGGAGATCATCGAAAACAGAAAGAGAGAAAACTCAGGTAGATCTACATCCAAAGCCTGAGAAAACGGCCGGTGAACAAAGATTTCCAAATTGCACCATCTCTCTCACTCTGTCTTTATCTCTCTAAAACTAACCAACAATTAACAAATGAACAAATCATAAAAAAACCATGATCGATTTTGAAAACATAAACTAACAAACACCAACGCAACATCGTTGCCCCCATGATGATCGATTCACCAGATAAAACACAACCCGGACAAAAAGATACACAAATAAACAATCGGAAACCCAACATTCACAAAAAGAAAAACCAACCAACATCTCACCTTCAATGACGTCTATGGACAGTCACCGGCGAAAAAGAAACCAAACGACAAATTCAACATGCACTTCTCTCTCTAGATTGCAGAGAAAACAGGTTTACAGAGAGAAAGGAAATGAACCATTTAAATCAATGAGGTGTGTAACACACTTTATTTACATGCATCCAAGCTCTAACAAAAACAAGGTTATAAACAACTCAACAACCCAATATAAATATAACACCAAATGCGTAAAAACAACCCACAAGTTACAACATCTATAACTAGCAATATGATAATTGAATAGACATACCTGAATAAACATTATAGAGGCATTATAAATGTAACCTTATTGGCGAATTCATAGTCTTGTTATGTGATTTTATTTCTCAACAATTCAGGGCCCGGGACAGAAACCAAGACATGATTAAATACACACCACTCAGGTACTCACGAAGGAGTCATCCCCAACGTCTTGGGCATATTGCATATGAGCATCAAAAGGTGTATGCCTACACCCCGTGCTAAGGTCGTGGCCAATAACTAATGTATTGAGCCGAGGATATCTAGGACACGGTAATTTAACCCCTGATGTTTAAGTTATCAAACAAAACTAATTAAAACGAAATATGCGGGTTTACTAGCCACAAGCGGGCATTCGATTGACCCCATTTTGGACCAAGCGGTAATAATTTACCATATCCCAAGCCCGTATAGGGAAAATAAGTCGAGAGTAATTACCTGAGATAGTCTTCTTCTTTTATTTTTAAATAACTCAGCCGTATATAAAAGTACCAAGTGCAGATAGCATTTGCCGGCAAGGCCCTAGTCTGGATTATGGCATAAGCTAGCCGATTAAATACTAACGGTCTTATAAACCGTATAGTGTACATGATCATTACGTATAACGCTTGATTAAACGATGATCGGATAGAATGTAGTCTAATCCCGATAAGTACTTGGCTTGTATAATATGGGTAAACTATAAACATTCTGGATTTTGAAACTTAAATGACAAGGTTAAACCCGTTTCGGTTAATTTCCGTAAAATAGTTACATATACTTAACCGAGCGCATATTAGCGATATCGGGTAATCGGATAAGTCATGGACAAGTTCTATATGCCATTATACCTTAATTAAGTTAAAATATCAGTATGATATTAACTTATATGCCCGTTATGGTTTTAAAATGAAACTATGCCTCATAAGGGCGTTTTGGTAATTTCATACCATATAAAAGAAACTTGAATATAATTTGATGTTATAACTATAAGTATTCTGGAAAATACTTTATTTATGATATAATATCAGTAGGATACCAATTATATGTGTATTTTACTTTTTATGACCAAACTATGCACCGAATGGGCATTTTGGTCATCTTACACATAGTTTATAAATTATTTGGGATTCTTAGTTTCTAATATGTATCTACTGTAACTATGTTTAAAATAAGTTTTAAATTCAGTAGGTATCAAGTCTTGGTCAATAATATGGTTTAAAACCATACTATGTGCCTAAACGGCGCTTATGTCGTAAAATGACGTCTTTAAGCGATGTTTATGAATCTGTTGTTAAGGTCAGATTAAAATGTTTAAAATATCTTATTTAATATAACATATCAGTAGGTAAATGATTTACCTTGAAAATATTTGATTAAAACCATTTTATAAGCCACAGGGGCTAAAACCGTCATTTATCGACATAGTTTAAGGACCTGATTGAAAACTCAGTTTATAACTTGGTTTAACATCCCAAATAATCCTACTTATGATATTACATCAATAGGAAACTTATTTTCAAGTTCATTATTATCTAAAACCTTGTTTTATGCAAAAACGACATTTTGGTCAAAAATGGCACAATTATGGAACTTGCGCATGAACTTGGATTCTGATTATGATCATATAATATAACCTCAGAGGGTCATGCTACATTATATTATGATCATAATTCAACTTTAGATCAGTAGATAACTAATCTAAATCGGGTCAGAATCGAAAGTCAAAGCAGAAGTCAAACTTCGCAACTTTCAGTTGCGAACCGACCCTAGAACTGAAATTGACGAGCCGAACATGTTCTTACGTGTTCTCATAATTATTACCAACTTGTTTAAGTGTCAAAACAGGTTTCATAACATATATAAAATCAGTTTATGATTTTTCTGAAAAATGGTCTGTTTGACTTTTAAATATCATAACTTTCACCCATCAATTGGTCTAGCAAACGTGATCTTCAGGAGGTGCCCTTTATAGGGACTAACACCTACCTTATTACGATCACTTAGCCACGTTCATTTCGAAAAATAGCTGGACCTTAATGGTCTTAACCGAAAGTCAAAGCGTTTGCTGTAAAACGCTTGACTTTTGGCTATAAAAGCCTATAAACGAATATGCACAAAGAAGGAACACTTACCAATGATTCCTAAGGTGCAAAAGAACTATGTTGGATGCTCCTTTTAGCTAGGAAATCCCAGTGGAGGGAGAAGAGTTACGATTTAGAAAGGTGCAAGTTCAAATGGTGAACTTGATCACCCATTTATAGTTGGAGAGCTCAAAGGAGGTGAAGCCAGGTGTTTAGGGGTGTAAGAGGAAGCTTACAAGTGTCCAAAAATGTGGCATAGTTGATTACAAGTCCATTGTTTCGAATTAATGGTTTTGTGGAGTTTTGCTTGGCTGCCAAACAAACTTTCTGCAGCAGACATGTTCTCGCGCGCCACGAGAGACCCAGGCTTGGTCTCTCACGGCTCGCGACTGCCCCTTGGCCAGTTTCAAAGTTTGACACTTTTAGCCCTCCGTAGCCAATACTTGGCATACCCGGGATTATGCCCGGACATTGTCGAGCTCTCGGTTCGTTAAAAGGTCACTCAGAGGTATAAATTAACATGTTGACACCTTTAATCCCTCCATCATCCAAATTTCATATATTTACAAAATTGAACTCTCTCGTCTTACAAATGGCACGAATGAGAGTTAGGACTTCACAAAGGATCACTCAGAGGCTTATTATAAGCATGTTGATTCCGATGTCACTCAGAGGCTAGGCATGTTAACATATCTGTTACTCAGAGGCCAAATTTCAAGCATGTTGACATATCAGTCACTCAGAGGCTGTTATTTATGCATGTTGACATCAGACTGTCACTCAGAGGCTCGGTTTGAGCATGTTGATGCCTTTAGTCCTTATTGGTCTTTAACAGACCATATTTAAAATAAAACACGTGTCACTATACTATTGGACACGATTTTACAGGGTGTTACACAAAAGTGCCAAGAGTAGAAGTGTGGTGAATCAAGACACAAAACAGAAACTAATAAGTTAGTAAGACTCAACCAAGAAAAACGATGTTAAGTGTGGCATGAAGGCCACTTCAAGCATGAATGTCTCAAGAATGAATAAGGCAAGTGAATTAAAGTCTGAGTGAGCAGAAACTATGGATACCCCACAAGATCCTGATGTCGTCATGCGTATGTTCTACTCTACATTCATTACGTGTCAATTCTTTTGATACCAACGCCGAGCTTAGTCTTTAGGTGTTAAGCTTATACTCGAATTAGAGTCTTGTAAGTTAGACACGTTATCAAGTTAGCTAATGGAGAATTAGCGTTAGATTCGTCTCGTCAATACGAATCCAATGATATATAATGTCCAAATATTTTTCCTGAAAATCACACGATTCTAACCATGCAATCGATTTGTAAAATTGTGTACGGGTTAATTTCCGTGTACCAAAACGTTTATTACTCAGGCGGTTAACTTTCCACCTTTTCGAGTTCAACTCGGAACAGTACCAAATTCGAAAGAGTAACCCGAGATGGTCTGAAATCAATACCAAAGATCCGAGATACACTGTTTTGATCCCTGAGTCATGAGGAATCATTAAAAGGTCACCGACACGTTTCCTATCAACCAACATCTCGCATCCATCTTGTTTGATACATGTGCCAATTTTAGTTCATCTCCATAGAATTCAAAATATACTTGACCTAGAGTCAAGTAAGATAGATGTTCCCTCATTCTATAGGATTTGCTAACGGTAAATTAGTCAAGTCAGGGGAAGTTATAAAAGGATGCCCTTTGGAACATGGAGAACAATAATTTAATATCGATCTTTTACCCGTTTACCTGGGTTATTATGAAGTAGCTTTTGGCATAGGCTTGTTGACGTATAACCGAGCAGAAGTAGGTCGTCGTGAGAAAACTATCTGCACCCCCCGCCAAACGAAGAAACACTTGTAATACACGGAGAGAAGCACGAGACACCCTTACGAATCATTAATTGCATAAAGGCCAGAAGTGCCTACAGAAGGGTTGCATAGCCTTTCTAGCTCACTTAGTCGATAAGGAAAATGAGGAGCCAAAATTTGAGGAAATAACCGTTGTGAAGGAATTCCCTTGAAGTCTTTCCATCAGACTTATTTGGATTACCTCCGCAACGACAAGCCAACTTTCGCATTGATTTGGTGCCAGGAGCTGCACCAGTAGCGAAGTCTCCATATCGATTAGCTCCATCATAAATTCAAAGACTATCTACACAACTTCAAAAGTTGTTAGCCAAAGGATTCATTGGAATGAGTTCCTCGCCATGGGGAGCTCAAGTGCCTTTTGTCGAGAAGAAGGATGGAACCTTCCAAATGTGCGTAGGCTACCGGGAAGTAAACAAGTTAACCATCAAGAATCGGTACCCATCATCGAGGATTGACGATCTGTTCGATCAACTACAAGGGTCGAGTTTTTATCCAAAGATTGATTTAAGATCCGGGTATCATCAGTTAAGAATCCAAGAGGAAAATATTCCTAAGACGGCGTTTAGGACTCGCTACGGTCATTACTAGTTCCTTATACCTTTTGGGTTAACAAATGACCCTGCAGTATTTATGGATTTGATGAACCGGGTATGTAAGCCATACCTCGACAAGTTCGTGATAGTATTTATTGATGACATATTAATATACTCGTGAACCGAGTGAGAACGCGAACACACTTGAGAACTATACTGGAGTTGCTAAAGAAGGAGCAATTATATGCCAAGTTCTAGAAATACGAATTCTGGATTCGCCAATTACAGTTTCTCGGTCACGTGGTAAACGAGAACGGGATAAAAATTGACCCCTCAAAGATCGAGGCTATAAAGAATTGGACCACGCCAAGAACCCCCACAGAAATATGACAATTCCTAGGTTTAGCGGGGTATTACATGAGATTTATTGAGAATTTCTCAAAGGTTGCTCAGCCGCTAACCTCGCTCACACAAAAGGACAAAAAGGTTTGATTGGGAAGAAAAACAAGACTCGGCATTTCAAGTATTAAGAGAAAAATTATGTAAGGCGCCGATATTATCACTCCTAGACGGTACCAATGATTTTGTGGTGTACTGTAATGCATCGCATCAAGGCTTGGGTTGCGTGTTAATGCAATGCGAAAAAGTCATCGTGTACGCATCGCGTCAGCTAAAAGTTCACGAAAGGAATTATACCACACATGACCTGGAATTAGGCGTAGTGGTATTTGCTTTAAAAATCTGGCGTCATTATTTATATGGCACCATGTGTACCATATTCACATATTATAAAAGTCTTCAACACATATTCACTCAAAAGGATTTAAATATGCGTTAACGGCGTTGTGTAGAAGTGTTGAATGATTATGACTGTGAGGTCAAGTATCACCTGGACAGAACAAATGTAGTGGCGGATGCTTTGAGCTGGAAGGAACGAGTGAAAACTTTACGCGTTCGAGCTTTAGAAATGATTATTTAGACGAACTTTACGACTCGAGTGTACGATGCACAACAAGAAGCTCTAAAGCCGGAAAACATTCAAGCGGAATTATTACGGGAAATGGAAAAACAAATGGAACCAAACAAGGGTGGAACTTTATATTTCATGGGAAGGATGTCGGTTCCCTATTTTGGCAATCTACGAGGCTGGGTGCTGGACGAAGCACACTAGTCAAAATACTCGATACACTCAGTATCTAATAAAATGTATCAGGATTTAAAGGAGTATTATTAGTGGCCTAATCTCAAGGGAGATATTGCAATCTATGTTGGGAAATGCCTAACTTTTGAAATTGGTCAAGGCCGAATACCAAAAGCCATCTGGCTTATTACAACAACCTGAGATCTTGTTTGGAAATGGGAGCAAATCTCAATGGATTTCATTACAAAACTACCACGGACCTCACGAGGTCATGACATGATTTGGGTTATCAATGAACGGTTAACCAAATCAGCTCACTTCTTACGCATCCGTGAGAAAGACAGTACTGAGAAGTTAGCTGAACTGTATCTTAAGGAAATCGTGGCACGTCATGGAGTGCCAATCAGGATAGTCTCTGATAGAGATGGTCGCTTTGTGTCGCGGATCTGGCAATCATTTCAAACTTCGTTTGGTTCTCGCTTAGATTTAATCATAACTTTTCACCCACAGACCGAGGGTCAAAGCGAGCGAACCATCCAAACGTTGGAAGACATGCTTAAGGCCTGTGTGATGGATTTAGGCGGAAACTGGGAAACTCATTTACTGTTGGTAGAGTTTTCCCACAATAACAGTTGTCACACCGTTATCAAGGTCACGCCGTTCGAAGCACTATATGGACGAAAGTGCTGATCTCCGATATGTTGGGCGAGAGTCGGTGATAGACAACTCATTGGTCCAGAACTAGTACAAGAGACCACAGACAAAATATTCAAGATCTGTGAGCGTATCAAAGCGGCTCGAGATAGACAAAAGAGCTACGCAGATCGGACACGCAAACGACTATCCTTCAAGGTCGGAGACAAAGTGTTACTAACGGTCTCACCTAGGAAAGGCGTAGCTAGATTCAGGAAGCACGGAAAACTAAACCCGAGATACATTGGGCCTTTTGAAATTCTGGCAAAGATCGGTACAGTGGCTTACAAATTAAAACTGCCAGAGGAACTCAATAACGTACACGACACATTTCATGTGTCTAATCTAAAGTAAAGCCCGACTAATGACACAGTTATCATTCCAGCGGATGAGATTCATGTTGATGAGAAACTTCAATTTACCGAAAAACCAGTTGAAGTCATGGACTGGAAAGTCCAAAAGACGAGAAGAAGCCAAATCAAACTGGTAAAAGTTCGCTGGAACTCGCGTCACGGTCCCGAGTATGCGTGGAACGTGAAGATCAAATCAAGACAAAGTACCCCCACCTGTTCAAAGAGACTCCTTCAGAGGATGCCTCAAGGTGAATTTTGGGACGAAATTCTTTTTAACAGGGGGAGTATGTGACAAATGGCAAATAACTAGTAATTTCGTACAATCTAATCACTATTTTTATTTTATAATCTCATGCATATTATTGTAATTTAATTACGTAACTGAGTCGTACGTCATATCCTAAGTATTAGGGCAAGTAAATCAGATCATAACATGTACTGGTTTCCGTTATAATGCGGAACAAACCAAACAATGCCCTAAAGTGTTAGTAGAAAGTGTCTGGCACACTATTTGCGGTGACACTATTTGTGTAAGCAAAACCGCTAAAACGAAAGAGAACAACGAATAACAGCATGCTAATGCCTAATTGAGCCCACATATATAGTAGAAAGTGTCTGGCACACTATTTGCGGTGACACTATTTGTGTAAGCAAAACCGCTAAAACGAAAGAGAACAACGAATAACAGCATGCTAATGCCTAATTGAGCCCACATATATATATATACATATATATATATATATATGTATACGTATACATAGATATATATATGTATACGTATACGTATACATAGATATATATATGTATACGTATACGTATACATAGATATATATATGTATACGTATACGTATACATATATATATGTATGTATACGTATACATATATATATGTATATATATATATACGTATGTATACGTATATATATATGAAAACACTGATATGGGAACACCTATTTCATAAATACATAACTTTCCGGTACAACGCCTAATTACAAAATTGTCCATTTCGACCAAAAAGGCGACAATTTCAATTTGGCCGCAACATTAATTTGGTAGTTCCGGATTTCCAGAATTATAACAAAACAATGTTGAACACCCTAAAACAATAGAGAATAGCAGAAATACATATAAGATATTGTTTCCGGTCATACGGCAAACAGTGCACAACTCGACCGGAAAGCGACCGTTTGTCGAACCGACGAACATTTTAGTGGCCGATAGCCTCATGTATCCATCTAGAGAACTAGTTAAGCCTCATTTGGGACTCGGAGTCCTTTCAACTATCTTGAGGTCACGGAAACATAACTTCCGGAAATGTTCGACGGCAAAATATATAAGTGCAAATATCGAGTGAACGATTGAACGGAAGGCTTTTCAGCCATCCTAACTCAACATATATTCGGCTAGCGAACTAGTTAAGCATATTTCTAGATCGGAAGTGCCCTAAATAAATCGCTGACACGAAGAGTTATTACGACGACGGGCGATTGTCGACAAGAAAAAGCATAAAAACATGGGCTAAGCCCAATGACATAAAGACATGGGCTAAGCCCAATGACATAAAAACATGGGCTAGGCCTAATGACATAAATTACATGGGCTAGGCCCAATGACATAGATGACATGGGCAAGGCCCAATAACACGCGTCCAAGGTACGAGGACATGTGAAGGATAAGGCCCAGTTCACACACGATCTAAGAATAACAATATATATATATATATATATATATATATATATATATATATATAGAGTGAGGTTATTGTGAGAAATTTTAAAAGTGTGAGAAGGATAAGAAAGAATCTAAACCATTAGATATTTAATCTAATAGTTGAGATCATAGTGGCAATTTTGTAAATAATGTTGACTATTAAACTAATTAATTTTTTAAATTAAGGGTATAAAGGTAAATTTAATATTTTTAAATTAAGAAACTAACATTAATACACATGCAAAGTTCCCCCCTTCTTTTTTAAACATCAATAACTTTTTATACGTAACTCTTTTTTTAAATTACACCATAATAACGAGTGTTTTTTTATCTTTAATATGAGTACCATATTGATATACTTATGTAGAGTTATTTCTGTTTTTATATATTTAGGGTGTTATTTCTGTTTTGATTCTGATTAAAGTGTTGACTGGTGTTATATTAGGGTGTTATTTCTGTTATATTCAATGTTAGGGTGTTCTTTATAAGATGTGTGCCTTCAATATAACTATTGTGGTGTTTTTATGAGTTATGGTGTTATTTTTGTTATATTTCTGTTCTTTATAAGATGTATGCCTTCAATATACATGCTATGGTGTTTTTATGAGTTAGAGTGTTTTTATTAGTTATGGTGTTTTTATGAGTTATATTTCTGTTCTTTATAAAATGTATGCCTTCAATATACATGTTGTGGTGTTTTTATGAGTTAGGGTGTTATTTCAAATTCGAAAATCCCTACAATAACTGCCAAAAATCCGTTGCATATACTCATTCCATAATTAGATTTTATTAGTTAAATTACACTTATACCCTTAAACTATCAAAATAAAAAAGGGCACATGTCACCTCCATAGTCTTTCTTATCATTCTCACACTTTTAAATTTTCTCACATGAACCTCTACCTATATATATATATATATATTGAGAAATATATATAACAATATTAATCGAACAAACAAACTACCAATACTATGATAACACTAAAAGTTGTTCTATCGTAACAAAGAAATACATAACAAGAATTCAAGATGAACAACTAGTACAAGGTCCAACGACACCTAGGTGTCTAATGAAGTTAATACACATGTAGGTTACACACGTGTACGAACACCGAACATTGATACATACGACGTACGGAACGCAAAGCGGTGAGTTCATGTCCCTCCATTAAATTATTTCAAAGTTTTTTTAAAACTATCGAGAGGAAATACATGTCATAACAAATAGTATGTTAGCTATGGGTTTAGTTGATAACACAATCATTTGTGCGTAAGTAGGATGATGACAATAGTAACCATTAATCACATAGTGACCAAGGTGTAAAAGAGGTAGATCTATAGAGTTTGAGGCACGCTCCACTCCCGGTTGGTATACCCTTCGGAGTGCTTTGTGATCCCAAATGATGTCAAGAGTTGTCTCGTTTTGGTTACTTACTTATGGCACATATGTCAGGGTGCTAGCTACACACTGATAGATCCTTAAACTCCATCATTGCTAATAACATACTCATATTTCATTACTGGATTACAAGCATGACAGTTTATGAGAAAACAATAACTACATGAACTCGCCAACTTTATGTTGACTTTTTAAAATTACATGTATTTCAGGACGCAAGACATGAGCTGGTGATACATTTCAGGATATGGGAAATGACATGACAACGAATGCCACATTTGGAGAATTTGCCTCTTATATCCCAACCTCGTATGGGCATATAGGAGTCAAAACCTCATTATGCATTTACAATGAAAACAACATTCCATTGTGAAGTATTGTAATTCTAACTATGTTTTCTGATAACAATGCGAAATCAGTGAAATTTTGAAATTTACTTTTGGTCAGTTTTAAATGATGGAATGCAAATTTATATCAGTATGGCATGGTTGTTGATTTATACTTGTTTACTTAATTGGATGCAATGATTACCTTATAGTCACACGTTTGCGCTTCCGCTACGACCAGGGTGTGACATCAAATATCGACTTCCGTAAAGGTTGGTAATACCTGATAACAATAACAAACTATTATAAATTACAATAATAATAATAATAATAATAATAATATAACAATAATAATAATAATAATAATAATAATAATAATAATAATAATAATAATAATAATAATAATAATAATAATTGTCAATTAAAAGAATATCTTTAAAGAAATTGTGAAGGCTATCTTGCCATACTCCTTTTGACATTCTTAAATACTCGTCTGATGCATCGGTTGACATGACGTATGCAAGTTGACGACCAACACTTTTAAACTTTTGCAAACCAGAGAATCCAAGTTTACATCTAGTATCTTCTCTTTGTTCGAAACATGTATACTCACGCTCTAAATCACTTGAAATTCTAAAAAAAGTCGGCGACTCATACAAAAGCGGTAGAAACTGTGCATTATCTTACATTGGGTTTTCAAAAACAAAAAAATTCACCAAACGTTGATGAGCTCTCAATCAATCTCGTTCAAGCATTGGTTGGCTAGTACTTGATTGTGATGACTCGGCTCCGTCTCTTAAAAGTTTAATCGCCGCCTGAGCTGCGATGATAATTAAGTCGTTAATCGTTCCCAAGTCAGAGTGGGTGAGTTAGAAGACATTTTTTTCTATAAAAACTAAAGAAAATTTGAGTATTTGGGAATTTAGAATAATTTGTAAGTTTGTGATTGGTTTGTTTGAAAAATGTACATATATAAATAAACTTTTTGATTTTTTTTAAATTTGTTACCGTTGAAAAACGGTCAAAAAGAATATTCATAATTCCTCACAGTCTAACGCTCGCCGTGCCCATCATGAAATCTTCCATGACGCTCCTTCGTAACGCCTATGTAACGGTATTGAGGACGCTATGAAGCTGAGTTAGCAAGAGACATAAGCCCACACTATGGGGGGAGAGGGGGGGGGGGGTGGGGGGTTAGTTTATTAAAAAAAGTAGGAAGCAGAGAGGGCTGGGGGGCTAGTTTATAAAAAAAAGTAGGACGCAGAAACCTTCCACGAATCTACAACATTTTGGGTCGTGTTCTCTTTGGAATCTTTCCTTTTGAATTTTCAGATTAAAAGCAAACCATTCGTTTTTATTTTGAATTTCAAGAAAAAAAACATTTTTTTTTCAAGAATAAAATTGGAGCACGTATGCAAGATATACAACGACGTTGAGCTTCTAATATTTTTTATATAAGAGTCCACATTTGTTTGAGATTTAGAAAAAAAAGTGTAACTGTTTATAATCGATTAGTAATTGCTTCTCACGTAACACTATCTGTAATGGTTGATGTTGTTTAATGGGCATTTTCCGCTACATTAACATCATAAGTTCATAATGTTCCTTTAAAAAATTTGTATTGGTTTACTGCCCCCTAATGCCTTTCAATGGTGAAAACGATGATGATATGTAAGGATGAGTATTTGGTACTGGGTACCGGTCCGAACTGTACCGGGTAAATTCGGTACCTGTACCGGTTTTCTATTTTTTTTGTTTTTCGGTACCAGTATTTATGGTAAAACACCGGTAAGTACCGATACCGAACCGGAAGGTACCTGTACCACTTTTCCATGTTTGTCGGTACCGGTACCGTTTTAGAGGAATTGCAATTTGATTTTATTATAACGAATTAACGATTCATTGATTTTGTTTCTCTTTAAATTTTTTCACTTATTGATTTGAGGCGCTTCAAGATGAAAGAAACAAGTAAAACACCCTAAAATGGATTTAAGGGTTTTGGGTTTGTTCAATTTTATTCAGATGAATCGGCTTTATATGTTCTCTCTGGTCTCTATATAAAATAGAACTTCTTTTCATTGAAATGAGAAATTTTGGGGGAGAAGTGTAATTCTTTTTTACTAACGTGGAAGTTCATTTATAGAAAATGAAGAAATAGACTCTCATGTTGCAAAGAAAAATATTGTAATTTGGTTTATTTTTAGTTTATTTTTAACTCAGTTAACCCTTTATTTTATATGTAATTTGGGACTTTATTATTACGTTGTCACAATGTTATAAAAGATATGAACTCTGTTACAAAACTGGTTCTTGTTATTATTAATAAGATTAAATGACAACTTAAAAACTGAATATTTTCATGTTATGTTGGAAATTTCACACCTATACTATAGATTATAGAGTTTTAAAATGATGGGCTGCTTGTGGTTTTGAACAGGTTATGGCAAATGTAGAAACACCTAATGCTGCCTTACCAGCCAGAAACAATGGTGCTTAAGGGATTTGACTTTGTAGGACTGAGCACCGCAAACAATGTTGCCTAAAGTATTAAGAGAATCATTACAGGCACTTGGTACATCAGTCCCTTGAGAAGCTCTGAACATTTTAACTAATTTGGAATCCTTAATGTAACAAAGGTACATTAATGCATTAAACTACCCAAGTGTTTATTTATCTTTTATGACATTGTGATAGAGCTGTAAATAGCAAATTAAAAAATTATGTATTTGTTCGTTTAAAAATAAAATCTAAGCGGCAAGCCATACATGCTAGTGTAGAAGTAGGATTTTCACTACTGGCCGACTTGGGAACCGAGTTTGATCCAAAACCACAATGTTCTAGTGTAAAACAATTAAATCATTGTGAGTTTTAAAGATATTTGAAGACACGATGATTATAGTATACACATAGAAACGCTGAATATAGTAGCATCTACATCTTTATGTAAATTATTAAATCAATAGATTTATAAGAACTATTTCATTTTTACAACCCGTGTAACACACCAGAGCTTAAACTAGTACATTTATATATAAAATATGAATGGATTTATAAAAGACATAATTTTACAATAAAAAATAGATATATAACAAACTAGCCTTTTTATATTAGTTTTATAAAAGATATGTATTATTGCAACTCCTTTAAGTGTATTTTTATGCTAACTTTATGAGTTGAATTTTGTTAAATGTACATTTTGTCGATGATTTAAAGTGTTCACATATTTCAGTATGATTGAATTTGTAAATAAGAAAAAAAAAATTAAGTTACAATACATACCCGTATTGTCATATAAACTTGAACTAAACTTATGTCTAAAATACAGCCAAGTCTAGATTTACACCAACTTAGATACGGGTAAACATACCATTTTACTGGTTAATGTAGGAATGTGTTGCCTTTTATAAGTCATAGCAGGAAAATGTGTTAGGATCAACGTTGGATAAATTTGTTGGAAAATGTAAACAAAGGGCCGTGTATAGGAACACATCAATTTGTGTGTGATGGATATTTTGGAATAATCATTATAACCTTTATAAGATCTAACATTTCTAAGGGAGTTTTGGGATAATCTTATATGTTGGTAACTTCGATAAAAAGGTTATAAATATAATTGTCTTTATAACATAAATATAATTGTCATAAATGACAGTTGTGGTAGCTATAACTATTTTCCCCACTAACTGGGTTGGGGTCTTACACCGTCAGCCACTATCCCATTCTCTCTCGACCATGATGAAAGTCCTACCACCGTCGTCTTATTGTTGAAAGCTATACAACACCATCAATGATCTTACCATGTTATATATCTAAGCAGTTAATTGCTATTCCGCGGTAACAATGGTTCTTTAACGGAACCGAGATATAGTGGGATGACTTTATACACAAAGAGGGTTCTTTATGGAACCTTGATATAGTGGGGTGATTTTGTAAACAAAGAGTGTTCTTTATGGAATTGTAACATAGTGAGTTCTTAGATGCCACATAATTCTAAGACGTCTCTTCAGATCCTAGAAGGAAACTTCATCTCTAAGAGGGTGTTTTTTGTTTTGTTTATTAGGGATGAAAAAGGGATGTTGGTATAGAGGGATAGAAATAGACGGAGGGAAGACATCATAGGATGATCAGAAGAGAAGAGAGTGATGGTTGGAGTTGATCGACATAAGATATATGGTGGCGGAGAAGCAGACTGCCAAAAGTGATTTGGTGAGATATAAGACCACACGGAACACCATCAACACGTGATGGGGATGTTGATTTGTTTGATTGGTACCTAGGGGTATAAGTTATCGGGTATTTGGCACCTATGAAATCCATCCAAATTAGGGCTTGTTATGTTGGCCATCTTCATTTTGAACTGTTGTATAATGCCCCAAAATTCGCATGTTTAACTATTCTGTGTATGCAGAATGTTTTAGCATGAGGTTTGAGAAACATAAAATAAAATGCTTAACCTAGTTAACCTATGATGCTTACTAGTGAGAAATAGATAGTGGCAAATAAACATTCACCAAACATAAAGGGGTGGAATTGAACATGTTTAAAACTTATTAAATAAAAGAAGGAAGGAAAAGAAAGTGCAGAGTATGTGTGTGGTGACATGGGGGGGGGGGGGGGGGGGGGGGGGACTTTATCACAAATTCAGCAAGTTGAGGAGCAATTGGTGTTTGATTTTATGCATGTACACTAATATTTGATTATCCTTACTTACTAATCATAAGGTATGTTACAATTTGCCTTTTGGTGAAGTTGATGAGGAATTTGAAAGTATCAAATTAGAATGAGCCCTTGGTGTTATGACATTAATTAAAGTAGGAATTTCTTTAAAATTGTCTCTGAATGAAAGTATGTGTAGAAATTATGCATGAGCTAGTTATAAGTGAGAATTCCCATTTAGGATTCAGGATGAAGTGGTTTTCACATGATCATGAAATTGGAGCTCCAAGTTAAAAATTGTGGTGTTAGTTAGATAACATGAAGCTATGATGATTTAATGTTGTCTAATAACTATTGTGATGATTACAGATACTTGAGATTTTGATCTATGTGAAAAATGGTGAATGATGTCATGAAAATGGTAGTTTTCCAAGTATTTAGTATTGTTGCCCACAAGTGTTTGATTAAATGCCTTGAATGTGCATTATGGATTTTTATGATGAATTCTTGTTTATTATTATGGTTGGAATGTAAGAATTAGTATATGTGGTAATTTCATATCATTTTATATTATGATACAAGTATACTAATGGAAAGAAGTCATGGAATGCATTTATCAAATGTAGGAATGAATGAAGAAGGATCAAGTAACGCGAAACAACATGGAGCCCGAGATCGAGGTAAGTTCGTTTAGCTTACGAGTTGGTAAATAATAGTTGTTAATGTTCTTTTAGTTAATGATTATGTGTAAAGTTGAATGTTTAGTGGTAATTTAGTAGTATGAAGTTGACCCGTTGAAACAAGTCAATTTGGATAAAGAAAGATAAAGGGATGAAATCCAAATAATAGAAGTCGGATGTTCGTGGGTTGAATAATTTGGACATCCTGTATGTCTAGAATGATTTTAGAATGTGGAGAATGAAAATTATACAAGTGGAAACCATGTTGGGGAAACAACTTAGTATGTCCACAAGAATGAAAAATAATTAAAAGTATGATAATTGCTTCTCGGATAGAAAATTGTGAATGAACCATGTTGTGTAAACTATCATTACTAACTTAGTTTGGAAATGTTATTTGTAAATCCTTGGTTTAGAGATGGTGACAAGCTTGGGATAAACACACAAGAAAACATGCTTCCGGGATGCCATAATGTTAAATGGGTCAAAACATCTGTTATAAAAATGAAGTGGTCAAGATTTCAGTTGTTGTCAAAATATACTTTTAAACTTGTCAAGTAAAATAAGATATGAACCATATATATGTAATTACCTAGTTTTGGATATGTTTAACTTGTATCCTTTTATGATCTTGTTAGTTAAAAAAGTTTGAAATTGGACCATGTTTTTCTTAACTAATAAGGTTCGTTTGATCCTAAAAGGTTTAAGTGTTACATATTATAAAACGACTACTTTCAATATTTAACCACTGTAAATGTCTACGTTTAATTGTTGTGTGTGGTGCTAGCACAAAAACGTGAAGTAGCACAATATTAGAGATGAGTCTAGGATTGAAATGTATTTTTTATTTAGTTTTGTAGTTTGTTATACCTTAATGAAATGTTACTTTGTGTTTTTTGTCTTTAAGTTATGCTTTAATATTTTAAATTAGCTTATATACCTTATAATTAATAACATATTATTTATTTATAAAATGATTTGAGGATGGTCATAATAGGTTCCCTTGGTTTGGGATGAAAATGAGGGGATGGAAAAAATGCTGATGATGAGATTCCGCCCCAACGTTATTTTCTGGGTTTATTAAACGAAAGAAATAAAGAGAAAACGAATTAAAGAGATAAAAGAAATGGAATATAAACGTATAATGTAGTTTTGTTTTTGAGAGTTTAAAGGAATGAAAATAAATTTTAAAGATCTTATGCATTACGCAAAAATAGTTACAATTTTACAAATATATATATATATTCTAGGTTGAGGGTCATTCAATAAAATTTCAAAGAGTCAGAATTTCATCACTCTCGTTCCTTGAAATCTCTCCAATGTAGAAGATGAAAATGTATGAATCTTAAGACTACTCGCGGTGTGAGTGACGGGCCTCTCTCCAAAACGATCCGTCACGTCAGCAAACGCGTCAGAGACCTTGAAAGATGCCCCTCCAGGGATGGAAGTTTGAAAATGGGTGACGACCCAACCTCACCTAGATTTTTTCTTTTTCTTTTTAATTTTGGCAAATTTTTCTTTTTAATTTTGGCAAATTTCAGCCACCACCACCTGACCACCACAACCCCTCCCTCAGTCTCTCAGTCTCTCAACTCCTCTCCACCATCACAAACAACCGACACCATCAACCATCAAGAACCATCACTTTCTCCACCAACCCCACCGCCCCTCTCTCTACATATATTTCTACCCCTCTCCACCACCACCATCAGCCATCCAAAACCACGATTTCACCTCAGAAGAATACCTTCACAAATCAAAACAAAAACCACTTCAAATTTCGAAAAAAAAAAAACTGAAAACCCTAAGTGAACGAGAGGGAAGAGGGAGAGGGAGAGTTGAATGGTGGTGAATGAGAGGGAAGAGGGAGAGTTGGGGAAGATTTCTGAAAATATGGGCCCGTCTTCAACGTCTGCAGGCGGACGGTGAGGACCCCGACAACCCACCCGACGCGATGTTGAGGGGCGTCGCCGGTCCAAGCCGGGCCTGGACGGCCCCCGCACCTAGTGGCGTAATTCAGTTTCCTTCCATTTCATTTCATTAAGAAAAACTTAAGGAAAATAATAAATTTCAATTTCGTTCCATCTTTCTACTTCCTTTGACCTTTTTTTAAATGGACCCGGGAACACCATGTAAGGGAGAAAGAAGGAGAAGAAAACATGAGAGAGGGGGATGGGTTTTCAGGTTAGTTTTTTTATTTTTTATTTCTGCGTCAAGATTGAGTAAAAAGTTGAGACTAAAAGGTTTACCAAATTATAATGTAAGCTGATGGGGTATGGGTTTACGGATTTCATCCGGTTCTCGCGCATCAGGGGATATGGTCTCAACTCTCATAGATTATGGTGGTCAAAGAGTCGCTATTGGACATAGCCCCGAGGAATATTGGTATACAGATGAGATTCTTTGCCGTTTAAAAAAACTCTTTTATATATTAGCAGATTTCTTATTCTTGGAGAAATTATAGAACACACTAAATCAATTGAAACGTACAATTTATTTGCAATATGGTTACCTCATTATTACTTCAAGATATTCCCTTATAATTTAGTGCCAGTATTCTACATTTTCACAAAGTTTCTTTCGTGCAACCATATATCATAGGGTCTAATTACTACTTTTGGAAAGTGATTTCCAGACTCAGCTATCTCTCCATACGATTATGATCAATATATTATTTAGGGTTATTGGATTTTATCATCCTTCAACTATTGGTTAGTGATCGTTGTAACCCTCAACTAACACTTTGACATCTAACACGCCAATTTGACACTTAGTCTGTTTCGGCACCACTCTGCTAACTGAGCTCTAAGTTAGGATTTTACCTACTTGTCACCCCCTTTTCCTATGTGGGTATAATTACAAGGCTCACGATCAAATATAAAAACCTCTCTGTCACTCTAGCTCTCTTTCTCTCTCTACCTCTTTCCAGACACCACCAACAACCACCTCCGGCCAACACCAACAACCACCTCTGGTCACCACTCTCCAACCCACAACCACCCTTGTTCTTTCGGCTGTCGGAACCATTATTCTTCCGATTTCGCCGGCCCCTTTGCCAAGGTTACCACTGCTGCCGGAACCTTTGTTCTTTCGGAAACCTTGTTCTTCTAGCACCCTTGTTCATTCTTTAGATCTGAGCAACCAAACCCACCATCATCTTCATCCATACCAAACTCAAATTGGGGGTTGTTTGTGTGGTCTTGATCCGAGTACCAAACCCACCATCATTCTGTGCATCATGGCTTTTAGAGTACTTTCCGGAACTTCCATCTCTGATCAGTCCTCCATTTCGCTTGATTGTCTCCGTAACCCATAAGTATTTTGGCGTGTTTGTTCATTTTGGTTCAAGGACGAGATGACAGGACACACAAAGTGTTAAGTTGAGGGTGTGTCGGACATCAAATTGTTAGTTGGGGTAACAAGGGCTAATGACCAATAATTAGGGGGTGATAGAATCCAATAACCCTATTATTTATCATACCCTCGCATAAGACTAGTTCCCCATCACGTAACGATTCAAAAAACAATTCAGGTATTTGGCTAGGTCTTTGACATAAATTCGGCTTCTTTAGTTTTAGCAAAATGCTGTTTATTACACATTTTTTGCATTTTCATATGTTAACGTATTTCACAAGGGATTAAGCAATAAAAACATGTCATAATTTCTTTGAGGTGATTCGTAAATGCAAAACTTAGAAGTTGGGTTCACTTTAAACTCAAAAAAGCTCTTTTGGTGATGTAAATAGGGATGTTTCCATCTCTTAACGAGTTTCCATATATTGGATTATTTCGTATTACAATCTGTGATATGTATCTTTCAGAGGCGGATGAAGGGACAGTTTGAAAGGGGTTGTCAGCCCCTTAATATGCTAATTTTTTAAAAGTATATAAAGAATAATAAGCAATTTGTTTGGACCATTTGAATTTTAGTGGACACAATAAAACATTACAACTTTATGGATTTATCGTTAGAGTTTATATAATATACATATATTACATTTTAGTTATGAAATGACTTTTTTCGTTGATTTTGGTTTTTCATTTGTTTATATCTCGTACACACTACACATACAAATATGAAAAACCTGTAGTGTCCATTTTTATAACGTTTGAATCGTGATACATGTATGATGTCCAGTTGTCCACCCATATCGATTTGTATGTATCTTTGCAAGTTGCAACGTATGTACATTTATGTCATCTTTTATTAATATGGCTTTTGGTTGATTACCTTAGCTTTTAACATTAATCTGTGCAAACAAAATTTAGAATAGATTCAAGAAATTACATTGACACAAAGTATTATGACATATATTAAAACACAACTTGTTGCTACGATTGTGTTTTATTATTTATTTTTTTCACTCATCAGCAAAAGTTTATATATTCTGTTTTGTTAATTTTATTCATCAAATATATTTGTTTTACAAATATGTGTTCAATTTTCATCCATGTATATCTTCTAAAGGAAAATTTTCTACCCATTTTTCTTTGTACATTATAATCTAATAGTAAAAATTTCTTTTCATTGGATAACTATTAATTAAGATTATATATATTTTTCTTCACTTTCACCACCAAAAGTTTAGATAATTTTATTAATTTTACCACCAAAATTTTAGATAGTTTTATTAAAAATTTCTGTTTTGTTAATTTTATTAATCAATATATGTCTTCAATTTTCATCCATATTTGTTTTTTCTAAAGGAAAATTTCTACCCATTTTTCTTTATACACAATAAACTAATAGTAAATCTTTTCATTGGATAACTATTAATTAAGTTTATATATTGTCAGTTTTTCTTTATACACTATAAACTAATAGTAAAAAGTTCTTTTCATTGGATAACTATTAGTTAAGATTATATATTGACAGTAATTTAGTGAAAACTTTAGTAAATAGCTATTAAATAATCTATTTATTATTTTACAATATTAAGCATTATAATAAAAAGTGTATTATGTAACATTATTATTGGTATATTATAAATAAACATGTTGTAAAATAAGCTTATAAGTTTCACATGGATTTATAGCGAGTGTTGGTATCGTAACTACTGTGACGAACCGAATTAAATACCATCCCAACAATATTGGCACCACGTTGACTCTAACTGTACTATCAAAACAATTACTGATATTCGTATAGTTTTCGGTCTATGTAAAACATATGTCGACATCCTTTAGGGTATATCATTATTTTTTTCTCTTTGGGTTTTCTCTTCAGTTTCTACAACGAGCGCCTATATCGTAGCGATACAGTAATGGTGAAAGCCGACATAATTCCTGCCGCATAGCTCAAGTGAATTTTACTAGTTATAACAATTAATGCGTCAAGAGTAAATAACCCAAAATAAATTTAAATGAATTATTTTGTAATTCTTTTTTTTCTTAATAATTTGTATCTATATATACTATATAATGAATAAATCTCACGTACTCGTGTCCATCTATCTAACTGAGAATTTGGAGCGAAAGACTTTAGGATATCAAGTGTTCTAAAAACCAAATATCAGTGAAAATGAACAAACAAATTATCTAATTCTATTTCTTCTCCGTCTTATCTCTTATCCTCAACTTAAATTTTATCTTTATTTATGTATTTCATCAATCTCGTAGGTGCTCTTTTATAAATATAACTAGATTTTAGACCTGCGTATTATATGGGTTTAGACCCGCGTATTATATGGGTTTGAGAATAATATTATATAATTTTATTTCATCCTTCTTTATTTATATATTTCAATATTCTCGTAGGTGATTTTTAATAAATATAACTAGATTATAGATCCGTGTGTTACATGGGTTTGAGAATAAAAATTATATACACGACCGAAATAGGTGTCATATTTACCTTTTTAATCAAATATCGCAAATATATAGTAACCATATCATATTTAAACATACCATATTTAGTATATGTTCTAATTTAATAAGTTATATCATAAAAGTTATTAAACAATTACTTTTAATAAGTTATATCACAAGAAAAGTTATTAAACAATAGTAAAAATTATTTACATATTAATTAACCGGACTGCATCATATATTTGGCTATGATCGACAAGATGATTTTTGAGGTTTTATGACACACTAACTAAGATTATTAGTATAGTTTATTATATTTATTTTTTATAGTTAATTTGCTGTTTAACTGTTTGTTTAAATTCCAAATTCAAAACTGTAAATCAAAACATATTTAGGGCGGTTTCTTTAATTTAAGGTGTCGAATATGTGCAAGATTGTGTAGGCTTTGTATGGCATATTCAACATGCTTAAGAGTTTTTATGTATGTACATGTTGTGACCGTAGATATGTGTGTGTATATATATATATATATATATATATATATGTATATATATATATATATGAACCTAATCCTATATATGGTGGGGGTTCTATAGTGAACACTGGTGTATTTACGAACTAAGTGAACAAATCTTGGCCATTGATTTACACATGTGTATGGCTAGGATTTCATCATCAAATCATAAAATACACTAGTGTATTTCATCACCAAATCTTGACCAATAATTTACACACATGTATGGCCAGGATTAGTTTGCTCAGTTCGCAAAATACACCAGTGTTCACTTTTGAACCTAATTCTATATATACACACACACACATACTAGCGTCATTACCGCGCGCTTCGCTGCGGGGCTTTGGTCATTATCGGTCTAATTCATTACAGTACTTGTACCGATACTTGGCATGACAATCGTTGCCAATCGACACTTGTTTTATATCGATTGAAAACAATAAAAGCGAATACATGTACCGATACCGGCGTTGTTCAGTCGGTATCGGTCCGTTACAATACCAGTGTCGTGTAGACACTCGATTTAGCTTACGATACCAAAAAAATACTTTATTGCGAATATAACTTTGTGTTCAATGAATTCTATATCGCCACGTCAAGAAAACAACAAAAATGAACATGGTACTGTTACCAATGTTGTTTAGTTAGTATATCTTCGTTTTGTGATCACTATATATGGTTCGTTCAAGTAGAACTTTTATCGAATTGTACATAATAATAAGCAAATGATAACGTTAATAATAAAAAGCTATACTGATGTTATACAGTATGGTATTGATGTTGTTCAAATAGTATCAGTAATATTAAAAAAAGAAAATCATTAAAAGTTAAAATTAAAGAAATATGTTTAAGATTAAAGTAAATATAATAGTAATCTACTGTAATATTGAAATGATAAAATAAGGAAAAAAACTATATATATTATTATAAAAATCAAATTTATATTCATGATCACTTTCCAATTATACTTATTGACGTCGCGCGTTGCAGGAAAGCGGAGCAAATGATGAATCATGTTGTTTAGAAAGTCAAACAGTTTGAATCGGTTCAGTTTACATCGTATTGTTTTACGATACCAAATAAATACTCAATTGGAATACAACTTCGTTTTTAATAAAACTTATACCATAATGTCGAGGGAAAAATTAACGAACGAAAGTTATTAAAGAGATATCAAATTAATTGAGAAAGGAAATATAATTTTAAAAACAAAAAAATTAATTAAAACCAAATGATAAAGGAAATATGATTTTAAGAAAGGAACAAAAAATAAGTTAAAACTTAGAATAAATATAATAATAAAGTAATAAATTATTATAATATTAAGAATAAAATATTAAAAAAACCATATATTATTATAGAAATAAAATTACTATTCATACCGCTTTCCAATTCCAATTATATATATTAATAAATGTGTGTGTCTGTTCCGCACGCGTGAATCTATATATACATGTGCCATTAATTTACATACATGTATGGTAAGGATTAGTTCACTCAGTTTGTTAAATACACTAGTGTTCACTATATTGTGCGCACGCGAGCGCGTGTATATATATCGCGCGACGCACGCGTATGTTATGAAGGAAGTTTACAACCAACAAACAAATGATTAATTAAATATACAAGTGTATCCTCACGTAATGATTATTAATAAAAAATGAAAAAAAAACTCACCATTTTAAATTATATTGTTCTATTCCTTGGTAGAATTTTTTTTTTGTAAAGTTCAATTTTAAGTTGTTAAGATGATTTAAATAAATCTTCTTAAAAATTAATTTCATCAAACAATTCTACATAATGTATAACAACTTTATGGAATTATATGATGTAGCATATTATAATGTGTATTTAATTATACAAAGTCATACTATGTTGTTTTTTAATGCTTGTTATTTATTTCTTTTAATAAGACCTCACTCTTTAGTTGAGGTGAGATGTATTATTATTATTATTATTATTATTATTATTATTATTATTATTATTATTTGTCCCACATATTCAAAATAATAAAAAGAATTAAAATCAAATTTTACACATTCAATTCAATCTGTGTAATTTGCTACTTGAGAGATTTACTGAGTATGGTTGTTGGTGTTGTAATTCAATCTGTGTAATAAACACGGTTTAACCTAGTACTAGAATAAATATGATGTCCCAATTTATACGACCATATCATATAAACAGTAGGAAGTATAACTTATAATATACAATACAAAATCATAATATATAAGATCCTTAAAAAGTAAAATAATAGACCATATCTTCTAAATAAATTACGATAAAAAGTTGAAGAAAACACCTCATGGATCCACGAACGAAAGTATTAACGTCTTCCTCATTTACATCCCTATTTTCTAATCATTTCACTTTGTGTAGGATAAGACATTGTAATTGGCCTAAAAGTCACTAAAACACCCTTTAACCATAAACCAGTACGATCAAATTTGATTTGGTCCGACAACCTTATGCTAGCTTTACTTGAGAGACCAAAAAAAGTTTGACAAGATGCACTAAATGATGAGTGCTTCAATCAACTTTGGTAGGTTCAAATTACAACCAACTTGAATTAAAATAAAAAAAGATGGGTTTTTATATATCTTAAAAATTGTTTTTGATTCACATATAAAGATTATTGATCGAATAAACTCAAACTAAAACTAAAACTAAAACTAAAACTAAATTTAGTTAATATAAAATTCGAATTTGTTTGATTGATATTAACTGACAATGGTGAATTTTCTCGTACGTGAAAGAGATGTTCCGGTTTGGCTAAGTGACGAACCCTTGACATATTTTGTGGAGATTGACGAGCATACCAGCTAGGCTGGGTTGTTTTTCTGTTCTTTATCCTAACAAACTGAATATATCATCATTTAGTGGGATGATGTAAATAAAAATAAACAAGAACTATATAATAATGAAATAATTAATAATGATAAACTTTGTTCACAAAAACTGTCCCAACTATTATAACAAATAAAAAAAGGACCAAACTTTGCGACCGAGAAAAGACGGTAGCAAAGTAACAGGCTGATTAGGGAGTTGATTATGAAATAACTACCCAAAAATTATGAGTTGATCATAAAAAATAACCATCCAAAATTAGGCAGTTGTATAATCGGTAGTAAATTTTACTTAGCCTATCCGGTGTAGGGCGTGAAGAGAGGGAGGTGAAGGCCCTTCACACCGTCGACGGCCCCTACACCGCTCCATCGATAGCGTTTCGGTGGGGGGAGGTGGTTGGTGGATGTGGTAACTAGCCATTGAATGGCTATATATTTAAATAAAAATTCGTAAAATTTCTATTATATAGAGTAATACAAATTGGCTTAGCGTGTGAAGTGAAGAAGAGATTTTTTCTCTCCATCTTATTAAGTACGTATTTTAGTTCCAAAATCTAAAAAAAAGTTAGTATTTACACTAGTAGAGTAATTATGTAACTCTAGAGTAATTGCATAATTACTCTACTAGTGTAAAATCATTATTTTTTTTTTACATTTTACAATTAAACATCATACTTACACTTAAATAGATGAAAAAAAATTCAAAAAAAGAGAAGAAGAAGCTTCCTTCACTTCTCATGTAAAGGAAATTTTCTATGTTAAGACCCATTTGTATTTGATCTTTACACCTATTATATATACCCACTAAACCGCAACCTACATCTCCACACAAACACCTTCTTTCACTCTCAAATTCTTCATTACTTAGAATGCAATCATCAAGTTCATAATCATCATCATCTTCGCTTGACAAATTTGTTTTATCATCTTCATCTAATGAGGGAGTGGAACTAATAATATCATCGGTTCAAAAAGTCGTTGAATGTATCGTATTGTGAAAGATGTCGGGAGTTCACAATCCAAAAGGAGGAAATATATAATACATGATCAGCTCACCGAACATGAATTATTTGTAAGTGATTATTTTTTCTTCCAGTCCAACATATGATGGATGATAGGAGTTTTAGGCGACACTTTCATATGAGTCAAGGTTTATTTATAAGAATAGCAAAAGATTTAGAAAGTAAATACAAAGTTTTCCAACAAAAACCGATGTGCATGGTAGCATGAGATTTAGCACGTTGCAAAAAAATCATGATCACGATTAGACAATTGGCTTATGGCACTAGTTCTAACGTAATAGATGCCTAGTGGCGAGGGCAAGTCTTCAATATTTTTGTGAGTATGTTATTGAACCATACATAAAAATATATAGGTAAACCTACGTTTAGTGACATACACCAAATTTTAGAGTTTGGACATGGTTTTTCCAAGATGATTAATAGTATATATTGTATAAAATAAAAGTGAGAAGTTTGTCCAACTATTTGACACACCCAACACATAAGTGAGCATCATAAAAAAATCTGTCTATGATTCTTAAAGTTGTTAGTTTTACCCTGTTACAGAATCAACAACGTTGGACTAGTTTAAAATTCAGACTTGCCTTGTCTGCATGTCATAGCATTGCAAACTACACTTTTTTCCTTCAACACTATTCCACTCCAAATCTCCATCTCATCACATATTTTTTTATTTAAATTATATTTCATATTTAATTTGTATAATATATTTTTAATTTATTTACTTAATGATATTATTTTTTTATTTTATTAAAATATTAAAAATTTTGGAAACAATAAAATTTATAACAAGATAATTTATTTATATTTTATTTGATATTATTTTTAATTTCGTTATATAGTATAATAATAAATACAAATAAAATACTACAAAAGAATATTTAATTCTTACAACGACTCTTTTCCAATCGCTACTTTTGCAACAGTTAGTTTTTCAAACGATTACTTTTGCAACAACTGGTTTTACTAGCAATAACTTTAATTTGTATTTCAATCAACATTTGCACTTCTTAAATGATAATTCACTACAAAGATTCAACAAAGAAAGGGCAAGAAGACTTTGGTCAACTCTTAGATGGATTTTTGCTATAACAAATAAGGAGACGTTTCAATTAGGGAACCCTTATTTGAAAGATTTAGTCAACGTGTACGAGAAACTGAACGCCACTTTTTTCAAGGTGCCGTACTCTTTTTGTGGAGGTTCGTAGATTTAATGGATTCTTCAACTCCATGATGGCTTAAGCTGACGACATAACAAAGGCCTACACGATTTCCCGGGGAATAGGGAATATGAAACATACACATTAGAAGATTTTGTCACATCTTGTCGTGCCAATTAATAAGAAACCATCCCCGTATGCAACCTGCTGTGCATCCGGATGTCGACTCCGAAGGTTCAGGGGTTGATGATTAGGTTAAATTATCTGCTTTATTTATGTTTAATTAACTAGTTTGTTTAGGTTTAATTATTTGGTATTGCTTAGGTTTAATTATTAGGTGTGTTTAAGTTTAGTTATGTGGTTTGTTTAGGTTTAATTATTTAGTTTGTGTAATGTTTTTAATTTTAATAAAAAGATTAGTTTATATTATTTTATTTTATATATTTGTTCTTTTAATCGATGTTTTTTTATATTACTTAAATTTAAACATTTTAAATATTTTTTAGTTAAACATGCTTTTTTCTTTTAATTTAAAATCAAGGAGGCCAACCATCAAACCCAACAAACTTGTCCGCTTTCTAAACCACATCGCAGGAGGACGCGATGTGATGCTCTTAATACTATGCAGTTGTCTTTTACAATTGTGACCTGCGAGGTATTACTCAATGTAAAATATTTTTTTAAGTAGATAAAAGTATTTGAAGGGCAAGTCAAATTCTAAAAACATTCTTTACATAAAAACAATGACATCTTAAAGATAAACATTATAAAAATGTATATTATAGAATTTTTGTTGAAATTATTAAAATTTTTGAAGCGAAATGGATAAATTAAATGTCAACTTTAAAAGGAAAGGTATCATTTAACGTTAAAAGTAATATATATAAATTAATTTGTTTAAAAAATTAATCAGTTAAAAGGAATTCTATAATATTATTTCCGGAACCAAAAATTTAAGCATGACGCATAAGAATAAATAGATGTTAATAAAAAATAGAAAAACAATAAAAAGAGTAAACTGCTCGAATCGTCCCTGAGGTTTGGACCCTTTTGTCAGGTCCATCCAAAATAGCTCTTATTTAACGTTAGTTTTTAATGGTGCTAAAAATGGATGGATCTGAGAACTTTTGTGAAACCTAAATGATCCAGTGAAGATAAAAAGATATTTTAAATGGATCTCAAAGGCCCAAACATCGAGAAACATTTTATCAGTTTACTCTTTAATTAAAGAAAATCTAACAAATCTGTCTCAAAATCAGTCGCTAATAGTACTTAGATATTAAAAATTTAATCTCAAAACCAGTCACAAATCTTACTTAAGATAAAAACAACTAAACTAGATATTGATCACAAAAGTGGCTGTAGCTTTTGTACATAAATAGAAATAGACAAACTAAAGGGTGGCAAAGTTTGTCAACATATTTATTTAAAAAAACATATAAAATGCAGTAGAAGTTTATATGTTAAAGTAATAAAATCTAAAATAAAATTATGTGGCATAACTGGTCCCTTTAGGTCAACCATAATCATATAATGTTTAATAATGGACAACTGATGAGAGCCAACAATGATAATATTGTTCAAGTTCATATGTGAATAATATTTTGTAATTCCCATTACTGATTTTATATTGTGGTCATAAAATAGATATAGTTGACCGATTATGGCATGTTAAAATGTAATATGAACTTTGTCAAACATCCATATTGTGATAGGCAAAAAAAACAAAGAAGGTATTTCGAGTGCATATTTTGTGTTTGTAAATAGAGTAAGAAAACTTGAGGCTTGAAGATAATTTTTGAACTAGCTTGATGTTTATTTGATGAATAGAGTAAGAAAATTTGAGTCTTGAAGATAATTTTTTTAACTAGCTTGATGTTTATTTGATGAATAGAGAAAGAAAATTTGAGTCTTGAAGATAATTTTTTTAACTAACTTGATGTTTATTTGATGTCAAATTTTGTGAAAATTAATGTTAGCATTCTGGTGAGGAATAGTGTCAAATTGTTAACCATAAGCTGTTACATTGAACTCGAACAATTGGGGTTAGATTGGAATGTAAAACAAGGGTTCTTCATATTCATCCTATGTTTTGCATGCAAAGAGCTATAGGAAAGTCATTGACAAGTAAGGCTTAATATTTATGTTATAAGTTATGACGTGTTCATTTTTATTTATGTCAAATATAGATTTATATATCTATTGTAATATATTTGACAATGTTTACAGATTTATAAAATAGGAAATCTTATTATATTATGTAAATAGGAAAAAAGAGTTTTTTTTTAAAGCATAAATTTTTAAAGTTTAGCCTTCTAACTTTTATGAAAAGCGGTTATAAAACAGTCTTTCAAAATTTCACTGCAAATTCGGTCGTAAATGAATACAGTAGAAAATTGGTCACTAATAGCTTTGGTCGAAAATAACTTCAGCCACAAAATCGATTGCAAACTGACCCACAAAAATAGTTGCAAAGAGGTTCGGTCCTAAAATGTCGCAAAAGTCGTTTGCATATAGGGTATCAAGATGAAACCGGTCACAAAAGGACATTTGCATCATTTTGCATGGTCGCAATGGTTGATATGTACTAGTGTAATAAACAATCAACGCTATCTCTTAAGATCAAATATGATAACAATATGGATTTTGGTAATCTAAATCCTACATTCGATTATAAAAGGGTGTCTAATACTCAATCTCATACCCATTATTTAATAGCCATGGGGTTCACAGGTATACCCATTTAACATCTTACATGGTTAAAAATTTCTCGTTTGGATTCCCATTACTTGAAACCCACTAAAGAGTATTGTAACAATTCTAATATTTTAATAATTTCTAGTTTCTATCAACTTGAACATACCATTTGTTATAATTTCAAGATTATATATTACTTTAATATTTTCAGGTAAAGTGGTTTAGGTAATTGAGCATGTATAAACTAAAACCTGTCAAGAATATTTTGGTTTTTTTCAGGTTCAAATTTTTTAATTCCATCGCTAGACTGTTTTCGGGTTTTGAAGTTTTGAACTACCTGAAACCGTTAGGTTTTCAGTTTCGTTTGAAATCTTCAAACCAAATAAACATAAAGCAGAATAGATGAACACGTGTAATCCAAATTGACATATAGGTCCAGTCTCTTAACCTTAATAAGGAAACAAACCAAAAAATTGAGGATGCATGTGAATCTGATACAAGGTTATAAGGTCAACTTTCTCAAGTTAATAAAAGATTTTGTGCCGTTTTGCACATAAAAACTATTTTAAAGTTTTCAAAACGAGTCAGTTGGGTGTATTTACCAGCGTAAGCGGACGTATCGTCCAAAGGCTAATCTGCAGGTACAATACTAAATAGGCCGGAAGCTGCTCGGTAACGAATAAAAGGATCTGGCAAATTCTTAGATATGCCTAAAGTCTGTTTTATTTTCTTTCTTGTACATTTTAATGATCCACCTGTGGATCTTCTATTATGAGCCTGTATATTATTTTATTTTGAACATTCGGTTTGTAATAGTAATTTTATCCCAAGACTTCTGTTGTGTCGTGTTTAATTGACTATGATGTTATCAACTGATGTCACGATACTCCCCACCCAGACCCACCGGTGTATGGATTTCGGGTTGAACATCCGGGGTGTGACAGGGTTGGTATCAGAGCCAACGTTTGAGAAAATTAAACACTATCCTTTTGTGTTTAGTCTTAAACTTACACGAGCACATTCCTTAGACTTCCGAGTCTAGGCATTGACCTAGGATTACTCATTTCATTATTAAGTTATTATTATGTTTTTGAATTGATTTTTAACAGGGAAATGCCGCCACGTGTGAGAGGACAAAGTGGAAGAGGAAAAGGTCTAATGAGGGGAGGACCATCGGGACGCATTCCTCCTCAACCTCATAACTCAGATACTTATCAAGAATCAGGAGATTCATCTCCTTGGCAACCAGCGAGACGTTCTGCCTCTAATAGACACTCGCCCTCACATTCCTAAAATTCTTACCACTCCTATCATTCACACGATACTCACCATTCCCATTCTCATCACTCCTATCATGAGGAATTTAACCCTAACCATTACTTTAACACACCTCCAGCCGAACAAAATCAGTTGGACCAGCCAAACCCTATGGACGAGGACTCCGACCCGGAGATGCCGCCGTCGGGATCAAATATGCATCCCATTGAAATTTCGAGCGATTCAAACTCATATGCCGGATCGCCCTACCAAGGTCTTAATGAGGGGGACCAATACTGGAGCCAATTCACCTTTGCCCACACTCCTTCTCACCACCCCCGGTTCAGGAAGATGTCCACATGGAACCGGTGGACCAACCTCAACCACCACCTGAACCAACAAGAAGAAAGTGTGGAGCACGTATGTCGGTTCGTGCCGGACAAAGGTCGGGATCACTGCCACCTTTGCGTAACTCCTACCCCACAATTCAAGAGGACCCACAAATGGATGGAAAGTGGAACCAACACCAACACCTGCTGTTCAACCAACACCATTGGGTTATACTAACCCAATCTCCACATATCCAGACACGTCTGGATATGATCCTTTCAACCCGCCTACACCGGTAGACTATCAAGCATGGTCGCAAGACCCCTACATGCAGGCGGTTATGCACAACGCACTTTACCCGTTTCCTTTCCCACCTAGCTATCCACCAACTGAATATCCAACTTATGGGTACCAGTATCCGGTTATGCCACAACCTCAAACCACAACCTCCGCCACAACTTGAGGCCATCAATGAGGCCTTAGAACGGATGAAAGAGATGCAGCAGCAAGCGGAGAAAATGGAGAAGAAGACAAACAAGTTCTTCAGGAAACTCTCCAAGTTGGTCAAGGGAAAGAAGGACGAGTGAAGTCTCTTCTAACTATAAGTAGTCCCTGCGAGGACATTGTTATTTCCTTAGTCCCTGCATGGACATATTTATTTCTTTAAAGTCCTTGTATGGATAAGTTTATTTCATTTTCCTAGTATTGTAATTTCTTATGGAAATTTAATGAAGCACTTTGGAATTATATATATATGTATTCATCCTCTTGAAAAAGAGCGTCTCGATTTTAACCGAAATTTATGCTATGCGATATAATTCCAAAAGATCTTCATGGTTTTGATTTGTCAAGTGGCACAGACCACATATTTGGCCAAATATATAAATGATAGTTAAGAACGGAAGGGTCTTCTATCATGATAGTTAAGGGAAGTTATCCTTCTATCTAGAGGTGGTAAACTAAGTTCAAGCCTCCAAGTCATTAAGGTCAATGCGACCGGAACTATTAATTAACCATTAAGGTCCTCTTATGTTAACATTCAAGTAATGTTCATACTCATGGTAGTGTGACTTGAGGAATAACACTAACCTTCAAGGTAATGGACTATGTCCTAACTTTATATAGCCCTTGTGATCTATTTGATCTCGGCTAAATATCACAAGTGCGGTGATGAATAAAACATCCGTTAGAGATGTATTTTATATAGCCCTTGTGATCTATTTGATCCCGGCTAAATAGCCCTTGTGATCTATTTGATCCCGGCTAAATATCACCAGTGCGGTGATGAATAAAACATCTATTAGAGATGTTTTTTATATAGCCCATGTGATCTGTTTGATCCCGGCTAAATATCACTAGTGCGGTGATGAATAAAACATCCATTAGAGATGTATTTTAAATAGCCCTTGTGATCTATTTGATCCCGGCTAAATATCACCAGTGCGGTGGTGAATAAAACATCCATTAGAGATGTATTTTATAGAGCCCTTGTGATCTGTTTGATCCTGGCTAAATATCACCAGTGCGGTGATGAATAGAACACCCATTAGAGATATATTTTATATAGCCCTTGTGATCTGTTTGATCCCGGCTAAATATAACCAGTGCGGTGATGAATAAAAATCCATTAGAGATGTATTTTATATAGCCTATGTGATCTATCTTGATCCCGGCTAATATCACCAGTGCGGTGACTAAACATCCATTAGTGATGTATTACCCTTTCGGGTTATAATTTATTTATATAGCCTATGTGATCTATCCTGATCCCGGCTAATATCACCAGTGCGGTGACTAAACATTCATTAGTGATGTAGTGCCTATGTGCCATATCTTATGTCCAAATATGCAGGCTTATGTGCCATATTTGATGTCGTTTGTGACAAGCCTATGTGTTATAAAATTGTCAAATATGACATTGACAGTTGTGACATTGTGATCCCCTGTCTAGTAATAAGGTCGTCTTCTTCATTAAAGCTAGAACTCAGAACATAATTCCGACTGCGGTATGTTTAATCAGTTTAAAGTTGAAACATACTAAGTAATTGATTCAAAAGGATTATACCAGACACGCGTGACCTTGACTTCTCCGATGGAATTCCGATGGCGAACCGACTCCGGCGAAGCGATATACAGAGAACAGAGAGGATGTGGTGTGTTTGCAAGTTTAGAAGATTGTATGAGCGAGTTTAATCGAAATGTAGGATCGGTATTTATAGAGTATTCAGTAAGTTAGGAATTTTCGGTTTCAAAAGTGATTTGAATCTCAATGATTGGAAATCCGTTTCAATTACGTTGGTGCTGCTTTCGGTTATGACTGATAATTGAAAACGGATGAAGAAGATTGCCCACAGAAACCGTTGGCGGTTACGGACCAGGCGTTTGAATTTGCAGGTTTAAGCGGTCTACATTATAATACTTAAATGTTTCCTTTCATAACACAAATGTGTGTGTAGTGCAGCGGTGAAGACTGTGTGTGTATAAGTGGGAGACCCGGGTTCGAGATCCGGCTACCCTTTTTATTTTTATTTTATTTTTTTTGATTTATTATTAGAGATTAATTTAACTTACTTTTTGCTTTATTTATTAATTATGGTTTTTAAATTCTAAAATATTTATTAACTAAGAGAAATTTAAAATAACCGAAAAAATAAATACGCAACGAACTTTTAACCGAATATTTGATTATTAAACGAAGCGGGTTTTGAAACCCGTTTTATGACGAATGTTACAGTATCCCCTACTTTTGGAAATTTCGTCCCGAAATTTAAGTAGTAGGGGTAACCGGAAAAAGATGCGGGTATTTTTCGCGCATTGAGTCTTCACGTTCCCAAGTAAACTCGGGTCCTCGCTTTGACTCCCAACGTACCCTGACAATTGGAATACGACTTCGCCTTAAACGCTTCTCTCCAAAATCCATGATTTCCACTGGTCTTTCAACGAAGTGCATCGATTCATCGACTTGAATGTCTTCTAGAGGAATATGGAGGTTTTCATTGGCGAGGCACTTTTTCAAGTTTGATACGTGGAATGTGGGATGGATTCTGTTAAGCTCTTCTGGTAGGTCAAGCTTATATACTACAGGACCTACTCTTTCAAGTATCTTGAAAGGTCCTACATAGCGTGGTGCTAGCTTGCCCTTCTGGCCAAAACGAACCACTCCCTTCCACGGTGATACTTTTAAAAGTACTTGATCACCAATGTCAAACTCTAAGGGCTTTCGTCGTTTGTCAGCATAACTCTTTTGACGACTTTGAGCCGCTAGAAGATTGTTTCGAATTTGAAGGATCTTGTCAGTTGTCTCTTGAATTAATTCTGGTCCGGTGATTTGCGCTTCCCCAATTTCATGCCAACATACTGGAGATCGGCACTTACGACCATATAAAGCTTCGAAAGGAGCCATGCCGATACTTGAATGATAGCTATTGTTGTACGAAAACTCAACTAATGGTAGTTGAGCGTCCCAGTTCCCTTTGAAGTCTATGACACATGCTCGTAGCATGTCTTCAAGGGTATGGATGGTGCGTTCAGATTGACCATCAGTTTGAGGATGAAAGGCGGTACTGAGGTCTAATCGTGTACCCAAAGCGGTTTGTACGGCTCGCCATGTTCGTGAAGTGAAACGACCATCACGGTCTGAAATGATGCTTAATGGTACTCCATGACGGCTTACGATCTCGCTGATGTAGATACGAGCTAACTTCTCGTTCTTGAAGTCCTCGCGAATCGGAATGAAGTGAGATCGACTTTGTAAGACGATCGATTATTACCCATATGGTGTCATACCCACTGGAGGTGCGAGGTAACCCGGTAATGAAATCCATGGTTATGTTTTCCCACTTCCATACAGGTATTTTGGGTTGGACTAGAAGTCCTGAAGGTCTTTGATGTTCAGCTTTTACTTTGGAACAGGTAAGGCACTTGGAAACAAAAACAGCGATATCATTTTTCATGCCAGGCCACCAGTAGGTGTATCGTAGGTCTTGATACATCTTATTGGCTCCAGGGTGTACAGAGTATCGTGTTTTGTGTGCCTCATTCATGAGGAAATCACGAAGGTCATCGCGATCAGGAATCCATATGCGGTTTAGATAATATAGAATACCGTCGGATTTGGTTTCGATTTTGAGTTCAGCTCCACATGACAGCTCATCGCGTACGTCATTTTCTGTTATAGAAACATGTTGAGCTGCCCGGATTCGATCTTTGATGTCGGTTATGATTTGCGAACATAGAAGACGAATGGAGTTCGCATAACCTTTTCGACTGAGCGCATCGGCCACCACATTTGCCTTGCCAGGATGATATCGAATTTCACAGTCGTAGTCGTTGAGAAGTTCGACCCATCTTCGTTGCCTCATATTAAACTCTTTCTGGTTGAAGATATGTTGTAGACTCTTGTGGTCAGTGTATATTTCACACCTGGTACCGTAGAGGTAATGTCTCCATATCTTGAGAGCGAACACAACGGCTCCAAGTTCTAGGTCGTGAGTGGTGTAATTCTTCTCATGAACTTTGAGTTGCCTAGAGGCATAGGCTATCACTTTTCCTCTTTGCATCAATACACAGCCTAGTCCTTGCCCTGACGTACCGCAATAAACCACGAAGTCATCGCAACCCTCAGGGAGTGTAAGGACAGGTGCGCCACAAAGCCTTTGCTTTAAAGTTTGGAAAGCCTCTTCTTGCTTAGGTCCCCAAATGATGGGTTTTCTTTATGAGTCAAGGCCGTGATTGGTACGGTGATACGGGAAAAATTGGCAATGAAGCGTTGGTAGTACCCAGCCAAACCAAGAAATGACCTAACCTCGGTAGGGGTACGTGGCGCTTGCCATTCCTGTACTGCTTTGATTTTTTAAGGATCGACATGAATCCCTTTGCTATTGACGACATGACCAAGGAATTGTACTTCTTCTAACCAGAATTCGCATTTTGAGAACTTAGCGTAAAGCTTTTCAGTCCTTAAGAGGGTAAGTATGTGTCGAAGTTGTCCCTCATGATCGGATTTTGACTTGGAGTAGATAAGAATGTCGTCGATGAAGACTATGACGAAACGGTCGAGATAGGGTTTGCATACTCTATTCATTAAATCCATGAAGACAGCGGGGGCGTTGGTTAAACCGAAGGGCATAACCATGAACTCGTAATGACCATAGCGAGTTCGGAAGGCGGTTTTTGGGATATCTTCTTCGCGCACTCTAAGCTGATGATAACCAGAACGAAGATCGATTTTGAAAAAACAAGTGGCGCCTTGAAGTTGGTCTAGGAGGTCATCAATGCGAGGCAGTGGATAGCGATTCTTAACCGTCAACTTGTTGAGTTCTCTATAATCAATACACATGCGAAACGTTCCATCTTTCTTCTTCACAAAAAGAACAGGTGCACCCCAAGGCGACGAGCTAGGATGTATGAATCCTTTGTCGGTCAACTCTTGCAGTTGACTGGCCAATTCTTGCATCTCGGATGGGGCTAACCTATAAGGAGATTTTGCGACCGGTGTAGCGCCGGGCACAAGATCGATTCGAAATTTGACTTCTCTTACAGGAGGAAGTCCTGAAACATCGTCGGGAAAAACTTGCGGGAATTCCTTCACAATTGGAATATCTTCTAGCTTTCTCACCTTGTCTCCCTTCTTGACGACGTGGGCTAGAAATGCGACGTAGTTCTTGCGAAGATAACTTCAGGCTTGAAGGCAGGTCATCATTTTGAGTCCTTTCGAAGGGGTTTCCCCAAAAATACGTAGTGTCTGACTGTCTGCAAGAGGAATACGAATGAATTTTTCGTGGCACACTACTTCGGGGTGATGCTGGCTGAGCTAGTCCATACCGATTATAACATCGAAACTTCCCAACTTCATAGGGATGAGGTCAATTGAGAAATCGTGATTGTTTAGAGTGAGAGTACAATTGTGTATAATAGAATTTAATGAAACGGGTTTTCCGTCAGCAACTTCCACCGTCAGAGATTCAACGAGATTAGCACGAGGTAGCTCGAGGATAGATTCGAATTCTAGAGACACAAAGCTCTTATCCGCACCAGTATCGAATAGTATGGATGCATAACTACCATTTATGAGGAACGTACCGTTGACCACATTGTTGTCAGCCCTGGCTTGGTTGGCATTGATATTGAAAGCTCTTCCTCTGGCGGGTGGAGGAGCTTGGTTAGCTTGGTTTACCGGGTTTGCTTGAGCTTGGGCATGGATGATGTTCACTAGGCGTGGACAAGTGTTCCTGAAGTGGTTTGGGTCCCCACAGTTGAAACAAGCTCGCATAGGTTGCATCATGGGGTAGTTGGGTTGGTAGTAAGGTTGGGCTGCGTGTTGTGCAGGCGGTAGAAGTAAGGGTTGTTGGGCTTGGCCCACCATTTGATTTTGGGTTTGGGTTGGAGGTTGACTGCGGTTAATTCGCTGAAGGGTACGACAGGTTTGGATAGTGTGACCCGCACGGCCACAGCTTGTGCAATGTTGGCAGGGGTTTTCGGGAGGGTGATGGTATTGACAACGGTTGCACTTTGGGTGTGGGACAGTATGGCTTTTTGAATGGTGCAGCTGGAGGAGCAATTTGGGTGATTGGTGCAGCAGTGATAGGAGGGTTGGTTTGAGTGACAGCAAAATTCTTGCTATTTCGCTTCCTCTTACCAGCAAACTTCGAGGATGAGACGGGGTGGTTTTGAGTTGGGGTCTCAATAGGTGCTTTCTTCCTCTCATCTTTGAACTTGCCGTTTCGAATGCGATTTTCAGTGAGTTCTGTGGCTAACTCCATTGCGGCTTCAGGTGTTGCAGGCGAAGTGCTTAAAACCGAATCTTGGATTTTCGAGGGGAGGCCTCGAATGTAGTGTTCGACTAAGCGGTACAAGGGGGTGAACAAATTGGGGATCATCTGGTTCAACTCGAGAAATCTCTTATTATATGAAGTGTGGTCTCCTTCCTTTTGTTTCAATGCGTGGAATTCGTCTTCCAGCTTTTTGATTTCGCTTCTTGGACAGAAACGTCTTGTCATGATTTCCCTTAACTCTTCCCATGTTAAGGCCATGGCATCTTCAACTCCTCGCTTACCCTTTTCCGTGTTCCACCAGGTAAGGGCTACCCCAAACAGTCTTCCAGTCGCGTAACGTAAATCGCAATTGAGGAAAGTGTTTTCCATTTCTTCAAACCAGTGAAGGAGAGCGGTAACACCTTCGGTCCCTTCATATTTTGGGGGATCGCAGGATTTGAAGTGTTTGTAGGTGCACTTGGGGGTTTTGGAAGGAGGGTTGGCGACGCTCTGGTCTTCTTGGTTGGGAGGGTTGATGGGATTAGCGGTGAGAGCTTGTTGAACTTGTAGCACGATGTCGGGAAGTACTGCGGCCATTTGTTTAGCAATTTGCGTGGCCAAGCGTTCGTTTGACTTTCCTGACTTTCTACCTCCACGTAGTTGCCTAGCCGACATCTAAAGGAACATATGTAGGAAGATTGTGAGTTTAAGAATTTCCTAGGTGTCATGTGTCGTAAAAAGAGTGAAAACAACATAACTGAAAATAATTTAACTACATCCATAGGATGTCTTGGGTTTGCTCATGTTTGGGCCTCCAAATGTCCCCCATACCATTTCCAGTGTAGTCATGTGGGCCCCCATGACTATTGGGCTTGGTAGGATTCCCATTGGTGTCAGCGGGTTAACACTCGCACCACCCGAATGAAAATCGTAAAACATGATTGCGAGATGTATGGTAGGAGGGTGTCCATGTGTAGACACAATGACAGCTCAAAGTGGGGTTAGTTCACACAACGTTTGATATGGCATGCTTTGGCCTAATAGGTCCTTCGTACTCTCATCGTTAGTCCCCAGGTAGGCAAACTGGTCCTTTATTTTGGATTTATACGAATGCCAAGCCTAGACAGGACGTTCCGACTACCGGTACTCGTACCCTTCCAGTTACTACATGCCCGTCGCGAGAACTCACTTTGATGTGATTTGAAAAATACAAAATCATTGCAAAAATCATGGAAATCGTGAGGTGTGTGCTCTCATAGATATGATATGTTATGAGGATATGAATTATGATGACCATTGCATATTAACATGTACTTGTGAGCGTGCTTGCATAATATTGGGTGTGAAAATAAACATGAAACATATAAACATCTTGAATTTTGCATGTAACGCATAAACAATTAAAATTTAATCAACTATAGTATAGGCTCTAAAGGTCTAATAACCTATCCTATATCCCTATAGTCACAAGCTCTGATACCAATCTGTCACACCCCGACCCGCAGCGGAATAAAAGTCGGGGCATAATTGGGTTATCATCAAAGCTCATGATATTTACTAAGAAGTTTCATATTTATTAAATTCAAATTACAAACTTGAATATCCAATAATCAAAATTCATACAATTACAAAGGGAAAAACAAGACTAAATGTTCATTCCAAAGCATTAACTTGTTTATTCTTCTAGGCCTTCCTAAGTGTTTCTTTCCTCAACTGGATCACCTGTATCATGTGTAAAACAGGGGGATTCGTGCATAAATCACATGTGAGCAAATATATAAATGTAAACAATCACAGATCACATTGAATGAATATATGACATGAATGATTATGTATTTGAGATCAAGGCTCAATCAAACGGAGCCGATCTAATGAGGCACCTGATGCTCAACCCGTATCCCACGGGGAACTGATGGGCCTAATGAAATGCTGCACTGAAATGATAAGTTTGATCCACATATAAATCACACAACAACCAATACACAATTGATCACAAAATGATATAAGCACAAGTGTTTAGATAAAATAAAGGAATAGTACGACACATGATACACCCCAAAACGTGATTAAAACGGGGAATTTGTAGAGATTCACTCATAGTGGGTGTGTTCCTTGATGACGATGAATGCGTACGAATTTATGATTCAACCGACGAGGGAAAACTAACCTAAATAATAACAAAATGATTCGATAAATAATTAAATTTTATTTGAGATTAATATTTTTAATTAGTGCTCTTAATGAGATTTTTAGATTTATTTTTGTGAGTTTAATGCAAATTTTTAACCTTAAAAAATTATTTTTAAGTATTTTTAAATAATTTATCAATTTAATAAATAAAAAAATAAGAAAACAAAAATTAAAAATGGGTTGACCTTGTCAGGTCTGACCGGGTCTGACCGGTCGGATAGCATGTAATTCAGGCAGCGTGTGTGAGGTTCGAACTCGTGACCTCTCGTATGCGTGCACGCAGCTCTACCAACTGAGCTACGTGTCTAACCCGAAATAAACTCTATTTTAATTATATATATATACTAACTAGCTTTAATTATATTTTGTTTTTATTCAAAAAGGTTTTTATACTGGTCAAACCGGTGGTGGGGATGGGTTTCGAACCGGCGTCCATGCGATGCCTCGCACCCAGCCCAACCAACTAGGCTGGGTGTCTAACCCATTTATATTATGATTTTTATTAAACTTAAATACTAACTGGAAGGTGTTCTGGTTGACTAAAAATTGAGTTTTATTACTGGAAACCGGTTGTATGCACGAGTCGAACCTGTGACCTGCGCTATGTATTTGCACACAGTCCACCACTGGACTGTGTGTCTAACCTGATTAAAAACCTGAATTTTATTTCACTTATCCATTTTAATAAGGTCGTCTTCTTCATTAAAGCTAGAACTCAGAACATAATTCCGACTGCGGTATGTTTAATCAGTTTAAAGTTGAAACATACTAAGTAATTGATTCAAAAGGATTATACCAGATACGCGTGACCTTGACTTCTCCGATGGAATTCTGACGGCGAACCGACTCCAGCGAAGCGATATACAGAGAACAGAGAGGATGTGGTGTGTTTGCAAATTTAGAAGATTGTATGAGCGAGTTTAATCGAAATGTAGGATCGGTATTTATAGAGTATTCAGTAAGTTAGGAATTTTCGGTTTCAACAGTGATTTGAATCTCAATGATTGGAAATCCGTTTCAATTACGTTGGTGCTGCTTTCGGTTATATCTGATAATTGTAAACGGATGAAGAAGATTGCCCACAGAAACCGTTGGCGGTTATGGACCAGGCGTTTGAATTTGCAGGTTTAAGCGGTCTACATTATAATACTTAAATGTTTCCTTTCATAACACAAATGTGTGTGTAGTGCAGCGGTGAAGACTGGGTGTGTATAAGTGGGAGACCCGGGTTCGAGACCCGGCTACCCTTTTTATTTTTTATTTTTTTTATTTTTTTGCTTTATTATTAGAGATTAATTTAACTTACTTTTTGCTTTATTTATTAATTATAGTTTTTAAATTCTAAAATATTTATTAACTAAGAGATATTTAAAATAACCGGAAAAATAAATACGCAACGAACTTTTAACCGAATATTTGATTATTAAACGAAGCGGGTTTTGAAACCCGTTTTACGACGAATGTTACAATTTCTAGATTGTAGTTTGCCTATGATGGTCCTATTAAGACCTAGGCCAGACATAGTTATATTAAGCCCCAAGAGTTGTGATGTTATTCACACTAGTATAGGCAATGGATTTTCTTATATCCATTGTTTAAAAGCCGATACGGTTATTATACTGTGGCTAAGAGAAATTTTATTTGGTATATATAAAACCAAAGCTTTGAAGAATAGCTAATTCTAATGAGGCACAAAGTAGCCATCGGAACGTCAACACTAGGGACGCCGAAAATGTAGCCATAGAAAAGCTAAGAGAGTCGAGTGCTACTCTCTCTAAGCAATTATCAATTCCACCATCTTCAGCTCATAAGGAGAGCGCCGTTCACTCATCGAATGCGAAGAGTGAACCTAGGAGAATAGATTTTACGGAAAGGTCCCGTTCTGTTAAAGACGGATGTACCTACAAGTACTTTGTCTCCTGTAAATCCCGATATTTAATGGGGAAAAAGGAGCTGTGGAAGCCCTAAAGTGGCTGGACGAAATGGAAACCATCATAGATATCAGCAACTGTTCTGATAAGGATGTGGTCAAGTATGTATCACAGTCCTTCAAGGGCGATGCCCTCATCTGGTGGAAAGCTATGATTCAGTCTACAGGAAAAGTACACCTGTATAATTTGGGGTGGTCCAAGTTTGTGGACCTTATTAAGGAAACCTACTGCCCACCCCTTGAGGTGGAGAAAATAGAGACAGACTTCTTGTCTCTTTCCATGAAAAACCTAGACTGTTGGAAGTATGTTTCCGATTTCAATTCCCTATCTAGGTTAGTTTCCTATTTAATTACCCCTAAATCCAAACGCATTGCGCGTTTTATTAATGGTTTAGCGCCCGAGATAAAAGGCATGGTAAAGGCTGCTCAGCCTAATACCTATAGGTCTGCTGTAGACCTATCTCTCTCTCTCTCACCCTTGATCTTGTGAGACAAAAGTCAGTTAAGTCTGAAACTGACGGAAAAAGCAAGAGGGAAGATGACAACTCCCATAAGTTTAATAAGAAAAATAAAGGGAGATTTGGGTTCAAAAGGAACCAAGGCAAGTCGGTTGTGATGCCATTTTGTAAGACTTGCAACCAAAGACACCGGGGACAATGTAATTCTGATCCACAAGCTAGACCTTGTGGCATATGTAAAAGAAGAGGGCATAAGACCCTAGAATGCAAGAATCTTAAAGATGTTGTATGCTACATCTGCAACGAAAAAGGGTATGTAAAGACTAACTGCCCTAAGCTTCTTAAGAATAATAACGCAAAGCCTGGAGAGGCCAAGAAGGGGAATGCTCGTGCCTTTCAAATAAATGCAAGAAAAGCTGTTAATGACGACAGTGTCATAACAGGTACTTTCCTCATTAACAATATTTACGCTAGAGTTCTTTTTTATTCGGGTGCGGATAAATCATTTGTTGACCATAAGTTTAGTAAACTATTAAACTTACCCATAAGAACTCTAGATAAAACTTGTGAGATATAACTCGCTGACGGAACAATAGAAACAACATCTTCCATTCTTGATGGATGCTCTATATCCATTAAGAATCATTCCATTCCTATCTCTTTTCTGCCAATGAAATTGGCGGGGGTTCGATGTTGTCTTAGGCATGGATTGGTTATCTCATAACCAAGCCCACATTGCCTGCGATAAGAAACTTTTCGAGATTAAAACCCCATCGGGTGAAACAATCACCATCCCCGGACACTCACACTATGGATTGCCAGACAAGGTGTCGCTATTTAAGGCATCCAAGTGTTTGAAAAGAGGATGTGTCATTTACATGGCACAAGTTACCATAAATGAGCCTAAGCCAAACATAGAGGACCTACCAGTTATCTCGGAGTATCCCGATGTTTTCCCTGAAGAATTACCAGGCCTACCTCCAGATAGGCAAGTGGAGTTCAGAATTGATATCATACCAGGATCAGCACCTGTAGCTAGAACTCCATATAGACTAGCTCCAACCGAAATGAATGAGTTAGGAGTTCAATTGGATGAACTCTTGGAGAAAGGATTTATTCAACCTAGTTCCTCACCTTGGGGAGCTCATATCCTTTTCGTTAAAAAGAAAAACGGTTCAATGCGGATGTGCATTGACTACCGAGAGCTGAACAAACTAACAATTAAGAATATATATCCTCTGCCCAGGATCGATGATTTATTCGACCAACTTCAAGGGGCTAGTTACTTTTCTAAGATAGATTTGAGATCAGGATATCATCAACTGAAGGTAAGAAGTGAAGATGTTCCTAAAACTGCCTTCAGGACCCGCTATGGTCACTTTGAATTTTTGGTGATGCCTTTTGGGCTCACAAATGCACCTGCAGCATTCATGGACCTCATGAACAGAGTCTGCAAGCCATATCTGGATAAATTTGTCATTGTCTTTATAGACTACATACTTATCTACTCTCGTAATCAAGTTGATCACGAGAAACATCTTTGGTGCATCCTAGAATTATTAAGCAGGAGAAACTTTATGCAAAGTTCTCTAAATGCGAATTTTGGCTTAGAGAAGTCCAATTTCTTGGACACATGGTAAGTGAGCGTGGTATCCAAGTGGATTCCGCCCAAATTGAGGCCATCATAAATGGGGAAGTGCCCAAGACCCCAACGGAGGTTCGTAGTTTCCTAGGATTGGCTGGATACTATAGAAGGTTCATTGAGAACTTTTCAAGAATAGCCACTCCTTTAACTTCCTTGACCCGTAAGAATGTTAAGTATAATTGGGGTCCAAAACAGCATGAATCTTTTGAGGTTCTTAAACACAAGTTGAGCAATGCTCCTGTGTTATCCCTACTTTAGGGTATTGAGGAATTTGTAGTCTATTGTGATGCTTCGCACACCGGCATGGGCTGTGTGCTAATGCAAAAAGGCAAAGTGATTGCCTATGCATCACGGCAGTTAAAGGTGCATGAAAAGAATTACACCACCCATGATTTGGAGCTGGGTGCCGTTATATTTGCACTAAAATTATGGAGACATTACTTGTATGGCACAAAGTGTGTTATATACACAGACCATAAAAGTCTCTAGCATCTGTTCAATCGGAAAGAATTGAACATGCGACAACGCCGTTGGATGGAAACTCTTAATGATTATGATTGCGAGATTCGCTACCATCCCGGCAAGGTAAATGTAGTTGCTGACGTCTTAAGCCGCAAGGAAAGGGTTAAACCTATTAGGATTAATGCCAAGAGCATTGAACTCAGAAATAGCTTAAGTGAAAAGCTATTAGATACACAAAAGCAAGCCTTATTAGAGGCTAATATTCCTAACGAGGGATTAGGCGGAATTGTTGATCAATTAATGCCTAGAAAGGATGGAATCCTAAGATTTAATGATAGAATTTGGGTTCCAGTCCTAGGAGGACTTAGAGATCTAATCCTCCAAGAGTCGCACAATTCAAGATACTCGTTTCACTCGGGAGGTGACAAGATGTATCAAGATCTAAAGAAGAATTATTGGTGGATGGGTTTGAAGAAATCCATAGCCACTTATGCAGCTAAGTGTCTGACATGTTCACAAGTTAAGGCTGAACATCAGAAGCCGTCAGGACTTCTACAACAATTAGAAATTCCCTCATGGAAATGGGAAATGGTAGCTATGGACTTGATTACCAAGTTACCCAAGACCAAAAGTGGAAATGACACTATTTGGGTCATAGTAGATAGGCTGACGAAGTCAGCACACTTCTTGCCAATAAAAGAAACGTATAATTAAGATAAATTGGCTAAGTTGTATGTGGACAAGATTGTGTCCCTACACGGTGTGCCAGTATCTATTGTATCTGATAGAGATTCTAGATACACATCTCACTTTTGGAATAGTTTCCAACAATCGTTAGGCACACGATTAAACTTTAGTACGGGCATACCATCCGCAGACTGATGGTCAAAGTGAGCGTACTATCCAGACACTGGAAGACATGCTTAGGGCATGTGTGATTGATTTAGGTGGAAGTTGGGATGACCACTTACCCCTAATAGAATTCTCCTACAATAACAGTTATCATACTAGCATCAAGGCTGCTCCTTTTGAGGCCTTGTTTGGGAGAATGTGCCGAACGCCCGTGTGCTGGGCAGATATTGGGAAGGCCCAACTATCAGGACCAGAGATTGTCCTGGAGACCATGGAAAAGATTGTGCAAATCCGTGATCGTCTTAAAACTGCCAGGGATAGGCAGAAAAGCTATGGTGATAAGAGGCAAAAACCTCTTCAGTTCCAAGTAGGGGACAAAGTCATGTTGAAAGTATCACCCTGGAAAGGTGTGATGCGTTTTGGAAAGAAGGGCAAGTTAAGCCATAGATATATAGGACCCTTTGAGATAATCAAATGTGTCGGCAGTGTAGCTTATAAGCGAAGGTTGCCAGTGGAGCTTAGTGGAATTCATGATGTATTCCATATATCAAATCTTAAGAAATGTCTGGCCGATGAGTCGCTAGCAATATCGCACAAGGATGTGCAAATTGATGAAAACCTGAGGTTCATTGAGAAACCAATTTTGATCGAGGATCGACAGGTTAAGAAGCTCTGAAGAAAATTAATACCTAAGGTTAAGTGGGACGCTTTTAGAGGTCTTGAGTATACATGGGAGGTTGAGTCCACTATGCGACAAAAGTACCCCCATCTTTTTGAATAAAATCTCTAGGTCGAGATTTCTTTTAAGGGGGTGAGGATGTAACACCCTGTAAAATCGTGTCCAATAGTATAGTGACACGTGTTGTATTTTAAATATGGTCTGTTAAAGACCAATAAGGACTAAAGGCGTCAACATGCTCAAACCGAGCCTCTGAGTGACAGTCTGATGTCAACATGCATAAATAACAGCCTCTGAATGACTGATATGTCAACATGCTTGAAATTTGGCCTCTGAGTGACTGATATGTCAACATGCCCAGCCTCTGAGTGACATCGGAATCAACATGCTTATAATAAGCCTCTGAGTGATCCTTTGTGAAGTCCTAGCTCTCATTCGTGCCATTTGTTGGACGAGAGGGTTTAAATTTTGTAAATATATGAAAGTTGGATGATGGAGGGATTAAAGGTGTCAACATGTTAATTTATACCTCTGAGTGACCTTTTAACGAACCGAGAGCTCGACAATGTCCGGGCATAATCCCGGGTATGCCAAGTATTGGCTACGGAGGGCTAAAAGTGCCAAAAAGGTGTTTAAAAAGGGTTTTAGAAGCTTTTTAAAGTTAAGGGGCTAAAGTGTCAAACTTGAAACTGGCCAAGGGGCGGTCGCGGGCCGCGAGAGACCAGGCCTGGGTCTCTCGCGGGGTGCGAGAAGACCTCTGCTACAGAAAGTTTTGCTTGGCTCCCAAACAAAACTCCAAAACCATTAAATTCGAAACCATGGACTTGTAATCAGCTATGCCACGTTTTGGGACACTTGTAAGCTCCTTCTTACACCCCTAAACACCTGGCTTCACCTCCTTTGAGCTCTCTAACTATAAATAGGTGCTTAAGTTCATATTCCAACTTGCACCTTTCTCATTTATTCACTCTTCTCCCTCCTCTGGAAGTTCCTAGCTAAAAGGGGCATCCAACATAGTTCTTTTGCACCTTAGGAATCACTGGTAAGTGTTCCTTCTTTGTGCATATTCGTTTATAGGCTTTTATAGCCAAAAGTCAAGCGTTTTACGGCAAACGCTTTGACTTTCGGTTAAGACCATTGAGGTCCAGCCATTGTTCAAAATTAACATGGGTAATTAATCGTAATAAGGTAGGTGTTAGTCCCTATAAAGGGCACCTCCTGAAGATCACGTTTGCTAGACCAATTGACGGGTCAAAGTTATGATATTAAAAAGTCAAACATGCCATTTTTCAGAAAAATCATAAATTGATCTTATATATGTTATGAAACATGTTTTGACACTTAAACAAGTTGGTAATAATTACTAAAACATGTAAGAACATGTTTGGCTCATCAATTACAGTTCTAGGGTCGGTTCCAACCGAAAGTCGCGAAGTTTGAGTTCTGCTTTGACTTTCGATTCTGACCCGATTTAGATTAGTTACCTACTGATCTAAAGTTGCATTATGATTATAATATAATATAATGTAGCATGACCCTCTGAGGTTATATTACATGATCATAATCAGAATCCAAGTTTATGCGCAAGTTCCATAATTATGCCATTTTTGACCAAAATGCCCTTTTTGCATAAAACAAGGTTTTAAATAATAATGAACTTGAAAATAAGTTTTCTATTGATTTTATTTCATAAGTAGGATTATTTGGGATGTTAAAACAAGTTATAAACTGAGTTTTCAATCAGGTCCGACAAATGACGGTTCTAGCCCTTGTGGCTTATAAAATGGTTTTAATCAAATCTTTTCAAGGTAAATCATTTACCTACTGATATGTTATATTAAATAACATATTTTAAACATTTTAATCTGACCTTAACAACAGATTTCATAAACATCACTTAAAGACGTCATTTTACGACATAAGCGCCGTTTAGGCACATAGTATGGTTTTAAACCATATTATTGACCAAGACTTGATACCTACTGATTTTAAACTTATTTTAAATATATTTACAGTAGGCACATATTATAAACTCATAATCCCAAATAATTTATAAACTATGTGTAAAATGACCAAAATGCCCCTTCGGTGCATAGTTTGGTCATAAAAGGTAAAATACACATATAATTGGTATTCTACTGATATTATATCATAAATAAAGTATTTTTCAGAATACTTATAATTATAACATCAAATTATATTCAAGTTTCTTTTATATGGTATGAAATTACCAAAACGCCCTTATGAGACATAGTTTTATTTTAAAACCATAACGAGCATATAAGTTAATATCCTACTGATATTTTAACTTAACTAAGGTATAATGGCATATAGAACTTGTCCATGACTTATCCGGTTACCCGATATCGCTAGTATGCGCTCGGTTAAGTATATGTAACTATTTTACAGAAATTAACCGAAACGGGTTTAACCTTGTCATTTAAGTTTCAAAATCCAGAATGTTTATAGTTTACCCATATTATACAAGTCAAGTACTTGTCGGGATTAAACTACATTCTATCCGATCATCATTTAATCAAGCGTTATAAGTAATGATCATGTACACTATACGGTTTATAAGACCATTAGTATTTAATCGGCTAGCTTATGCCATATCTAGACTAGAGCCTTGCTGGTAAATGTTATCTGCACTTGGTACTTTTGTATACGGCTGAGTTATTTAAAAATAAAAGAAGAAGACTAGCTCAGGTTAATACTCTCGACTTATTTTCCTTATACGGGCTTGGGATACGGTAAATTATTACCGCTTGATCCAAAATAGGGTCAATCGAATGCCCGCTTATGGCTAGTAAACCCGCATATTTTGTTTTAATACGTTTTGTTTGATAACTTAAACATCGGGGGTTAAACTACTGTGTCCTGGATATCCTCGGCTCAATACATTAGTTATTGGCCACGACCTTAGCACGGGGTGTAGGCATACACCTTTTGATACTCATATGCAATATGCCCAAGACGTTGGGGATGACTCCTTCGTGAGTACCTGAGTGGTGTGTATTTAATCATGTCTCAGTTTCTATCCCGGGCCCTGAATGTATTGACAAACATGTGAATCTGATACAAGGTTGCAAGGTCAACTTTCCCAAGTTAATAAAAGATTTTGTGCCGTTTTGCACATAAAAACTATTTTGATGTTTTCAAAACGAGTCAATTGGGTGTATTTACCAGCGTGAGCTGACGTATCGTCCAAAGGCTAATCTGCAGGTACAATACGAAATAGGCCGGAAGCTGATCGGTAGCGAATAAGAGGATCTGGCAAATCCTTTGATATGCCTAAAGTCTGTTTTATTTTCTTTCTTGTACATTTTAATGATCCACCTGTGGATCTTCTATTATGAGCCTGTATATTATTTTATTTTGAACATTCGGTTTGTAATAGTAATTTTATCCCAAGACTTCTGTTGTGTCGTGTTTAATTGACTATGATGTTATCAACTGATGTCACGATACTCCCCACCCAGACCCACCGGTGTATGGATTTCGTGTTGGAAATCTGGGGGATGACATTTTGCAAGTGCCCTCATGAGGAAATTTTCACTTATCACATTTAGGATTCAGTATGTCATCAGCATATTTCTTGGTGCTAGCATCAATTATGGCTGCAATTGCCTTCGTTTCTATCATCACGGGAGTTCCCTTTTGTTTGTTACTCACTCTCAATCCTGCCTTAAGTGGTGTGTATTTTTGCTTCCCTTAGCTAGTAGATTCCACATGCGTTTCCTTCCTTTCCGCACCTTTCTTTGATATGTTCCCATTCTCACCGCATCCTTAGTGAGACTAACTGCGAGAGTTATTGTTTGAGTGGTGAAGGTAGGGTGGGATGATGTGGTCCTGTTTTGGTTCTTAGAGGCTAAACCCCAAATGTAGAGCTCAATGCGTTTGATTTCAGGTGTTCACAGTATGGAACAATCCTTAAGAGATCGTGAAAGCGTCAAGTGTAACCAACAACGTTGGCTGCAATCATGATCGAGTTCTAGGTTCTCGTTTCTACCCTTGGAATTCCAATCAGCGAGCAATCCTCTTCTCGCATAAGATTCTTGAGTTCCCCATGATAACCTCTTCGTAGTATCACTCCTTAAAGTTTCTACTTGAGGATTTCACCAAGTCAATGCTGCATTCAGTAGGAGACTCTTTGTTTACATAATCGTTTACTCAGGAGTGCATTTACTAGCATTGCTAACCGAGTCCATTGTCTATATTTTGTGGACCTAACCTACCGCACCTCTCGCACCAATAAGGTCTCGCGCCTTACCGTCTGGGAAAGCCTTAGAATTTAAAACGGATCTTCAGGTGTAGCGATGCCACTCATTCCCAATCTATTGGGATCTAAACAATTTGAACTACCGATACCACCAGTTTTGCCACTAGTGTCGACTAAGTTACCCTGGTGTCGTGCGATTTCCGCAACCGTATGTCCTTCCATAAGAACTCTAGTTCGGCTTACCCATTAAGTAATAGATTTACTAACCCTTTTCGGGTGTCCTTCCTTTTGGCGCCATGTTTCTTCTTAATACCCAAGATTAAAAAAAGCTTGATATATTTTTGGATAAATATAGTCTACCATGCGCCTAAGAATAAAGAATGCCATCGGCCATGGAAACCTCAAGATTGCATTGTTCATACATGTTTGAGACAATGACATCGTGAATAACAACAATCCAAAATTCATGCTACCTCTTGCGTGCATCGGCCATATGTATAATTGGAAAGGAAATAACTTGTTAAGGAGGAGAACCCAAACGGTCGTCTCCAACCTTATAACATGTACTCCATACTTCGTGGACTTCGATCGTCCAAAGTAGGAAAAAAAAATCCTTCGCCACACTAACCCGTGTGACAAATAAATTGATATCCCTTGAGCTCCACGAGCCCCAGCTAGATTGTTATAATATATCAAATAGATTGCAATGAGGGTGTTGAAGCATGGCTCGTGCCATACCATCCCTTGGAATGAGACAAATGTCAAACGACGGAATTTAATGTAATCTCTTTCCAATAAATAAAATGAGGTGCCATAGACACCATGGAACGAACCCATGTATAAGAACTCTAGACCGTTGAGGAAATATCCTCCTTGGGTGGCCAACCAGTTTTTGTTTGTTTAGATGACTACTCTCAATCTACTCGTGATATAGATCAAATGTTAGATGCGAACAAATACGTGTGGTGTTTCTGTATCGTAGGGTGTTATAGCAACCACCCCGGTTAGTGTCCCACTAGATAGAAACTCGAACAACTTTACAATTTTGAATGGATAGTGATCTAGCTTGACCTGCATAGCCCACCAGGATTCTCATCCACTGCAAGTTATTATTACGTGGGCCCCCATAATAATAAATTGCCTTGCATGGTCACCCTAGTGTTCTACCGTTCAAAGACGACGATCAGCCAGAGAGAGGACGCTATTGTCTACATACCTTCAACATAGAAGGGATCTTCGTGATAGTCCACATGCTATCGTCCGTTGACATTACTCGTGAAAGGGCACGACATTAGACAAATTTAGAAATAGAGAGAATTTGCAACAATAACTTTCACACCCCGACCGCAGCGGAATAAAAGTCGGGGCGTGATTGGGTTATCATCAAAGCTCATGATATTTACTAATAAGTTTCATATTTATTAAATTGAAATTAAAACTTCAAATATTCAAACATCAAATTCATACAAACACAAACATAACCAAAAGATTGTTCAAAACGTAATAACTTTGTTTAATCTTCTAAGGCCATTCCTATGTATTTCTTTCTTCAGCTTGTTCACCTGTATCATGCGTAAAATAGAAGATTCGGGTCAACAAAAGTTGGCGAGTGAACCTTAGTAAAACATTTGAATAGTTGAATTATATTGTTGTTAAATAAAAGTTGTGCATGAATCACATGTGAGCGTATGTATATAAACAGCTAATCACAAACCACATTATAATGAACATATGATATGATGAATGATGTACTTGAGATCAAGGCTCAATCAAACGGAGCCAATCTAATGAGGCACCTGATGCTCAACCCGTATCCCACGAGAAACTGATGGGCCTAATGAAATGATTGCACTGAAATGATAAAAATGTGACCACACATAATCACACAACAACTATAAACATTTGATCACAAGATGATATTAGCACAAGTGTTTTAAAAAAACATATTAAAAAATATATACAACTCATGATACACCCAAAACATGTTTAAAAGGGGAATTCGTAGAGATTCACTCACTGTGGGTGCGTTTTTTTAGTTGATAATGAGAGCGCACGAGTTGAGAATTTAACCGAGGAAGAAGTACTAACCTAAAATAATAACGCGATAACTCGATAAATAAAAAATTAATATTTCAGTTAAAAACCTTTATTTAGATTTTTAAGTTATTTTTATGATTTTTATTGATATATTAAACCCTTTGAAATTATACATTTTAAGCATTTTTAATTGATTTTAATATAATCCCTAGAATTAAATTAAAACAAAAGAAATAATAAAAATAAAATAATATTAAAAAAGACTTGTCAGTCTGACAAGCTGTCATACCGGTTTGAATGTGGAGTTAGCATGCGTGTGTTGAGACTCGAACTCGTGACCTCTCGGTTGCGTGCACGCAGCTCTTCTAACTGAGCTACGTGTCTACCCCGAAAGAATCTTGATTTTAATTATATTAATACACTCCTTAGACTATTTCAGAATTTAATATAAATTAAAAAGATTCAACAGAGTTGAACCGGTGTGTGTTATGGGTCTCGAACCCGTGACCTTACATGTGGTTTGCACCCAGCCCAACCAACTGAGCTGGGTGTCTAACCCAATGAGACTTGATTTTTAATTATTCTCATACACAATTTAGGTTATACAGAAATGATAATTTTTAAAAAGATTTTAAAGTGATCCGGTCAGTGTGTGTGCTTAGATTCGAACTAGCGACTTGAAGTTGGTTTGCACCCGGCCCAACCAGTTGGGCGGGTGCTTAACCCGGTTTATGATTCAATTATAATATATATACACACACAAAACATTTACCCAGAACACTTCTTTGATTTCGAAACTTGTTTAAGCTTGCTTAGTATACTTTGCAGTTACCGAAATGATTGAAATGATATACGAAGGGAATTAAAAAGGTAAGGATATCGTTACCAGTCGACGATGGCTTCTCCAACGGTTAAATCCGGCAAACAGGAGATCTGAAACGGAGGATTTTTGGGTGGAGCAGCGTGTACTCGAATGTAGTGGGCAAGGTGTGATCTTACAATACTGGGCAGTGGTGATATTTATAGGTGAATTGAATCACCAAAGTTTCGGTTTTTGGAAGGATTTAAATTCGGCAAAGAACAATTCATAGACAGAGAGGTGAGATTGCCATTTCCCAAGATTAGGCACGGGGATAACTGTCAACGAAGAAACCGCGTTTGAAGATTTGCGGGATCTCCGGTGCCGCGGTGATGGTGGTTGCAGGTGTTCCGCCTAGATTGAATATTTATATAACGTGACACAGAAACTAACACATTTTGTGTGTGTAGTGCAGTGGTGTTGAGTGTGTGTGAAAAACCCGGGCGACCCGGGTTCGATTCCCGGTTTACCCTTTTTGGGTTTTTTTTATTTACTTTATTATTTTGTTAAATCGATATTTAAATATGTGCTACTAATAACTATAAATTGATTAATTATTTTAGTGTACCATTAAGATTATCTTTTGTTATTATTAGTTATATCTATTAGATTCTAATATATAAACCATATACAAAATGTTATAACCAAACGACATAAATAAATACACTTGATTAATAATTTGGCACGGGTTCTCGAAACCCGTTTTGCACAAATGTTACAATAATAACTGGAGGGGCACCTTCAAGATGAGTACTTCACCTTCCTTGTCTGGACAAGAGTGTCGTTATTAATGATTAATATGGGTCACAGGGACCTCGTCCCGCTAATAGAGTTGTCATCTAAGGCTACCACCTCCGCCTCTTTGTCATTACCGAAGCCAGGCATCTCCGCATCCGCGGGAAAAGCAACCACCTTATGTGTAATCGATCTTAAGGTCTCACTTAGGAACCACGTCCGCCATAAGCTCCGCAATAGACGCGAGGTCGATATTCTCATTGTGCTTGTCAAGAATAATAATAATATCTGTAGTCGAAGGTATTTCGTTCTTGGCAAAATATTCCGTACAACACATATATAAATAAATTATATATATAATCACATAAAATCCCATCTAGCCAGGATTTCTATCTTTTGTAACGTGTCCATGACACATAGTCTTATAATGTAATGTGTCTATTTCTCATATACTAATCATGTATTGATCCTTGTTTGTTACTTATGGCTGAGCTCGGGTGATAGATCCTCATGTTATCGTGACACATTGAAAACCTTTTGTCATTTTTGTCATACTTCCGAAAACATTTCTGTGTCGTTATAAACTTTTTTTTCATGTGAGAGCCCTTAGTGATTGTAAACCAAACTTTAATAAAAGTTTTCCCCAATTCACTACAATCGAAGCTCTGATACCAATCTGTCATACCCTGGTCGAAGCGGAAGCGCAAACGTGTGACTATGAGGTAATCATTTCATCCAATTAAGTAAACAAGTATAAATCAACAACGATGCCATACTGATATAAATTTGCATTCCATCATTTAAAATTGACCAAAAGTAAATTTCAAAATTTTCACTGATTTCGCATTGTTATCAGAAAACATAGTTAGAATTACAATACTTCAAAATGGAATATTGTTTTCATTGTAAATGCATAATGAGGTTTTGACTCCTATATGCCCATACGAGGTTGGGATATAAGAGGCAAATCCTCCAAAAGGTGGCATTCGTTGTCATGTCATTTCCCATATCCTGAAATGTATCACCAACTCATGTCTTGCGTCCTGAAATACATGTAATTTTAAAAAGTCAACATAAAGTTGGCGAGTTTATGTAGTTACTGTTTTCTCATAAACTGTCATACTTGTAATCCAGTAATGAAATATGAGTATGTTATTAGCATTCATGGAGTTTAAGGATCTATTAGTGTGTAGCTAGCACCCTGACATATGTGCCATAAGTAAGTAACCAAACCGAGACAACTTTTGGCATCATTTGGGATCACAAAAGCACTCCGAAGGGTATACCAACCAGGATTGGAGCGTGCCTCAAACTCTATAGATCTACCTCTTTTGCACCTTGGTCACTATGTGATTAATGGTTACTATTGTCATCATCCTAGTTACGCATAAATGATCGTGTTATCAACTAAACCCATAGCTAACATACTATTTGTTATGACATGTATTTCCCCTTGATAATTTTAAAACAAAACTTTGAAATAATTTAAAGGAGGGACATGAACTCACCGCTTTGCGTTCCGTACGTCGTACGTATCAATGTTCGGTGTCCGTATACATGTGTAACCTACATGTGTATTAACTTCATTAGACACCTAGGTCTCGTTGGACCTTGTACTAGTTGTTCATCTTGAATTCTTGTTATGTATTTCTTTGTTATGATAGAACAACTTTTAGTGTTATCATAGTGTTGGTAGTTTGTTTGTTTGATTAATATATATTGTTATTCTTAGATCGTGTGAACTGTGCCTTGCCCTTCATATGTTCTCGTGCCTTGCACGCGTGTTATTGGGCCTTACCCATGTCATCTATGTCATTGGGCCTAGCCCATGTTTTCATGTCATTGGGCCTAACCCATGTAATTTATGTCATTACGCCTAGCCCATGTTTTTATGTCATTGGGCCTAGCCCATGTCTTTATGTCATTGGGCTTAGCCCATGTTTTTATGCCTTTTCTTGTCGACAATCGCCCGTCGTCGTAATAACTCTTCGTGTCGGCGATTTATTTAGGGCACTTCCGACCTAGAAATATGCTTAACTAGTTTGCTAGCCGAATATATGTTGAGTAAGGATGGCCGAAAAGCCTTCCGTTCAATCGTTCGCTCGATATTGGCACTTAAATATTTTGCCGTCGAAAATTTCCGGAAGTTGTGTTTCCGTGACCTCAAGATAGTTGAAAGGACTCCGAGTCCCAAATGAGGCTTAACTAGTTCTCTAGATGGATACATGAGGCTATCGGCCACTAAAATGTTCGTCGGTTCGACAAACGGTGGCTTTCCGGTCGAGTTGTGCACTGTTTGCCGTATGACCGGAAATAATGTCTTTTATGTATTTATGCTATACTCATATTTTTTAGGGTGTTGAACATTGTTTTGTTATAATTCTAGAAATGCAAAACTACTAAATTAATGTTACGGCCAAATTGAAATTGTCGCCTTTTTGGTCGAAACAGACAATTTTGTAATTTAGGCGTTGTACCGGAAAGTTATGTATTTCTGAAATAGGTGTTCCCATATCAGTGTTTTCATATATATATATATGGACTCAATTATGGCATTAGCATGCTGTTATTCGTTGTTCTCTTTCGTTTTAGCGGTTTTGCTGACACAAATAGTGCCACCGCAAATAGTGCGCCCAACACTTTCTACCAACACTTTTAGGGCATTGTTTGGTTTGTTCCGCGTCATAACGGAAACCAGTACATGTTATGATCTGATTTACTTGCCCTAATACTTAGGATATGACATACGACTCAGTTACGCAATTAAATTACAATAATATGCATGAGATTATAAAATAAAAATAGTGATTAGATTGTACGAAATTACTAGTTATTTGTCATTTGTCACATTTGACGAATCCGACGTCAACGAATATCCTACTTTTATACGAAGCCCACCAACATATACACGAGTTTCCCGGGTTAGTAGGAAGCCTTGACTGCACACAATGGTCGTGGGCAGCTTGTCCAGCTACTTGGAATGGCCAACACCATCGAGGTGACAAAGATGGTCCAACCCAAATACTACAAGTAGTCGCGTCTAAAGATCTCTAGATTTAGCTTGCGTTCTTTGGTATGGTGCAAACAATGATATCGTCGTTTTACAATCATCGAATTTGTTTGATGATTTCATAGACGGGGTAACACCAATTTCATCATTTTTATGCAAATGATGTCGAGTACAAGTATGCATATTATCTTGTCGTTGATATTTATCTGGAGTGGGCTATGTCGGTGAAAATCCTTCCTTGCCCGGATGACATCAAACATGTGTATTACAAGAAAAAACCTGAATTGACAAGAAAAGATGTCGAATGGGTATTCGGAGTGTTAAAGAAATAATAGACCATCACTGCCCAACCCTATATACAGGGGAGATATCAAGATAAAACTTCTCTTTGTGAGAAAACTCTATCTAACCATTACTAAACCCCTAAACCCCAAAAAAACTAAACACTAAAGGCTAACACTTTACAGCTAAAAACTAAATGCTAAAGCTAACCCTTAATCTCTAAAAATTAAACTCTAAATTCTAAAAACTAAACCCTAGATCAAATTCAATACAAATAAAAAAAAGAGTTTTCTCATAATCCCCTCCCTTAAGTTATGAGAACCTAGAGAACTTCTACTTCATGTGCGAGTTTTGTCACGAGTTTTTGCACAAACATAGATGAACATGTTACAAACACATCTGTAAAAAACGTTGAGTGATTAACACCGTCTACACCACTGTAAAAAAGCTACTAGCATCAACATTTACCTCACTATAAAGATTTTTTATGCCAATGTTAATCAACACATATACATCTTTTGTTTGTTCGGGAAAAGTTGATTTTTTAAGGATTTTTGGTAAACATACTTTTAAAAAAAGCTTTTTTTCAAGTTCTCTAAGTTCTTACAACTCAAGAGATTTTCATTTTACCCTAATTCTCTCTCTCTCTCGCGCTCTCTCTCTCTCTCTCTCTCTCTATATATATATATATATATATATAATTCGTATCAAGTGAAAACTTCTACGAGTTGTGAGAACTTAGAGAACTCGGATTTCCCGTGCAAGTTTTGCCCCCATTTTTTCACATCTCTGGATAAAAATGTTACAAAGACGGCCGTAAAAAAAGAATTTCGAATTGGTATTTTCGGCCTCTTACAAATGTTGTAAATGCTGATGACATCTGCATGACAAGAGCTTTTTACAGTATTCACGGCTGCGGTAAATATATATAGCAATGGTTGATTTGTAAGGATTTTTGTAAAAAAAAAAATTTGAAAAACCTTACGTAAGGTTGAGTTCTCTAAATTCTAATAACTCGTATGAGTTTTACCCTAACCCTATATAAAATGAGAAACAAAGCGGAAGAGTCGGGTTCAACGACAACCTGCGAAGACGAAGGTCTGCAATAAGACTTGGTAACTCTAAATTGATTAAAAGAATGTATGCTTGTATTACCTTGCATAACATGATCTTGGAGGATACATATAAAGCCTTTTATGCTGACTTTAACAATATACCTTTTAATCGACAATCTAACTACTAAACTATGCCGAGAAAAAAAGCTATTGGAATAAAGATAGGTGACATGGACATACATTTGAATCTTTAAGCAGATTTAGTTGAACATCTATGGTTTAGCCGTGTTGACGAAGACAATGATTGCGGAGATGAGTTGAAATATAAATATTTTTTTAATGTGTCCTGATTGAATTTAGTCATTTATGTCTTTATTTAATTTGTTGTTTAATTTTGATTATAAATTTTAAAAAATAATTAAATTGAAATTGAAATTTAAAAATAAAATTAATAATTGAGTAATAATGAGATGGATTTTATGAGGCTTTATCTCATTGTATGATAGTTAATAATAACACTCCATCTTACTTAACGCTAATATGCCATCATAAAGTTTTTATGGGCTTATCCCACACCATAAAACCTTAAAAATGAATGCCACAATTATCCAACTTCCTAAATTGAAAGCAAAAGAGAATGAAAACCATAATTTCTTTCTTTTCTATTCTAAAATATTTGAAAGCAAAAAATGATTTTATAAAATTATTATACCTTTATGGTATTGTACATAGGTGATTTTAGTCTTATCAACACCATTTTATTGTAGTTGAATCACTTAAAATTAAAGTGAAATTATTACAAGTTAAAGGTTTGTAGTGCATGTTTGTTTGAAAATACTATTGTAATTTCCGGCATGAAGAAAACAAGGGTTCAAGGGGACAATGTCGCGGGCTTAATAAAACGGGCATAGCCATTGGTTGATTGTTTGTGGTCAAGTCATTGAAAGTTGCATTGGAGTCTCATAATTGATAGAAAATTATTAAAAACTTATTATCAGTGGCAACTGACAATAAAAATGTTTATTAGTAAGTTACTAATGATCGACAACAATTTGGTCTATCTATAACAATGGCAAACGATCATCAATAACAATGGCAAATGATCATGGCAATTGGTCTTTAGTGACTGGCATACATCATCACCGAGTTTACATCATTTTGGATATTAATAGTAACTACATTATTGCTGATGGAGTTCATACAAAAAATTGTATTACTTATGTAACTACATAACTACAAGCACTTATAACTGTCACATGTTAAGTAAAACATTGTGATTATTCCTTACTTATAAAATGGTAGTCTTCTCTGTTTAAGATACAAACACTAAATATCATAACTTCATTTCCACATAAAAAAATCCGTTCTTGTAAATCATTTAGCCTTGTCCGGTTATTGATTAATTAACCACCATAAACTCTACTATAAGTGATCATAAAGCTATCTATGTTAATTGGGTGATACAAAACGTATTTTGTATTTGTGTAAAAAAGTAAATGAACTTATACTTATAAATAAATGTCAATAATGAATAAATATTCAAATTTTATACACAAAGCTAAACTTAAGGGTTTTTTTATACTTTTTTTTAGCATAGTGATCATTTGAAGATCACCAACTAAGTAAACCAATTTCTTTTATTTATAGTGCTACTCCTAAAGTAGCAATTATTCTGTTGCCGCTTTTGAGTATTGTGGTTGTTGCTTTGTTATTGGTGAGCCTTCATGCCATTGAAAACAGGGGCGGACTTACCTTGGGGGAAGGGGTAGTCTCTGCTACCCTTTGGCGTTCCGGCGGTATTGTAAACTTTGAAAAACTTTAACCTTTTTTGACGTTTTTTCAATTTCGTTACCATTTTTTATAAAACGTTACCCCTACGAAGATTTTCTATATCCGCCACTGATTGAAAAGATTGTGGAAGTAAATTTCTCATCTCAACTTAATGTCATGATCCTTAATTAAACACGTCTATCCTCTCCTTTCATGAACTTCACAACTCCTAGATCAGGTCTCCTACGTTCTCTAGCTTTCGCAATTTTAGACCTAACATGCTCCCATTCCTTTGTTTGAAGGCATTCATACATTAGCTTATAGGATGTGTTCTTTTCCTTCGTCACTGTCTTCGTTGCTTCCATTTCGACCTTTTTGTATCTCTCCCTCAACCTCGCTTGCTCCTCCTCATAACTGCACCTCAAAAGATCCCCAAACTTGCTTACCTCTTATTTTAGTCTACACCTCATCACTTCAATACTAGAACCCTTATGCCCACTTGTCCTTCATGTTGTGAACTCTACAGCCTTCTTCGCCACATGAGTAATGGTAGTCATCATAGCCTCATACATCCGGTATGCGTCCTCACTTAGTCGCTCTGATGTATTCAAGATGACCTTATCTCAAAACATTGGTAATCTTGTATCCCTTTAATTTCCCCATCAGATCCTTGGTTGAATCTTTCTTGCCCCTTCAATAAGTTTTTCTTCAAGGACTATATCTGTTACAAGCAGATGGTGCTGAGCCATTGTTGTCCCCCTTGGTATAACTTTGCAATCTTTCCACCATCATCGATATCATCACCTCATCAAAAGATAGTCTATATGTGTGTTACGTCCATCTCTACTAAAATTAATCATATGTGATTCCCTGTTCATAAAAAAAAAACAAGTTCAAGATGCCTAGGCCATTGGCAACCGCAAAATGTAGAACATCCATACTAGACTCATTCCTATCACCAAAACCAAAACCCCCGTGAACCGACAGGAAGTTCTCGCTATCCTTACCACTGTGGCTATTATCTCCAACAAGGATTCAGTCATCCCTAGGTATGACCTTATTGCTACGTCTAGATAATCTCAAAACTCTGTTTTCTCCTGATCTCCTAGTCCCATAGTTGTGGTGTGTAAGCTCAAACCACTGTCAATACTTTCTCGTCTAATACTAACCTCAACACCATAATTCTATCGTTGTGTCGTACCACCTCAATCATGCACCTGATTCGAACCTGAACGCAATATTTCTATTATTGTTATCGTGCCAACTCATTTATATTCTTTTTGTAATTATTATAGGTTACAATGAAGAATAAACTTTTCATCCTTTTTGATTTAATTCATTTTAAAATATAAGGTTTAAATTCAACTAAGATTATGACTATAATGTAAATTTAGGAATGTATTGTTGAAGCTGTAATTTAATGAATTCGCGTTTGAAGTCAAATAAAAGCAAAAAATAAATAGAACTAAAGAAGATAATGGTATACAAGTAATTTACATCACGAAAACTATAATTTTCTTAAAGAAGATAAGGTATACAACTACCAGTAGTAAAAGAATAAATACATAATATATTTTCTTATTCTTCACATACCACTACTAAAATAAATTTACTCTAGTTATTAAAAAAAACAGAAGAAATGAAAAGACAAAAGGGAAATATATATAACATAAAAATTTAACTTTACTTGATACATTTTTTATTTATAAAAAAGAAAAGAAAAAAAAGGAGGAGGAGCCGCCGATAGGGTCAGTCAAAGATGCAAAACTTTATAGGCCTCGTCCATGCACCATTTACATGACGTAAAATTCAATGACAATTAGCTAAATTTTAGCCAATAACTTTATTTTGAGAAACTTTATAAAAAGTTAGTTAATTGGTAAATTGCCTTAAAAATGGGTTGTGTTACGCGAAACTACCGTCATGCCAATTAGGTCGGGTCTTATGAAACCCGACATTTCCCCAAAGAGTGAAAGATAATTCAATATTTTATCCAGAACACATTCAATGTTAGTATGTTACTCGATTAACATTTTCAGTTTGGGCGGTTATAATATCCGTGATCGTTTAAGCAAATACCTACTTAAGTGAACTTTATAACAATGTGGTATGTTAATAGTTTCACTTAAGGTGTTCATAAGTAGGTTTTAATAATTTTCAATTGACACTATTATAAGCGGACTTTAAAGTCTATAAACCAATATAAAGATTAGGTGATTATCGACGAAATTTAACAAAAATAGAAAAAGGAAAAATGAAACAACCGATCGTAATAATATATGGCTGATTACCGACGAATACCACACATGGAGAAAAACAATTGTCACTTGCGGATAAATACCAACGAACATCCTACCTGGGTAAGTCATCATGATTTGAAGATGATGTCGGTGTTTGGGTGAGATCCACATTCATGTGTTTAAGTGCTTGTTGGTGATGGCCCATTTGCATAGGTACTTCTGTAATCAGATGTTTATTTAAAGTTAAGATTTTCGGATAAGATTCTTGCTCAAACTTTCTAGGCATTTGTCGATGAGAGTCCATTTGCGACAATGGTTCCATCGGTGATGTGATCCATAAATAGCAGCGAAAACTTTCCATAAATAACAACCTAACATCAACCATTTCAAACAAAAAAAAAATAGATAGTAATGAAAAATAGGTATTACGTTGGAAATCGTTACCATATTTGGTATGTGTCGGTGATTTCTGATCGATAATATTTTTAGGTGTCGGAATTCATATTACCTATGATCTGATTTCTGACGGATTATCGTGGGTACTCACACTCAGTGATAGATTTTCATCATCGCTATCGGGATGGATGCGTGTATGCGTAACTCCCACTTTGGGCTTAAAAAATTAATACCAAGTTACCATAAATATCTAATTATCGGATAAAAATTATGAAAATAATTTAACAATAAGATACCGATAAAAATTTAATGAAAAACTGCTATCAACCATTGTTATTAGGATTTATTATTTGCTATCACATGTTAATTACATGATGTTTTAGCATTTCAGCTCAAATTTTAAATTAAGTTAAAAGAAAATTGAAGAGTTAAAAAAACAGGAAACTCTCGAATACTAAAGTGTCCTTGACTGTATTTAAAGACTTAAAAAAACATAAAACTGTGGAATACTAAAGTATCATTAACTGTATTTCTATTTATATGAAGACGGATTTTATATAATTATAACCTATTACATATTGTTGCCTAAATTAACGATTACCATACTCACATAAAAAAGTTGTCGTTTGCAGTCCCTCATGTGATATTTAAGTTGTTGATTAAGTTTCTTTGAGTTTTTATCTAACATATAAATTTATACCTAAATATAACTATATAGCTTTAAATATTTCACTCTGATGTGTTTATTTCTATCCAACTCAAAATGCAAATTTTAAAAAGTAAGACATTTATAAATTTTAAAAATATATTGATTATGACTAAAACATTTTATTATAATATTATATAAGAACTTGGAATAATATAAACATGTCGCTACATGTATAAATCATTGTATATTAAATTAAAACTAAGAAAATTTTTTATATTAAAATAGAAAAATCAAAAGCTTGAATGGTCACATCATTAAATTTAAAGGTACTAGTAGGAAACTATATGAAGTGTTAAAATTTCCAATCGGATGAGTCATGAAATGACGAAGAAGCAACAAACCGACAACTTGAGTTGCGTTTCATCATATGAGTTTTCTTTTCTCTTTGTCATTTTCAGTTGAACATTTTTTAGCAACAAAATGTTTTTAATTCCAAAAAAGAAATCACTTTTAAGAAAGAAATCCAACTTTGAAAAGTATTTATGACATTCATATTGGAATCCTTACCATCTCAAACTTTAATATTTAAAAAAATTAGTTTAAGGTTTTTATCAATATTTACACTCTTTGAGATTTCTAAAATATGGAATAGACATATGGATTGAGTAGAGTGATTTTCTATATATGGAATTAGTATTACCTCCTTATATGTATTCTATATTTTTTAGTGGTGAGTGAAGAAAAGAAAGAAATATATATCTAAAAAACAAAACTAAATACTATATTATTTAATTAAATAGAAATAGATCTAGATATGAGAAATTAGATGCAGGGGTTTTAAAAGATAGACAAATTTGCGGATTAAATATATTTTTAACTGAATTATACGAATAAAAATGTGATTTGTAATGTGAATGCTTTTACATAAAGTGGCACTAAAAAGTGAGTTTTGTCTAAATAGTTTACAAAGATTTTTGAGATGATATGTGACACTTCTTATAAATAAGATGAAAGGGTAGTTTGGTACTAAAACACAAACCATTAACTTTTTGTTTTCTTAACATACAAAAAAAATCTAGTACAAAAAATATAGAAAAAAAATCCATCACAAAAAATCAATACAAAAATCGAGTACAAAAAATTCAATACAAAAATGTTATACAACATAAAAATACAAAACATTTTTTTGGGTTTTTTTAATTTTCATATTTTATATAGCAATATAGTACTTAAATTAAAGATAAAAGGATGCTCAATTTTATGGTGAATGTTTTTTTTAAATAATATCGTCTAAAACGCTATGGACGTTTAAAAAATGTGAGAGAAATATACATATGTCTTGATTGTGAAGAGAAAAAGTCAACAATATGTTTTTTCCAATCATGCCATTGCACTTCTCTTTTTTCGTACATTTTTATCTTAGCAATTGATTTGAAAAATAAAAGGTTAAGATTTTTGTTATCCTGCTTAGGCGAAATTAACTTATGAGTTAACTTTCGTTTTGCTCCTTTTGATTTACTCATTTTAATGGTTTTACCCAAATAATTTAAAAAGTATCATTTTCCTAATTGATCTTTCTAACTTATCACCATTTTGCTCCCTGCCTCAAACGACATCCATTTTCCCTATTAAAACTTGATCACGTGCCTCTTACATGAGGGCCATTTCAGTCTTTTCCAATCTAAACCTTTTATCCTCTTCATTTATTATTAATTAAGTAAATCCTTTTTTGTCTTCTTATGTATATACATACATTATATATTATAAATAAAACACATAAATTTATCTTTTTATCTCTCTCGTCCTTTTCTACTTATAAGAGATCTCTGGCCACCACATTCATCTAAGTCGAGCTTAGTAGATCTGAGAGGATCTAAGAAGATTCTTACTGACTCCAACAGTGACAAACGTTTCACTCAAAAAGGGTGGCATTTATAGATTTGGTGGTCGGGTATATAAGAGGGCAACGCCAATGGTTCTTTTTATGTTTTGCTCTATGAATCTAGTGTTCAGACATAGTAGCAGGTGGTAAAGGGGTGTGGAGATGGAAGCGGGTGGTAGAGGGGTGGCGTTGATTGGCGACGGTGGTGGAAGGGTTTTTTCTGGCTGCAAGGGTGGGGTTAGAGAGAGAGTAGAAGCCTATTATAAAGGGTAGAAAGATAAAAAGGAAGGATGAGCTCCGATCTAGTGTTGGTTAAGTTTTGTGGCGGAGGTGGTTGGCCGTCGGTGATGGCGCCGGAGGCGATCAATGTTCCTGATGGCAGTGGAGATGGTGGGTGGTGACTAAGTTTTAAAATTGTCACATCCCAACCCGGTTTCATAGCTTATGACATTTATTTAAAGTTTGAATATTTATTATCATCAATATTAATTTGTCTCACATAATCAAATAACTGTTTCAAATAAAACCATACAATATTCAAAATACAAAAGATAACATACGTCTTGACTTAATTATTCTAAGGCACAATCTTATGTTTCTTCTCAAGTAGCTATCAACCTTGTATACGTGTTTCATGTGTAAAAGAAATTTGGGTCAACAATAGTTGGCGAATAGATCTTTATTTGTTTTCATTTAACATTAAAAGTTTAGTGGATTTTATTTGATAAAAATTATTTAACATGCAATATTAAGTGTAATAGGTGACATGAATCAATTAATCTGAAAAACAACCAATCCATAAGTAATTAATATAACATGACATAACGAAACATAAGAAATGAAACAATGATGCAATTTAAGCCCCGAAAGGCGAAAAGTGATACTATGAAACAATGATGCGATTCAAGCCCCCAAAAAGCGAAAAGCGCAACTATGAAATCCATGACATAAAACGGTAAACACATATAGCATATGAATGAAACAAGTAATGCAACATATAAAACAAATAGGAGCACATATGACACTTAACTTGACATATTATTGAAAAGGTATGAAACATGACACATGAAACACCCCAAAAAGTTAAAGTGACAAAAAGAGGAAAAGTAAGATCTACTCACAGTTTTGCGTTCCGTTAAAGCCCACTAATCCGTACAAGTAACGAAAGAGAAATAACACCAAAAGACACAACACCCTAAATATTATAACACCAAAATACTTATATAAAATAACACAAAGAAAAATATATAAAAATATTACAACCTAATACTTGGGGTCTATACCTAAAAGAAATATAATTTATCATATCTAATATTGTTTATGTGATATAATAGATCTATTAATTTAATATATACTTAACTGTCAAAAGTTAATTTAATACCTTAATTTAAAATTTTCTTTTTCTTTAACTTATTAATTTAATATACCCTTTTTTTCATAACTGTTTTATAGTTCATAAAAAGAAACGTTATAAATCTAGTCATCTAATTAGTTTAGATTTTTTTAAAGGCACAATCTCATATGTTTTCTTTATTGACAAAATAAACCTAAATTTTATATAACATTCTTTGATCAATAAAATGAAATTAATAGTTTATGTAGAACCATATATGGCATCTAAAATATAAATTGACTAAAAAATGTAATTAATTTTTATATGACTTTTTCACGTCATATTATGTGTGCAAATTTAAATGTAAAAAGCTTTCTTTTTTCTTGTTATAGAAAAATATAAAGATTGTGGTGTTTTAGAAATCTTATGACACAGAAATAAATTTTATTATATGTGGAAAGATGGACTAATGATAAAATAAAAATGTATAATAGTATTGATGATATTGATAAAAATGGATTTTGTAATTTATTATATATATATATATATATAATATATATATATATACTCTTTTGACAACAACATGATAAACAAAACTAACTATACAAAACGCAAGCTATGTCTAGATTTAAAACGCAACCTAAGAACTACCCCAAGTACAAGAAATAAATAATAAAATAAATAAATCAAATTAAAATTCAATATATAATAACTACCTCCTAGATGAGGATAGTATTGAGATAGAGATGAGGGTGATGTTGATTCTTGTTCCTCCTTCTTGATGGCTTGAGAAAACTTATAAGACTTCAATGGTGGTGGTTAGGGTCTCTTTGAGAGACATGATGGTGGCTATATTTTTTTAGAGAAAAAATAGAGATATTAGAATGTTAAAAGAAATATGATTGTGATTTGCTTTTTAAAGCATTACATTAATCTTTAATTAAAAAATATAGAACTTTTTTCTTTTAAAAAGGATTGAAAAAAATATATATAACTTTTTTCTTCAAGATTATGCGCCCGATATGTTAATTTTTTTATTATATAATATTTTTATATATTAAAAATTAATTCAGCTATTTAACTTTTTTTTCTCGTATAACTTGAAAAGCATAACGTTTTATAAAAATTCGAACATACCGCTGGAACGATCATATTTTTCTCTATGATATGACCTAAGTTTCATCAAAATCGGAGTAGAGTAAAAAATAAATTATATTTTATTTATAACGGTTCGAACTAGCTTACAAACGGTTTGGATTCAACTTTTTTCAAAAGGGTACCCTTCTTGGCGGATGTTACAAAAATGATGTTAGTTTGTTTGGGTTTTAAAATGAAAAGAATAAAAGGTTTAGATTAGAAAAGACTAAAATGCCCTCCATGTCAAAGGTAGGTGATCAAATTTTAATAGTGGAAATGGACGTCATTAGAGGAGGGAGCAAAATGGTGAAAAGTTAGAAGTATCAGGTAGGAAAATGACACTTTTTAAATAATTTGGGCAAAACTATTAATACGATCAAACGACAGGGAACAGAACAGAAGTTAACTATTAACTTTATATTTAACCCTATTCCTTAGTGAAAGAATTCTAAAATATACCAAATTCAAAACTTTTGGTTAAACTCCGACACTATTCTATTTGTAAAAGCATATGACAAAATATTAATGTAATCACGAGAGTAATTGTTTTTTAGATATCTATTTACTATTTGTTCATAGGTGCCGTTTCCATAGAAAACTTTACATAAGAGTAAATGCATACGAAAAGAAAATTAGCAATCAGTGAGATATAATAGGATGACTTAATCTGAATGTAATTTGCCGATGTCATCAACAGGAACGCGTACCACAAAAACATACATGATACTCGGCTATTTCTTTTTTTCTTAGTTATACATACAACCATATTGTAAGGTTGTATACGGATATAAAGTCCATATACAATCACATTATACAATAAAAGCTGATATGTATACAGGTAACAATGTATATATGAATCGTATATGTATATAAGTCGTATATAAGACTTGTATAAATGTATATCGTCATAAATGTTATGACTTGTATATATGTATATGGTTCGTATAATAAGACTTCTATATATGTATACGAGTCGTGTACTTGCATACCAAATATACTCTGATATTCCTTTACATGTATTCAACTCGATTACAAATATACTGGTTGTAAACGTGTAAAAAAAAGATGGAGGGGCATACACTTAGCCCAAACCTTTCTTTCTCAAGTAGGTGTTAACAAGAATTATGTTGTGTTATTTATCTTTTAATATATTAGAATAGAATTTAGAATAAAGAAAAATACCGTGAAAATAGGATTTATAAAAACTTTTATTAAAAAAAAATTTCTGTAAACTATATGATTAACAAAAACTCTTTAAGGATATGGAGATTTTAACACATAGACATAAGAATTTATAGTTATTGAAGTAAGCAATAACTTATAAGTAATCCACCTAACATCTTCACTGGTATTCTTTCTAAACCAACATAGATGGCCAATTGGCCATGTACAAACTTCTCTCTAAAGCAATTGAGATCACCACAACTTCTTCCAAATAACTATGTAAAAAGAATCATCACAATCCTCTCACTTTCAAAGAAGAGATAACCTGTTTATGTTCCCAATAGTCTAGATACTTATCATCCATGGTCATTACTTACAAATGTATACAAAAATGTCTTATAAAATTTTTAAAATTTAATTTTGTAGCACTAGTACAGTTTCTCTATTGAAACTTTAGATATCAAATAGTTCTTAGAATTTTCAAAAGGTAAAGCAAGGTGTAGTTTCTCCATTGAAACTTTAGATCTTAAATAGTTTTTGAATTTTCAAAATGTTAAGCAAGGTGTATAATGAAATATCTTATAACAAAGAAGAGCAAGACTACACAACTCTCACGGCTCCTACGGTTGTGGCATCCTTCTCATCTAAGAAAATCCATTCTTTAATTTCAAAGCATTTAGCTGCTATTTGTTTTTAAAAGGTAAAATGTCTGCAGTCTGTAGACTATATCTGCAGACATCTGTAGAAGAACAGATAAACCAAACCTCTGCAGTCTATAAGAAGAAGTTAGTTTGTCATTTTAGTATATGTAGACTTCTAAAATAAACTATTAGTGGTGTACAGACGATGGTGGTGGGTGGTGGTGGTAGATGGTAGTGGTGGCGGGTGGTTGTGTTTAACCCTCTGCAGACCTTAGAAGATTTTAGAAGTGGCTAGGTCAAGTCTGCACCAAGAAGAGTTCGTGCAGACATCCGTATCTTATACATTTAGATTAATCAATCTTTTCGTCATTTTTATAAGATTTTATATTATAACATCACAAGGATAGGTTATGAACATATGATAAGTTGTAAACAATGCTCTATCTCATATTCTTGTTTTCATTATCATAAATACGATGCATTTATGATAATGATCAGTTTATACACTAATAGTTAATAACATACATTATAAGTTGTAGGTATATATAATTATAGTTTAGTCCCAACCAAGTCACAACATATAATATAAGATGTATTTTTATACTATTATAGTTTAGTCTGAACCAAGTCACAAGCGCAAATCATCCTAAGTACAAAAGATCAAAACTTGATGAAAAGAAAAACTTATCTACATAGGGAAGATTGTTGATGCATGGTTGAGTTGAAGGTCAAATGTGAAGGTCTATTGAGATCAAAGCTTGGTGAAAAGAAAAACTTATCTACAATGGGAATATTGTCGATGCATGGTTGAGTTGAAGGTTACATGTGAAGGTCTATTGAGATCAAGCTAGGTATCATCACCTCAAGCAAACCTAATAAGTTTAAGGTCATCTTAAAGCAAGTTGGACAACTTAAACAAAGTTTTGTATTCTCCGTATTAGTTAAAAGCTTACTAGGAATTGTGAAACATTCGTTAAGATCTGATTCACTTCAACTAGTCAAAGGGTTAAGAACTAACGAAAGAAAACAAATAATGAATGCAAGATTTGACCATTGGTTAACTATCTTTAACTCTTGTTATAATTTACAAGCCAAATCACATGTTTCCAAGTCAACGTCACACATAATTCATCTATACACAATCAGGATACATTCATGTAATATGTAACCGAGACATGTTTAGTATAACCAAAGATAACTCAAGTATAATATAAATCTATAAAAGTATATACTTTATTAATCTCTTAGCTAAAAATATAAAACAAAGACATAAATGTCATTCTTTGTAGTTAAATTTTATATATATATAATAATATTTTCAAAAACTCAAAACCTCCAAACAAGAATGTATTACTTTATTTGGATTAAATTACAAAGTCTTTGGAAAAGTTTTAAATCTATTGTTCTACCTTGAGCAAATAACTTGTTTCAGATTATGCTAACATATTTTAGTGACCACTTCATCAAATTTTCTTATAGGGATTTTGTTTAATGATTCATGTTAAAGAAAACGACTACAAGTTTGGTTAGACAATGTTACTCTAGATAGAATACGTTCAAATCATATATCGAGTGTTTATTTGCCAAATATTTCACACCTCTATTTAAACAACCTTGTATCAAGATGTAGACTCAACTCTTGCATTTAAAAAAAATCATAAAATTGAAGCATACTTGAGTGATCGTTGATAGATAGTACGTAGTAACATAAGACCGTAAACTCAAGTTCATAATTAAGCTAGAAAATGTTTTGTTTTGTTAAATTTAAATTGTAATTAAAGTCCAAACTCTTTACCGTTTGATAACGCGACATTCGGTGATCAACCAAAGTGTAACTATAAGTAAGTCTTTGTGGTCTCTATAAGTATTTGTTATTTCTCCTGGAATCACGTGTTTTTTGTGTAATAGTTATTTTCACAACATTGGCTGTAAGCTTTGTGCTTCGGTTGATTGTTGTTGATAATTACTTAAGTTGTTTGAAGTTTACTTTAGTCGACTTCTGAATTGAAGATCAGAACTAATTTTTGTAACTTTTTAAAGTCTATAAATCATCAAAATCAAAACAACATACAAATGTAATTGATATCTTGTGTTTTGAACTTTTAGAGTAATTGTGTTTGTTATATTTTTTTAAAGAACTAATAGAGTAATTATGATGCACTTGTAGAGTAATTTTGAATTTTTATGTTGTTTGATGAAGTTTTAGAGTAAATACGTTTGTTATGTTTTTTATGAGCTAGTAGAGTAATTATGATGCACTCATATAGTAATTTTGAATGACTAGTTGTTTAATGCACTTATAAAGTAATTTTGAATAATATCTTGTAGTAGTATATTAATGATGAAATTGTAGAATAATTATAATTTATTGTAGAGTAATTTTGAATGACTAGTTGTTTGATACACTTGTAAAGTAATTTTGAATGATATATTATAGTAGTGTATTAATGAATGAATTGGTAGATTAAATATGATGCACTTATAGAGTAATTTTGAATTGTATATTGTTTGATGAAATTGTAAAGTACTTATGTCAATTATGTTATTTTGATGAACTAGTAGAGTAATTATAATGCATTTGTAGAGTAATTTTTGAATTTTATGTTGTTTGTAGAATAATTTTGATAATTACTATACTTATAGAGTAATGATTCTATGTTTGATGCACTGTGTATAATTACTCTACTTATAGAATAATGACTCTAGTATAATTATTCTAGCATAATTTCTCTAATAATAAAACAATGACTCTAGTTACAAAACATAATTACTCTATGATTCTTCCGCATAAAAATCACGCTAATTCAAAATCATTATGTAAGTACAAACTGACAATAAAAACCAATTCGCAAGGCTCGATTTTAATAATCGAATATGATTTGCAAGCTTCAATTAATCATTCAAAAGCTTCAATTTATCCCATTCAAATTTGTAATTTTTAGGAAACTTCAATTGATCGACATGAGAAAAAAGGGAGATCAGAATCAAAGGAGGATTCAAATCACGTTTAACACAATTGATTGCTCTGTATTTATAATTTGCAAATCCCGATTTACCAAATCAGGGTCATTCATTGGCAAGAAAGCATGAAGGAATCGCAGATTTAGTATATTACTAACATGTCATCGCCTTTTTTTGCTTATCCACGCCATTTATACGATTTGTATAATAACCTTATGTGATATTTTATCTATAAAAAGAAAAGGCTAAAAATTATATAACCTATTTGAACTTAAACGAAGAAAAAAACAAATGAATCAGAATCTTTACAAAGTATAACCTATATCATTTAGAAACATTTATTTTTTGAATAATAGTACAAGGCTAAGGCTACAATGTGTGGTATAAAGACTCTAGGGCCTTTATCAAATCATCTTAGTGTTATGTTAACGTCACGTCACATAGGGGGCTTTAAAGCCCCTTCCTTTAACTTGCATAAAATGGTTTAAAGCCTCCACCATAATTACCTAATTATTTTCTTATTTAAATTTAAACATTATTTAATTTTGATATATTAATTTAAAACTCATAATTTAAATAAAAAATAAAATGCCATAATTTAAATAAAAAACAATGTCATAATTTAAATAAAAAATACAATGTTACTAAAAAATCATTCGTCATCTTCGTTCGTCTCCTCCGGGTTCACGATAAAATCATAGGTGCTCGGTCAGATCAGCTCAAAGGTTATGGTGTGTGTCCTTGTCACGTATCCTCGCTCGGATAACTTCTTTTTAAAAATATGTGAGTAGTGAGTTCGTCGGTTGGTTACGTTCATCATAACTTTCTCCACAAAACGTCTACCCGAGTCCTCCAATATCATGTTATGTAAGATGATGCACGTATACATGATGTTTCTCATTTCACTCTTTTCAAGTATTCTCGATGGCTGGGCAATGATAGACCAACTTTTTTTAATACACCGAAAGCCCGCTCGACATCTTTTCTTGCCGACTCTTGTTTCTTCTTATTATATTTTCTTTTCTCGTCATCTGGACACGAAAGGGTTTTCACAAACGTCGCCCACACTGGATAAATACCGTCTGTTAGATAGTACCCATACATATACTTCACGTCGTTTGCATATAATGAAGTATCTAGTGCAACACCATTTATGACATCGTCCAAAAGATTCTGTCACTCCCCGTATTTCCAACCAAACACCGGTGGGCCCGGGGGAATATCGTGACGTAAGTTGATATCATCATAGTCAATTAAACACAACACAACGGAAGTCTTGGAATTTAAATTACTATTACAAACCAAATGTTCAAAGTACGAAAAATAATATACAGACGGCTTGTAACGAAAGATCCACAGGCGGATCGTAAATGTACGAAAATGTATAAAAGACTTTTGGGCAGATCTAAGGACTTGCAAGATCCTTTTATATCACTACCGAGCAGCTTCCAGCCTATTTCGTATTGTACGTGCATCTTAGTCTTTTGAAAATACGTCAGCTTTCGCTGGTAAATACACCCAACTGACTCGTTTTGAAAACATTTTGAAATTTAGATTTAAGTGCACCGGGCACAAATCTTTTATAACTTGGGAAAGTCAGCTTTGTAACCTTGTTAACAGCTTTACATGTTTGTCAATACATATGGGGCCCTGTACAGAGACTGAGACATGATTACGTACACACCACTTATGAACCCACGAAAGAATTATCCCCAACTTGTGGGTAAAAATAATTAGCATTCGCATCTTTCGGGTGTATGCCTACACCCCGTGCTTTGGTCGTGGCGATTAACAAATGTAATGAGCCAAGGATATCCAGGACACGGTCGTTAACCCCCAATGTTTAAGTTATCAAACAAAGCTGATCAAAAGGGAATATGTGGATTTACTAGCCACAATCCGGCATTCGATTGATCCATTTCCGACCAAGCGGTAATAATTTACTGTAACCCAAGCCCGTATAGGGAAAATAAGTCAAGAGTATTTACCTAAGTTAGTCTTGATTAAAATGCAAGATTTATATCTCAGCCATATTCAAAATGAACTAAGTGTAAATAGCATTTACCGGAAGGCTCTAGTCTGGATTATGGCATAAGCTAACCAATTAAAATGCTAACGGTCTTAATTAAGTCTAGACTTAGACCGACTAGCGTACAGGATAAAAACGGTATAATACGCTAGATTAAGCGATGAGCGGATAGAATGCAGTTTAAACCCAACAAGTACTGTGAATTGTATAATATGGGTAAACCATAAGCATTCTGGATTTTGAGACTAAAATGATAAAGTTAAACCCGTTTCGGTTAATTTTCGGAAACTAGTTACATATACTTAACCGTATGCATATAAGCGATATCGGGTAACCGGATAAGCCATGGACAAGTTCTATATGCCATTATACTTTATATTAGTTGCAATATCAGTAGGATATCAACTTACATGCCCGAAAAGGTTTTGAAACGAAATTATGCCTCATAAGGGCGTTTTTGTAATTATATGTCGTATAAAAGGAACTTGCATGTATTCTGATGTTATGATCATAAACATTCTGGAAAAATACTTAATTTATGATATATTATCAGTAAGAAGTCACACATAAGTGTGATTTATAGTTTAAGACCAAACTATGCACCGAAAGGGCATTTTGGTCATTTAAAAGTATAGTTTACGATATTATACTAAAACTAATTTATGATCAGAATATTAACATCATAATATGTTAATTACATTAACATATCAGTAAGTAATTCATTTGCAAGTTCATTGTTGATTAAAACCTTATTTTATGTAAAAAAAGGCATTTTAGTCAAATATTGACATTTTACGGGACTTGTGCATAAACTCATATTATGATTATGATCAAGTAATATAACCTCAGAGGGTTATGCTATATTGTATTACGATCATAATGTGACCATAAATCAGAAGTTAACTAATCTAAGTCGGGTCAGAATCGAAAGACAAACCAGAAGTCAAATATTCGCTACTTTCAGTTGCGAACCGACCCTAGGACTGAAACTAACGGATCGAACATGTTCCCACATGTTCTAATAATTATTACCAACTTGTTTAAGTGTCAAAAACATGTTTGTAACATATATAAATTCATATTATAATATTTATGAAATCTGGCCCGTTTGACTTTTTAAAACATAAACGTTGACCCGCCAGTTGGCCTAGTAAACGTGATCCTTAGGAGGTTCCCTTTTAAGGGATTAATACCTTCCTAATTACGATCACTTAGCCATGTTCATTTCGAACAATGGTTGGACCATAATGGTCTTAACCGAAAGTCAAGGCATTTGTCGAAAATGCTTGACTTTTGGCTATTAAAAGCCTATAAAAAGAAAAGAGCAGAGATAGAGCACTTACAAGTGATCCAAGGGAAACTTAGAACTCAAGGGAAGCTCCTAAATGGTCAGGAATTTCCAATAGTGTAATAGAGAGGAGAAAGAATGAATGAGCAAGTAAATAAGGTGAATTAGCGGGCTATTTATAGTGCAAGAGGGTGTGTGAAGATGAAGCCAGGTGTTAGAGGTGTTGTAGGATCTTCACAAGTGTCTAGCAAGGTGTCAAAAGCTGCAAGAGTGTTGCATTTTGCAGGAGAGGTGGCATCTTGACAGAATTTTGGGGTTTTGACACTTTTAGTCCCTCAAGAATAGTTTTGTGGATTGTCATAAATTGTCCCTTGACTTATATTCAATGATATAATGATACAACTTGATCTTTTCGTTCAATACGAGATATATTGAAAAAAAGTACGAGTAACCAAACATTAACGGGTGTCACACTAGGTGTTCTTACGACTTATAAGCGTTTACTAGCTTAAACGCGAAAGATACGAATACCTATGGTTTCATGGGTTAAATTTGTAACAGCTCAGCGTAACTGCACCATGATATTGTCCGCTTTGGCAGCCAGCACACCCTCAGCGCCTGCCCCTCACGGTTTTAAAACGCATCATGGTGAAGGTATCTGGCACATTATAAGGAAGCCTTTGTTCCCCTTCACAACCGATGTGGGATGTCATAATCCCTTAAGGGGTCCAACGTCCTCGCGGGACCTAGCACCACCGGTCCGGCCTTGGCTCTAATACCATCTGTAACAGCCCAGCGTAACCGCACCATTATATTGTCCGCTTTGGCAGCCAGCACACCCTCAGCGCCTGCCTCTCATGGTTTTAAAACGCGTAATGATGGTGAAGGTATCCAGCCCCTTATAAGGAAGCCTTTATTCCCCTCACAACTGATGTGGGATGTCACAAAATTACCCAAGCTAGTAAGATAAAGGTTCGGTGAAGACGTGTGATACTCAAGAATGGTGAATCAAAAGATATCACCTTAACCGGGAGTCGTTCGGGTCGAAAAATGACTTTGTTATGCAAGGAAAATGTAATAATAAAGTCTAGGGGCCTTGGGGTTATTAGTTGAAAGTTAAATGGTGTAAAAGTGAAGTTTTAGTGGCCCGCCGTAAGCTATGGTCACCGGACCGTAGCTTACAGTTGGTTTAAAACCAAATCAGAAAGCCTGGACCGTAGCTTATGGTCCGGGACCGTAAGCGACGGTCAAGTTTAATTTTTTTTTAGATTTTTGGATTCGCTTAAGAAGCTGAGTGGCTAACTCATTTTAGGTATTTTCCGAGGACCTGTACACGTGTCGGTTTATTACCGAACACGAATTTTACGAGGTGTTACAGATTCGAAGATTGTAAAACTACGATGTCATTGTTCGCACCGGCCATGCCAAAGTACGCATGCCAAATCCATAAATCTTGTGACACGACCGCTTATAATATTAGGGTAGGACCATCGTGGTCACCACGATGGTGTTGCCCTTTACAAGCGGTTGGACATGTCGCCCACTCCTAGTGTGTGCAATCAAGACTACCCAACATCCTAGGAAACTCGTGTATCAGTTGAGCCGTATGCTAGTTGTCTAATTGCAGCAGTACACTTTTGTATTCCAGGGAACAATTTTGCGACTAGCACTTTCTCTTTGTGTGAAAAAAGGAACTTCGGCCACAAGATCATAAGAAATTCTTAAGAAAAGACGACGGCTCATACGAAAACGACGCCTAAACTGTGCATCATCGTACAACGGATTTTCACAAAAATAATCGTGCATTAAATGATTGGAGACAATTTTGTACGCGATGTTGATGATTGTACGCGATGTTGATGATTGGGCTTCTTCTCGCAAATAATTAATCGCCTCCTGGTGTCACTGCGATAAGCATATCGTCGAGAATGCCGTCAAATGAAAAGATGGATGAATCAGATGAAAAGTGAGATGCCATTTTAAAAATGATTGGAGATAATTTTGTGATTGCTGTGTGTTTTAGTTTGAGATTGGTGTGTGTTTTAGTTTGTGATTGGTATGTGTTTAGGTTTGTATATATATTAGAATTTTTTTTTAACGACCACTGCCAACGGTCTTGTTGACCATTTACCTCGAGAATGCCAAAAATTGGTTGTTAGCACGCTGGCGACAAAGGAATAGCGTCCCTCTGGTAATAGCAGGGGGTGGATAAGGGCGTTAAGGAACGCCAAAATTGGTGATATGCCAGGGTGGCGCGAGTACACACCCCCGGCCTAAAAGCGTGTGAGCAGTTTTGTCTTTGTCTTGTAAATGGTAAAAAGTAACAAGTAAACATGCAATTAAATATAGATTACTGAAAAAGAATATATAAAGTATTTTTTCTCTTCTTCTTCCACATTTTAGTCGCAGAACTTCTTTAGCCGGAAAAAAAAAACTCCGGAGCTGCTAATTTCTTCTTTCTTCACACTAAACAACATTAGAGACAGGGGCTTCTTGGGGGCAACCATTGGGTTCTTGTTTAAGTGTTAGGAATGTTTTATGTGATGTGCTTAAGCGGGCTGAAATTTCTAAAAAAGGTTCCTTGTAAATTTCCTGACAAACTCACTTAAAGAGAGGTCCACTCTGTGGGTTGGGCATGACGGAAACACGCTTATGTGGACCTTACCGTAGTATTCCTTTTATTGGGCTCAGGGAAAACTATTTTGTAGCTAGTAAGGCCAGCAGCGTTGAAGGCAGAATCAGGGAAACTTGCTTAGAATGAAAAAGCTTGTGCTGAGAATCAACATGTCTTCGTTCCCTTTGCTTTTGATACCTTTGATTCCTTTACTGATGAAGCTGTTGGTTTTTTGGAAAGAATGCAGAGGGTCGTGCACAACAATTTCTCGACGTTAAGGAACCAAAGTTTTATTTTGGTAGAATTGGATTTACTAATCAAAAAGGGGTTGTGGTACATCTTGTTGTCCGTTACTTCGTTTACCTGCCATTCTTATGTAATTATTTCTGTCATTGGAAATTTAAGTTTTAATCTAAAATTTGGACCACTAGGTTTAAGCAATTTTTAAGGGAGGCGACAAATCTCAGTATACAAACTACACTAATTTTTTAAAGGCCATTTTCATTTCCATTTTCATTTACTCTTTCGTAATTATATGTTTAATAATATACAACAATTACATAGTTTACGCATGTTTATTTGTTCTGTATTTTTAATAAATATGAGAATACTATCGTTCCAATAAAGATTTGGATATATTGAAGCATGTATAAATTGTTAGATTGTTCTATTGAACACCAACCTCATTGCTTTTAAATAATCATTTGAGTCTGGTATGTATTAATCTTTGAAGCAATACGAGTGGTTAAAATTTGTTTTCTTTTTCACTTTAAATTAAAACCTAAGCAAATTCAAATTTGGTTTTCTGCTCGATTTTGACCGTTTTGAATTTGCACAATTTTTCGGTTATGACCGAAAAATAATAAAAATTAGTGGGCTGCACCCGCACTCTATGACAGGGCGACTCAATTTTTAATGGAAACGTACATGTAATAGCAAAAATAACGTTAATGCCAGAAATTCGTTTGAAATTGGTTTGGTCATTAAGATACCGACACCTATCGAAAGAGAAACAAAAAAAAGTCATGATACAACCAAAAAAATACCGAGATGTGGTTACATCGATCAAAACAATAAAAACGAATATCAGTTTCGGTATTGACATTGTTCAGTCAGTATTAGACCGTTCGTTTTGTTACATATACAATAATAGGTTAAATTAAAACTTAAAAAAGAAAAAAAATGAAAAAAAATTATAATAGAGAAAAATACAAAAATCATTTTAGCTAATGAGTTCATAAAATTAAGTATTAATATTAAGTTCTATACTTCTGTTGGCCCTAGATTTTGTCAACTTGACTCCTCTCATGTTAGAGTGTATTTTCGAAAAATAAAGGGTTAAACTTAATAGTTGTTATATAACCAATAACTATTATTCTAGTGGTTTGGTGTATCATTTTATAAATGTGAGGTTGTAAATTTAAATTCTTACATTGTATATCATCTTATAAATATGAAATTGTAGGTTTAAATTCTTGTAAGTGTAAAGTAAAAATAAAATTTAAGGTGTGAAAAATTTTGCTTCTCGAAAAGAAAAAAATTAGTGTTCTTTAATCGAGTTAAATTATTTAAATCTTGAGTTAAATACATGGTTTTTAATTTTTGTAGAGTTGGTTTCGATACTTAATTACATAGATGATTTTAGTAGTTATAATTTTTACACTCATGTTGTCCTTATCAAAGCTTTGTTAAAATTTTGAGTTAATTATGTATTAAATGACTAAAATGCCCTTAATTATTAAAAAAATAAAAAATAGTTTAATTAAAACAATATTAAAATTTTAGGATTTTTACATATTTCTCATTCCTAAGCTGGCATATTACACGTTTCCCCAAATAAAAAAAACAATTACATATCTCCCCTCCCTAACTCATATTACATATTTTTAGGGCTGTTCACGAGCCGAACAAGCCGAGCTAGGGCAAAACTCGGGCTCGGCTCTATTATAAACCCAGCTGGCTCGGCTCGACTCGGATTCGAAACCGAGCTGGAAATCAAAGCTCGGGCTCGGCTTAGTTTTAAGCGGAGCTGGCTCGGCTCGACTCGGCTTGGTTTGGCTCGATTTTGAAAGAAAAATTAATATGGCTCCCAAATTTCAGTAATCTAAATTATTATTCAATAATTTAAAAGAACGTATAAAAATAAACTTAACTTAATACATCACAAGCATGATTTCAAAAGTTGTTAGGCGCTCCTTAGTTATAACAAAAATAATAATAATAATAATAATAATAATAATAATAATAATAATAATAAAGGAGCTTCTAGAGAATCAAAGTACAGTAATGCCTTACCAAAGTCATGCGAACACAACAAAATACAAAGTGTAAACTTTTAATTATTTAAATCATGAATTATATATCAATATTATCTCCCTACACAGGTGGTACCTTTCTTATGCAAAATTCTAAAATTTTGTCTTTATTATCTTAAAATATTTAACTTTTTGAGATTGCTTATTTAAATAATGTTTATGAAAACGAATAAAATAACACGACTAAGAAATTGTTGAATTGTTGCAAGTTTTAATGTGAATTTCTAGTTTGACTTAAATAAGTTACTTTCATATAGTTTGACTTAAATAAGTTACTTGGCAATTTCAATCTTAATTCTTTAGGTATTTTTAGTACTTCTTTTATTTTTTACTTGGTTATCAACTATGTTATTTAGTTCATAATTAATTTAGTTCACATTTAGAGAAAATAGCAACTACAAAGTTGACAAATATATTATATTTTATATTTATTCCCTTAGATTAAAAGTATAGTGAGAAACCTTTCCTTCTAAAATTGAACTTAGGACATCCAAGAATGTGTGTTTAGAGAAATTATATTGTAGTTTCTCCCCCGTTTGCACTCTTTTTCTAGTAAAGTCTTTGTTATTCCATTATTGTTGTCTTGTTGTCTTTCAGCTAATGAGCTAAAACATTGACTTTTTGATAATTTAGGTTTGCGTTGGAAAAACATTGAACTTTAAAACATCATATATTAAAATAAATTTTCTGAAAACTCAAATTTCAAAAATAAATAAATAAATACTGATTTCTAACTAAAAACAAAGAAAATATAATCTAGTAAACCATTCGTATCGGAAAAGGAATCATAGGCGTTCGTTGGAGATGATCTTATAAATAAATTTAAATATTATAAGGTTTAACAAATAAGAATATATTATATACATCATAAAAAGTGATATAATTTGCTCTACAATGATACATACGTGATGTATAGATTACTTGAATAGGGTGAGTTAGCGAAACAATATAGAAAGTTCTTCGTAGATGAGAAACTAAGAAAGACAAAAGTAACCAAACACAAGGCTAACAGCAGCCACATATCAGTCAAAAGGCTACTGCTTTTATGGCCCCTCAACATCTCACTATTCTCATTATTTATTTCCTTTTCTATGTGACAAATATATATTTTGGAGTTTATTATAGCTTTATACAGGTGGTAGTTAGATTAAAAAAAATCAGTATACACGTGAGTGTATGTTGCGTATCAACTATTTTCTTCATATATATGACACGAAAATTACAACACACTACTTTAGAATATCAAACATATTTATAGTAGTATTTAAGGGATAAACCCATTAAATACAAAGTGTATGAGATGTTTGTTAGTGAGAATGTTACTCCAAAAATTGAAGCAACTAAATCGATATCAGACGTATTTCGAATCACAAGATATGTCGTTGCTAGTAGTTGATGTGTAATGTTTGTATAAACTACTTATATGAGCGCTGATATGTTGGATTATGAATTATCGCATGTTACTTATTGATGGTCAACATATAGTGCTTGTTGGTGTGAGATTAGAAGAACTACGCTGTTATACCGACTACACCATAGTTTTGAGGGACATCCATACTCCAGTCATCTCAAATTTTGTGATCTTTGTTAGTAAATTGGTTGAAGATGAAAACACGATAATTAAAAACTAACCTTAAAAATGTAATAAATTATTTTTATGCCCTGTAAGCCCTTGTCGGAGAACAGCTGTCATTACCGGCATATATTAAAAATTAATTTGTTTTTATGTTTGTCTTTTGAGGCTTTGTTTTATGTGTCAGGGATCACCGATGAAACTTGACATGATATTTTCGTCGGTGAAATTCTGTTATCTATTAGTAAATATATGATACACGAACATAAAGACGATACATGATAGATCATCATGGTGTACATCGATTAAGACAGTATTATAAAAAGATAAGTTTAATAAGCAAGTAAAAGTGAATACATGAGGATATTTTCTTACCAAATTACAAGAGGAATATAACAATATCTTTTTGTGATTTCTCTTTTTATCTCCCATAAAGAAATAATATAGTTTTGTATTTTTTAACTTTACATACATGCCTAAGAAAATAATATATAATAAATTTGATTTATCTTGGACACACCCTCTCGCCCTATAAATTGCAAGATCCCTCCACAAGTTTTCCTACTCCATGTTTGTGATAACATGAAAACAACCACCTTTAGAATAAGATGACTGATCTTAACCCAAACAAGAAAACTCATACTCCTACAATGATCCCAATTCCATCACCATCACCATCACCATCTCAGTTCCATTCACCATCTCCAGCCATTAATTCCGTTCCAATGACCCCGAAAAGCCCGTTCATCACACGCGTCATGACACCATTGGCTAGCCCCATGAAGAAGGCCATGGCAAGCATGCAAGGCTACTTGGAGTTCACCAAGCTCAACCCACATGATGATTGGCTTCCCATCACCGAATCAAGAAACGGTAACGCGTTTTATGCAGCATTCCATACCCTCAGCTCCGGAATCGGAATCCAAGCTCTTGTTCTTCCCCTTGCCTTCACTGCCCTTGGCTGGTCAGTTCAATATATTCCTAACTTTCACACACACACACACATTTCAGCTAACCTTTTACCAAAATCAAGAACCATTTTCATCAAGCTCTTTGCATAGGTTGTGAGTTAAAAATATCATACTTGACCATAACAAGTATAGCTTTATTTGATATAATTATTTGAGTTTATTATCCATTATAATATACTGTAATTATTTTTATTTGATTTATCATTTTCTCCTTAAGTTTTTTTATTAGTCATTATTCTATGTCTGAATAAATATTAGGATAGTTAATAACTTTTTATCATATAGTTGGTTAACTTTGTCATTATTTTCTTTTCTACATAATCTCTTTGTATCAGAAGATCCGGTTTTCAGTAATTCAATACACAAAAATATTATTCACCAATACAGTTTCTGAGTTGTTGTAAACTAACTTGCAGGGTTTGGGGGATAATAAGTTTATCTACGTTATTTGTGTGGCAAATGTACACACTTTGGCTTCTAATTCAACTCCATGAATCATCTTCTGGAGTTCGATACAGCAGATACCTATGGCTTTCCATGCTTACTTTCGGTATGCTTCCTTTCAAAATGTTAAAGTTCATGCAAAAACTCAAATTCACACCAACTCAAATAAACTAGTAATATGATCATAATCTAATATAATATATTTATGTGATTTAGGTGAGAAATTAGGGAAGTTAATGACATTAATACCAACAATTTACCTTTCAAGTGGAACATGCATAACCCTAATCATGATTGGAGGAGCTACCTCTAAACTTCTTTTCAACACCATTGTTGGGAACACATGGGAAGACAAAAACGATACCCCGTTAACGATGATCGAGTGGTACCTCGTGTTCACATGTTTGGCAGTTGTGTTATCACAACTGCCAAACTTGAACTCCATTGCAGGAGTTTCATTGATTGGTGCAGTTGCATCTGTTTTGTATTGCACCATCATATGGGTGGTGTCGGTTATCGAAGGAAGGTCTGATGGTGGATCAAATGCGCAACCGGAGAAGGTGTCCGGAATTTCTAGGGCTTGTGATATTCTAAATGCTCTTGGCATCGTTGCTTTTGCTTTTAGAGGACATAATTTGGTGCTTGAAATACAGGTTTGTGGATTTATTTTATGCAAAAATTGTTGATTAATTGCATGGTTTATGTTTTTTTGGCATATATATTTATTTGAAAGATTATTAAAAGAATTGTTCACTAAAATTAATTTCTTAAGACTCGTTAAAAAGATATATATTCTCATCCTAGTAGTAATTCTCATTGTTTTGATGTGATTAAAAGTTAAGACGCCAAATTATAATATTTTAAGATTAATTTGTACTATAAAGTAGGTTTTTATTTGGATCATGGTTTGGTGCATCAGACGTGTTTCCAATAAAGTACACGTCATATGTCTAGTGTTTGCATTGTGGTACTTTATAATGTAGGGACAAGTGGATCATTTTTATTTTTACGACTTTAAAGGTACTCGGTATAGGAGGAGGGTAGTTCTTAAAGGATGACCCTCTATATCAACGTCACATAGGATAGATGTGAGGATGGGTTTAAAAAGAATGGACTTAGGAAATGAAAGGCGAGGCTATGTATGTATGTATGTATGTATGTATGTATAGGTGTGTGTGAGAAGAAGAGCCGCGTCCTCAACGTCTGAAGGGTGCCGCGGAAGACGATGTCGGACCCATGGGAAATGGTGTGGGGGTGTCGCCTGGCCTGGACAAACCGAGTAGCCTAATAGTGTTGATATTGAAAATTAACAAAAAAGTTATTTTATTTATATACAAAAAGTTAACTTAATTTTAGTATAAAATATTAACTTATTTTACATACTGGATGCCTACATGTCATACATATCAAGAAAATATATTTTCTACCTCCGCATATGTAATAGTTATGCTAGTAGCCACTATTTATCATCCATTTCACATATACGTGTATTTTAAACAAACTTCAAGAACTTTAACATATTAAAATTAGAGAGAATTTTGTTTAGTGTAAATTAAACAGCACATTTGTTTTTTTGGTATTAATTATACGCATGTTTTCATATATTAAAGTTGCATGATTATCGCTTAATCATGATTACCAATACAATTTTTTTTTGGTGTGTATCCATTCTTTCAACTCAAGTTACTTTAATACACATTTGAATATATGTAAAGTTTTCTTTTATTAAAGTTATAGTGACCCATTGCAAGAACACTTGAAACTCATCACGTCACACACAGATAACATAGGCTAAAAGAAAGTTCAACTTGAATTTAAAGGTTGCCTTTAAGTTGGAATTTATATAATATTTAATAGTACTAAACATTCTTAAATAGTTCATTTATTTAGTATGAGTAAATTAAAATCATATGAGATCAAGTTAGGCAGGGAACATGAATCCTAACCAGTTAGGTTGGTATGGGTTAGTTTTTTTTTCTTAAAGTTGTGTTTTCTCAACCCTTAATCTTCAAATTGAGCTCCACTTTAACTTGAGTTTGTGTTCAAGCTACAAAGTCAGTGGCCTTTGGGGCGGTTTCTGCCGAGTTGTCAACTTATGCCGCTATCATGTTAGCCCTTATTTGTTTCAGTTTATGCTGACTTGTCAACTTATGTGGCTACATATATTGTGGTTGTAGGGTACAATGCCTTCAAGCCTAAAGCAGCCATCACGAGTACCAATGTGGAAAGGTGTGAAGTACTCGTATTCCATCATCGCAATGTGCCTGTTTCCTCTCGCCATTGGCGGCTACTGGGCCTATGGGAACCTGGTATACATCACTCACTTATACCATACTACTCACTGCACACACCTTAACCACCACATTAAAACACACCATGTACAATTACTTACCGTGCAAACATATCGATGCAGATGCCTACAACTGGAGGAATGTTAACCGCACTGTACAAATACCACGGACAATCAACATCAACAGCAATCCTAGAGTTAACAAGCATCCTCGTCATCATCAATAGTCTCACGTCTTTCCAAATCTACGCAATGCCCGTCTTCGACAACTTGGAGTTAAGATATGTGACTAAAATGAACGGGCCATGTCCATGGTGGGTCAGGGCCGGGTCTCGGGTTTTCTTTGGCATGCTAGCATTCTTCGTAGCGGTTGCACTCCCATTCTTACCGAGCCTAGCGGGTCTTATTGGAGGCATTGCATTGCCCATCACTTTAGCATACCCTTGTTTTATGTGGATAGTGATGAAGAAGCCAGACCAGTATAGCAAAATGTGGTGGCTCAATTGGATCCTTGGGTGCTTAGGGATGACCTTAAGTGTTTTACTTGTTTTCGGAGCCATCTGGACAATCGTGACTCGAGGAATCGAGGTTCACTTCTTTAAGCCCGAGTGAACAACACTAGGTTTATGTGAATATAACTACCTAATGCATTAACAGTCGTACGACATAAGCAATTTATGATTCCCAAGCTAATGCAAGAGTCAATACGTTTATATCATTTTGACTTGCATACTTATGAATGTGTTATTTGAGTCGTGTTTTATCATAGATGGGTGTCGTCAGAAAAATAGTTATAAACTTGAAAGAATCAAAGTGATCGTAATAATTTCCATTCTTATAATCATTTGCTTCAACTGCAATTACAGAACATGATAAATCCAAAAAAGGGTGGGAGAGAGTGTAATGGTCAAAAACTTGTTGCAATTTACATAATGAAATTGTAATAAGAGCTTATGGTTTCTACATAGATAAAGGAAGAAGCATCCGTCGTTTCTTTTTCTGGGCCAGTTTTATTCGTTTTGTTACCTTCATAGATAATAGGAGTAACAATGTGATGGTTGCTAACCCAAATCCAAGTCTCAAATGCCTGAAATACAATGAAACTGCAGAGAAAACGAAAAATGCTAGAATCACAAGTTCCCATATTACAAACACCACTACGTCCACCCTGCATGTCCATCAATAAAAAACGGAGATTTCAGACAATATTTATATAATAACTTTAAAAATGCAAGAATGATGGTACAATTAAAAGTAAACAAGTTGAACAATAACAAGATAAAATGGCACTAGAGAATAAATAAAGATACCCATTTTTGTTAAATTTCAGGGACATTCATTTTTCTACAAGTTATATTAAGGTTTGAGGTTGTAAGTTGAATATCTTATCTTTTACAACAAAGATAATGAAATTACCTTAAATTTCGCCCAACAAAACTTTAACAGGATGTGGAAATGGGATAATATAGCTATCGATATGCAAAAATTTTAATGTGAGAAAAATTTCGAAATGCAAATACATGAGATAGATATATGCATTAATCTCATTAGCTAGAAGCAAACTATCACTTGGATACCATTTCCAAATATTTTCGTTTCCAATAAATGCACCCACACAGAATATTCATTACTACAAGAGAAAGAGATTTACCTTGACAAGTTAAACCTAATCCTAAAAGAACCAAAATTCATATCTATTGCTAATCTTCAACACAAGGAATATTTCTGTTCCAAGTGTTAATGAAAACTAGTTTGCAGTTAGGTTGATCAGAAACATAATAAAGTACGAACATTTTTTAGATTTAAACAATTGTCACAATGTTTAGTGAGAAGTCACTAACATTTTCCCAGAAAACATCACTTACAGTGATATACTAAGTACTGTTACAAGTGAAGATGTATCTCTTTTCTTGCATAGATATAGTAAGAATCTACTTGGATGTTTGAAGCTAAAGCCTTAAGTATCAACTGTTAATGTTTTCATGCATCACAAACTCAACTTAAGATTCCAAAATCGAAATGTCGACATCAAACATAAGTACTGGCTTGATTGGAAAACCAAAATAAATTATTGATGACAAAGAACAAGTAAAAAATTCCAATCCTACCGCTGCCAAGAACGTCACCTATAGCAAAAGTATAACCTAGTCCTATCAAGAGTCTCTATATTATAAAAGATAACCAACTCTCTCATGAGAATGACCCTATTGGAAAGAATAACCTAGTTCTATCAACAACAATCAGCAACACACACTGCAAGGTGCAAACTTCCTACACAGGCAATCAATAGGTCACACTTATAGATCAATAAGATGTACTGCAACTTTCTAGCCAAGCGATCTTCGTAACTCACAACAACAAACCAACGAGATGTTACCACGGATGGCGATCACCGCATGTCACATTTACATAGTAATTACAATTCACCAAGGAAATAAACCTAGCAACTATAGCTCCACAAAAACTAATTCAATACCAAACAACAACCAGCAATAACTATTTGAATAATCTTCATTTCAATTCCAACCTCTTTCCTCAAAACCTATAGAATTACACCTAAACAATAAACATCATCTAATTTTTCTTCAAAGAACAGTCAATTTACACAAAATCACATCAACAAAACCCTAACCGAACAAAAAACGACAGAAACCCTAACAACCAGATCAAATCAACAAATCACCTGGAAGAATTAGACAAATTCGAAGTCGACGAAAAAAACGACATAGACGCCCAATCATGCTTCGATCGAACTTGATACTCTCTTAGCTGATCCACCAGATTAGATCTCGTAATCTTCTTCTCCGATTGTCCAGAATAATAACTCGACGCCGTTCCGCTTCCAATTCCGCCACCAACAACCTCTCGATTCTTCTCCTGCGACATAGAACTCGATCTCGGTAACATTTTGACGCTCCGATCTCTATCGACGGACCTGTACACGTTCGTTTGGTTCATAGAAGTTGAAACTGCATGTGTAAAGGATTCGCCGGAGATTTGGAAGGATTGACGACGGTGGATTTGTGATCATCCACGGCGGCGAAGAAACGGTTGGAGAGTTTTTCAACCACCGGCGGATGAAACAGGGGAGAGGAAGTCCCTTGGTTTCTTGTTCCTTTGGTGTTAAATGACATATACATAGGGATGTTCTTTTTTATCCGAAACCCGAAAACCGACTCGAATTTGAAGTCACCCAAACCCGAATTAGAGAATAACCGAAAAACCCGAACCCGAAAAAACCCAAACCCGAACAGCCCGAACCTTAAATGGGTCGGTTATCGGGTCACTTTTTCCCAACCAAAAACCTGAACAACCCGACCCGAATAACCCGAAACTTGAAACCCGAATAAAAACCCGAACATTAGTTGTCTTTTTTTTATAGATGCGATTTGATTTGGAGTGTTTTGTATTTGAAACATTAAGTTTTGAGACTTTTGAATATTATCATACCATATTGTTAAATAATGTTTGAATTGTGATGATATTTCTTTAACAACATGATATATTTATAATATTTTGTGAAAAAAAAAGTTCTTTTTTTCATTTACATCTAAACCCGAAAAGCGAACAACCGACCCGTACTAACCCGAACCCAAATAACCCATACCCGAACAACCCGAACTTTAAATGGGTTGGTTATCGGGTCACTTTTTTCTAGCCAAAAACCCGAACAACCCGACCAGAAAAACCCGAAACCCGAAAAAATAACCCGAAGAACACCCCTATATATACACCCTTGTTGGTTTGTTTGTTTGGATCAGATTATTCGGGTTTTGTTTCTGTATGATATTGTATCTGGTAATAGATTCGGGTTGTTCGGTTATGGGTTTGTCGGGTTGGGTTATTCCGGGTAATTTGAGCTTGCACATATATGTTGATTTTTAATTTTTTTTTCTTTTCGTACTACACTTTTTTTGACACGTAATATTTCAATCTTCATGTTGTTGGAAAGGTTAATATAAATCACTACAAGAATATAACTTTCATACTTTTTGGAAAGTTAATGTGTATTTTCAAATTCTTAATAACAAGCTAAAAGTTGAATTAATGTAATTCGGGTTTGTAGGTTTCGGTTGTTTTGAGGGTTTTTTTTATGTTTAAAGGTCTAACTAATATCCGATCTTAATAACCTTTGCTTTAATTTGTTTTTGGTTATTCAGATAATGTGTTTGTTCGGTCGGTTTAATTGGGTATGTCTAAAGTCGGGTTAATCAAGAACAGAACAAATCAATGGATCAAATTGAATTCATTCGAATGTTTTGAGAATTCAAACCTTCCAAAAAGGCATTACCGTCCAATGTTAACCCTGACAAATTCTTAATAATTTAAAAAAAAAGTGAACTTCAATTCTCGAAAATATGACTCGTTCGACGATAATAACCCATATTGCTAATATGAACGATGATGCTTTAACTTCACTTTCGTTCCAAGAATAATTACACTCTAACGGAAAAGCGGGGTTTGGTAGTAAAGCAAAGCTTTGCTTTGGGCCTCCACTTTACAAGTGCCTCTATTGTTTTTTTAATATACATATAATACTTGTTGATTTGGGCTTGCAATGGCTGAATGGGGATTACCATACTGTTTTGTTCGATATGAATATGATCGAAGGCATTTTTTAAACAAATTCATTCTTATTAAATCTGCAATAAAGAAAGCTCTTCCAATACCTGTAAATGATCTTTCTTTTAGTTTTAATTACTGTTATTTGTTTTTCAAATCTATAGTGTGTTCAACTGTTACCAATCGCAAATTTATAGCAGATTTTGTTTTAATAGTAGAAGATGGTGCAGATTTAGACATGGTTATCGATTCTTACTGTTGCTGTAAATTCTTGTATATCTATTAAAGTTAGGTCATATATGTATATACCTAGCTATTTTGGATTAGCTTATCTATTTTATGAATTTATTTTTGTAATTTTTATGGGCAGTTAACTTAAGTTTCTGGATAAACATGTTTTTTTTATTTTTTTTTCAAATTGCAGCTCATCTTTCCTAGGTATATTTTTTCTACAACTTCGATATTTTTCGTGATAATTTGGAATTTAAGATTGATTAGTGTTAATTTGTTAGACCAGAAAGATTGAAATAGAAATTACATTCAAAACCATTGAAACAAAAATGAAAACACCCTTATAATCCAAATAAATCAACTTAACAAAAATGAAACAACCTTCCAATATTCTGAACCAAATAAAAAAAATTGTAAACATATAGTAAAAAAACCAAAATATTTTGACAATCTGATTAAATCCGGAAAAATATTTCAATAATTCTGATCTGGTAAAAAATCTCTACTGGTACACACGAAAACCAAAAACTTGTGAAAGGGTCAAAAAATTTGTAGTTTGCTTTGAGTCTCAAAATGGTTGAGCCAGCCCGGTAATTTAAGTATCTGTGTTTGCCTCTAATTTTCATTTGACATTCTAAAAAATTACAATATTATGATTATGATAAAAATTAGGCAATAGTTCATTAGGCTATCCTTTATGGGTTTTTTTTTCAATGTCATCTCATAAAATGACTGTCAAATTACAGACCGTTTGAACTCATATTTTTTGCAGCAGCATTTTCACTTCATTACACCCCATGAACGAAGTAGGTTGAGGTGTAAAAGAATCATTGGGTGAAAAAAAAGGTAGGGTGATGTGTTTTTCTTTTAATTGGATATGGTAATAATTTCAAAGGGCTCAAAAGGTGGAGATGGGAGTCTGCAACAACGTGAAGGGGCTAAGCTCATGTAATCGTCACCCCCTTTCATCTCTTATTGTATGGGTTATTAGATACGTGACAATTGTGTAAGAGATGAGAGTTATACCCTTTCAATCTATATATATATATATATATATATATATATATATATATATGGGTAGGGATCTTAAGAGAAGTTCACCGTATTTGAGAAACTTGATAAGGATTCTAGATTATACATTTTCTCAATTCTTTTCGTAATATACACATATATATAGTCAATTTCAAATTATACATATATGTATATTACGCAAAGCTTAGAGAAAATGTGTGGTTAAGAATGCTTCTCAAATTTTTAATGCCTAGTCTGTTTCACGCCATACCACCTGCGACTACGGAAAGTCTAATGCCTAATCTGTTTCACGCCCTTTAAAGTAGAGTTAGGGCAATGTGGAGGTGACAAAGGTGGTTTAAATCAAAGGTGGCATGGAGGTGTTACTCCATAACGGTTTAATAGAGAGCCTTAGAAATAAAAGAGTTACTATTCCGCTAGAAATTGAAAGTTAAAGTGTCACTGAATTAGTGACATATGGGTTATGGTTTAAATTACTGAGATCCAATTTGTTTTATCTTAATAATTTTCTTATTAAAATTTTAAAAATGACGTGAGTTGTGTTTTTTTTAGAATCTGTGTAGTTTTATAAAAATAACTTAATTCTCGTAAACTGAATTATTAACGTTATGTTATATTACAAACTTTAAGATGTACAAAATATAAATAAAATTTTAATTTATAAGTACACCTACGGAAAATATAATAAGTTGATGGTCAATATCGATGTTTTTTTGTAATGTTATATTTTTTGTAGGGTATACTATGAAGTTATGTGGGATTTTGAGATGTAACCAACAGAGAAGGGGAGAGAGACAATGGTCGTTCGAGGGGTGTTTTTGACGGGTCATTAGGTGGAGGAGACATGAAGGTGAGATGTGGCATATGCTTCTTTCCTAAGAGCGTTCATCACTCCAAATGAACTTAACAACCAGAAAATAGAATTGAACCAAATTCATGTTTTGAATATTTGAATCGGGTGTTTTTCCAAATGGAATTTCTAATTCGTTTTTTCATAACGATTAAAAATGAACCATGTGAGGAGTGAGATGCATTTTGAGAACAATAAAAAATGTGAGGAAACAAACCAAAACAAAATCAACCACTTTCTTCTATTATTTATTTATTTTTATTAGAAAGGTAATATAGTAATTGTTTTTGCATTTATTTCAAATTAATTTTGGGTACTAATAATAATACATGGTAAAAATTTACTTTCACATGGTGTATATGGGCCGTATAACGTTATACGATCCGTATACTTTGGATTTATTTTATTTTTATTTTTTTGAGTTAATATTCACAAATTAGGGTTTCAAGTTCGTACTTTTTAAGATTCACGTACATGTATTTAATTTCCTCACATCATTACAAATTGTAAAGAAATGAAATAAGATCATGTTTACTCTTCTTTTGCTTTATGTCTATTAACTGTTCGTTTGTTTCATGTTTTGATAATTTATAATGATTTGATTGAATTAAATGCATGTATGGACTCAAGATAAAGCAGTTGGTATGTGTTCCGAGCAAATATGTCCATATATTCATTTAATTCACTCACATCATTTACAAATTGCTAGAACACGATATGGTATCAACTACCAAGGCGGCAGGGGACCTGGTAACTACCACCCAATTCCAGATCAGCGTTGTTTGTCACCCTGTGTGAGCATTGGAACGCACCTTAGCCGTAGATAATTTAGCCCTTTTATACGAACCAGCTCCTTTGTAAGAACTCTTATTCGATTCCGGTTGAACATGGTGTCATTTTGGGGTATTTCGGTTTCACTACTTCAGAAGCAGCTTGGAGGTTTCATGTGTCTGTAAAAGGAAAAAATGGATTTGTTTCAGGGTAAAAAGATTACTGATGTCAGTTGTGCAAGAATTCAGGTGCTTGTGATAATTAATATATGAAGCATATTATATAAGTTTTTAGATGGTGTTTGTAAGGTTTAATAGCCTTGTGTAAATTTGCTTTTGATTGATTTTGGTTTCACTAATTAAGAAGCAGCTTGGAGGTTTGCTGATACAAAAGGATCTGGATGCAGCCTTAGAGCCTCCTCCTACACCTTTAGCGGATAAGTGGAAAGCCATTGACAAGAAGGCTATGTCAACTATCAGGCTCACTCTTTCTATGAATGTTGGTTACAATATTTCTGAACAAACCTCAGCACGAGGAATCATAGAGGCTTTGTCGGATATGTATGAGAAGCCATCTCCTGCCAACAAGGTGTTTCTGACACGGGAGTTAGTCAACACCTGCATGAAAGAGGAAAGTTCTGTTATTGAGCATATTAGCTTGTTCAATTCTCACTTGTCTCATTTGAATTCAGTAAAATTCAAGATAGATGATGAATTGCAAGCATGTCTGCTTTTATTGAATAAGGACTTAAGACAGAGGAATTCTTGAGCGACAAGTTCGTTGCTTAGTACAAATGGGAGATGGAGAAGTGATAATAGAGGTTGAAATAGAGGAAGGTCAAAGTCAAAACGAAGAAGCAAGTCAAGACCAACAAAACCAAGAAAAGACATACAATGTTGGAACTGTGATGAGCATGGGCGCTTTAGAAGTCAGTATACTAAACCTCCAAGAGAGAAAAAGGAGATGAATGCTGCCACAGCCTTAGATTCAGAGGATGCCCTCATTTGTTGTGTCAAAAATACTGTTGAAGATTGGACTATGGATTCAAGAGCATCATTTCACGCTACTTCTAGCACAAGAAGACGAAGAATCTACGAACAGGTAACTTTGGTAAAGTTCGTTTTGCTAATAATCACAGTCTTGATATTACAGGAATTGGAGACATAGACTTAAAAACACCATTGGGAACCATATGGACCTTGAAGAATGTTCTGGTCATTCCTGGTTTGAAGAGGATGTTGATATCCATTGGCAGCTTGATGAAAAAGGTTACGACATCCACTTTGGTAGAGGACAATGGAAAGTTGTTAAGGGAAATAGGGCCATTGTTAGAGGAAAGAAGAGAGGTACACTATACATGGTTGAGGTACCAACCGACGGGGTTAATGTAGTTCTGATGGATCGAGTCTATCAAAGTTATGGCATCAACGTCTCGGCCACATGAGTGAAAAAGGGATGAGGATGCTTGTCACCAAGGGAAAGCTTCTAGAACTGAAACTGTCACACGCCGGATTTCTGACCCTGAAATCCATACCCCGGTGGGCCCGGGTGGGGAGTATCGTGACAACAGTTGATAACGTCATAGTCAATTAAACGTGGCACAACGAAAGTCTTGGAGTAAAATTACTATTACAAACCGAATGTTCGAAAATACAAAATAATATACAAGCTTGTAATAGAAGATCCACAGGCGGATCATAGAATGTACAAGAAAGAATACAAAACAGACTTTAGGCAGATCTAAGGATTTACAAGAATCCTCTTATTCTCTACCGAGCAGCTTCGGCTTAATTTCGTGTTGTACCTGCAGATTAGTCTTTGGAGGATACGTCAGCTTATGCTGGTAAATACACCCAACTGGCTCATTTTGAAAATATTAAAAATGATTTCAAGTGCAAACGGCACAAAATCTTTTATTATCTTAGGAAGGTTAACCATTATGCAGTAATAATTTACCATATCCCAAGCCCTTATAGGGGAAATAAGTTGAGAGTATTTACCTGAGATTGCTTTTAAATAACTCAGCCGTATACAAAAGTACCGAGTGCAGATAGCTTTTACCGATAAGGTTCTAGTCTGGACTATGGCATAAACTAGCCAATTAAATACTAACGGTTGTATAAACCGAATAGTGTACATGATCATTACGTATAACGCTTGATTAAATGATGATAAGATAGAATGTAGTTTAAACCCGACAAGTACTTGACTTGTATAATATGGGTAAACTATAAACATTCTGGATTTTGAACTTATAATGATAAGGTTAAACCCGTTACGGTTGAATTCCGTAAAATAGTCACATATACGTAACTGTGCGCATAATAGCGATATCGGGTAACCGGAAAAGTTATGGACAAGTTATATATGCCATATTTCTTTAAATAAGTTAAGATATCCGTAGGATATCAACTTATATGCCCGTTGAGGTTTTAAAACGAAATTATGCCTTATAGGGGCATTTCGGTAATTTCGTATCGTATAAAAAGAACTTAAATAAAATTTAAGTTTATGATCATGAGTATTCTGGAAAAATAATTTATTTATGATATACTATCAGTAGGATATCAAATATATGTGTATTTTACCTTTTATGACCAAACTATGCACCGAAGGGGCATTTTGGTCATTTTACACATAGTTTATAAATTATTTGGGATTCTGAGTTTATAGTAAGTACCTACTGTAAATATGTTTAAAATAAGTTTTAAATTCAGTAGGTAACAAGTCTTGGTCCACTAATATGGTTTAAAACCATACTATGCGCCGAAACGGCGTTTATGTCGTAAAGTGACGTCTTTACGCGATGTTATGAAAACTGATGTTTGGATCAGATTAAAATGTTTAAAATATGTTAACTAATATAACATATCGGTAAGTAAGTGATTTATCTCGAAAAGATTTGATTAAAACTATTTTATAAGCCACAGGGGCTAAAACCGTCATTTATCGACATAGTTTAAAGACTTGTTTAAAAACTCAGTTTATAACTTGGTTTAATATCTCAAATAATCCTACTTATGATATTACATTAGTAGAAATTCATTTCCAAGTTCATTACCATTTGAAACCTTGTTTTATGCAAAAAGGGCATTTTGGTCAAAGATGGCATAATTATGGACTTGCGCATAAACTTGGATTCTGATTATGATCATGTAATATAACCTCAGAGGGTTATGCTATATTGTATTATGATCATAACGCAACTTTAGATCAGTGGATAACTAATCTAAATCGGGTCAGAATCGAAAGTCAAAGCAGAAGTCAAACCTTGCGACTTTCGGTTGCGAACCGACCCTAGAACTGAAATTGACGAGCCGAACATGTTCATACATGTTCTAATAATTATTACCAACTTGTTTAAGTGTCAAAACAGGTTTCATAACATATATAAGATCAATTTATGATTTTTCCGAAAAATGGCCTGTTTGACTTTTTAATATCATAACTTTTGACCCGTCAATTGGTCTAGCAAACGTGATCTTTAGGAGGTTCCCTTTATAAGGACTAACACCTACCTTACTATGATCACTTAGCCATGTTCATTTCGAACAATGGCTGGACCATAATGGTCTTAACCGAAAGTCAAAGCGTTTTACGTAAAACGCTTGACTTTAGGCTATAGAAGCCTATAAACGAAAATGCACAAGGAAGGGACACTTACCAGTGATTCCTAGATGCAAAAGAACTATGTTGGACTGCTCCTTTTAGTTAGGAACTTCCATAGGAGGGAGAAGAGTGAATAAGAAAGGTGCAAGTTGAAATGGTGAACTTAAGCACCTATTTATAGTTGGAGAGCTCAAAGGAGGTGAAGCCAGGTGTCTAGGGTTGTAAGAAGAAGCTTACAAGTGTCCTAAAACGTGGCATAGCTGATTAGGAAGGTCATGGTTTCGATTTAATGGTTTTGGAGCTTTGCTTGGAATCCAAAACAAACTTTCTGTTGCAGGTTTGTTATCGCGGGGCGCGAGAGACATAGGCCGGGTCTCTCGCGGCCCGCGACCGCCCCTATTTCAGTTTTAAAATTTGACACTTTGGCCCCTAAACTATATAAAGCTTATAAAAACGATTTTAAATGCTATTTTGGCAATTTTAGCCCTCGGTAGCCAATACCTGTCATACCCGAGATTATGCCCGGGCATTATTGAGCTCTTGGTTCGTTAAAAGGTCACTCAGAGGTATAAATGAACATGTTGACACTTTTAATCCCTCCAATATCCAACTTTCACATATTTACAGAATTGAACTCTCTCGTCCAATAAACGGTACGTATGATAGTTAGGACTTCACAAAGGATCACTCAGAGGCTTATCACAAGCATGTTGATTCCGATATCACTCAGAGGCTAGGCATGTTGACGTATTAGTCACTCAGAGGCCAAGTTTCAAGCATGTTGACATATCAGTCACTCAGAGGCTAATGATTTTAGCATGTTGACGTATCAGTCACTCAGAGGCTATTATTTATGCATGTTGACATCGGTTCGTCACTCAGAGGCTCAATCTTGAGCATGTTGACGCCTTTAGTCCTTATTGGTCTTTAACAGACAATTATATAAAATACAACACGTGTCTCTATGCTATTGGACACGATTTTACAGGGTGTTACATCCTCACCCCTTAAAAGAAATCTCGACCTCGAGTTTTCATTCAAAAAGATGGGGGTATTTTTGTCGCATAGTGGACTCAACCTCCCATGTATACCCAGGACCTCTAAAAGCGTCCCACTTAACCTTTACTATAGGTATCATCTTTCTTCGGAGCTTCTTAACCTGTCGATCCTCGATCGAAATTGGTTTCTCAATGAACCTCAGGTTTTCATCAATTTGCACCTCGATGTGCGACATTGCTAGCGACTCATTGGCTAGACATTTCTTAAGATTACATATGTGGAATACATCATGGATTCCACTAAGCTCCTCTGGCAATCTGAGCTTATAGGCTACTGTGCCGACACATTCGACTATCTCGAAAGGTCAAATATATCTTGGGCTTAACTTGACCTTCTTTCCAAAATGCATCACACTTTTCCAGGGTGATACTTTTAGCATGACTTTGTCCCCTACTTGGAACTTAAGAGGTTTACGCCTCTTGTCAGCATAGCTCTTTTGCCTATCCCTGGCAGCTTTGAGACGATCACGGATTTCCACAATCTTTTCCGTGGTCTCCAGGACAATCTCAGGTCTTGACAGTTGGGCCTCCCCAACTTTTGCCCAACATACGGGCGTTCTACATCTTCTCCCATATAAGGCCTCAAAAGGAGCAACTTTGATGCTTGTATGATAGCTATTATTGTAGGAGAATTCTATTAGGGTAAGTGGTCATCCCAACTTCCGCCTAAATCAATCACACATGCCCTGAGCATGTCTTCTAGAGTCTGTACAGTATGTTCACTTTGACCATCAGTCTGCGGATGGTAAGCCGTACTAAAGTTTAGTCGTGTGCCTAAAGATTGTTGGAAACTTTTCCAAAAGTGAGATGTGTATCTAGTATCTCTATCGGATACAATAGATACTGGCACACGTGTAGGGACACTATCTTGTCCACATACAACTTAGCCAATTTATCTGAATTATACGTCTCTTTATTTGGCAAGAAGTGAGCTGACTTAGTCAGCCTATATGACCCAAATAGTGTCATTTCCACTTTTGGTCTTAGGTAACTTGGTAATCAAATCCATAGTTACCATTTCCCATTTCCAAGTGGGAATTTCAAGTTGTTGTAGAAGTCCTGACGGTTTCTGATGTTCAGCCTTAACTTGCGAACACGTCAGACACTTAGCTACATAAGTGGCTATGGACTTCTTCAAACCCATCCACCAATAATTCTTCTTCAAATCTTGATACATCTTGTCACCACCCGGGTGAACAGAGTATCTTGAATTATGTGCTTCCTGGAGGATTAGATCTCTAAGTCCTCCAAAGATCGGAACCCAAATTCTATTATTAAATCTTAGGATTCCGTCATTTCCAGGCGTTAACTGATCCACAGTATCGCCTAATCCCTCATTAGGGATATTAGCCTCTAACAAGGCTTGCTTCTGCGCATCTAATAGCTTCTCACTTAAGCTATTTCTGAGCTCAATTCTCTTAGTGTTAATCCTTATAGGTTTCACCTTTTCCTTGCGACTTAAGGCATCGACAACTACATTTGCCTTGCCTGGATGGTAGCGAATCTCACAATCATAGTCATTAAGTGTTTCCATCCACCGACGTTGTCGCATGTTCAATTCTTTCTGATTGAATAGATGCTGGAGACTTTTATGGTCTGTGTATATAACACACTTTGTGCCATACAAGTAATGTCTCCACAATTTTAGTGCAAATACAACGGCACCCAATTCCAAATCGTGGGTGGTGTAATTCTTTTCATGCACCTTTAATTGTCGTGATGCATAGGCAATCACCTTGCCTTTTTGCATTAGCACACAACCCATGCCAGTGTGCGATGCATCACAGTAGACTACAAATTCCTCAATACCCTCAGGTAGAGATAACACAGGAGCGTTGCTCAACTTGTGTTTAAGAACCTCAAAAGATTCTTGTTGCTTTGGACCCCAATTATACTTAATATTCTTACGGGTCAAAGAAGTTAAAGGAGTGGCTATCCTTGAAAAGTTCTCAATGAACCTCCTATAGTAACCAGCCAGTCCTAAGAAACTACGAACTTCTGTTGGGGTCTTGGGCACTTCCCAATTTATTATAGCCTCAATTTTGGCGGGATCCACTTGGATACCACGCTCGCTTACCATGTGTCCAAGAAATTGGACTTCTCTAAGCCAAAATTCGCATTTAGAGAACTTCGCATAAAGTTTCTCCTGCCTTAATAATTCTAGGATGCACTGAAGATGTTTCTCGTGATCATCTTGATTACGAGAATAGATAAGTATGTCGTCTATGAAGACAATGACAAACTTATCCAAATATGGCTTGCAGACTCTATTCATGAGATCCATGAATGTTGCTGGTGAATTTGTGAGCCCAAAAGGCATCACTAAGAATTCAAAATGACCATAGCGGGTCCTGAAGGCTGTCTTAGGAACATCTTCACTTCTAACCTTTAGTTGATGATATCCTGATCTTAAATCTATTTTAGAAAAGTAACTAGCCCATTGAAGTTGGTCGAATAAATCATCGATCCTGGGGAGAGGATATCTATTCTTAATGGTTAGCTTGTTTCGCTCCCGATAGTCGATGCACATGCGCATCGAACCGTCTTTCTTCTTTACAAACAGAATAGGAGCTCCCCACGGTGAGGAACTAGGCTGAATAAAGCCTTTTTCTAAAAGTTCATCTAATTGCGTCCTTAATTCATTCATTTCCATTGGTGCTAACCGATACGGCTCTAGCAATAGGTGCCGCTCCTGGTAGGATATCAATCCTAAACTCCACTTGCCTATCTGGAGGTAGGCCTGGTAATTCTTCAGGGAAAACATCAGGATACTCCGAGATAACTGGTAAGTCTTCACTGTTTGGTTTAGGCTCATTGATGGTTACTTGTGCCATGTAGACGACACAGCCTATTCTCAAACACTTGGATGCCTTAGATAACGACACTTTGTCTGGCAGTCCATAGTGTGAGTCGCCAAAGATGGTGATAATTTCACCAGATGGGGTCTTAATCTCAATGAGCTTTTTATCGCAGGCAATGCAGGCTTGGTTATGAGATAACCAATCCAGGCCTAAGACAACATCAAACCCCGCCAATTTCATTGGCAAAAGAGAGATAGGGATGGAATGATTCTTAATGGATATAGAGCATCCATCTAGAATGGAAGAAGCAGTTTCTAAGGTTCCATCGGCGAGTTCTATCTCATAAATTTTATCTAGAGTTCTTATGGGTAAATTTAATAGTTTACTAAACTTATGATCAACAAATGATTTATCCGCACCCGAATTGAAAAGAACTCTAGCATAAATATCATTAATGGGGAAAGTACCTGTTATGACGTTATTGTCATTAACAGTTTCCTTAGCAGTTAGCCGAAAGGCGCGTGCGTTCCCCTTCTTGGCCTCTCCAGGCTTCGGATTATTATTCCTTGAATTCTTAGGGCAGCTAATTGCAATGTGCCCTTTCTCATTGCAAATATAACATACAGCATCCTTAAGATCTTTACAATCTAGGATCTTATGCCCCCTTCTTTTACATATGCCACAAGGTCTAGCTTGTGGGTCAGGATTACACTGTCCCTAGTGTCTTCGGTTGCAAGTCCTACAGAATGGTATCACAGCCGACTTGCCTTGGTTCCCTTTGAACCCGAACCTCCCTTTATTTTTCTTATTAAATCTATGGGAGTTGTCTTCCTCTCTCTTCCTTTTCCCGTCAGTTTCAGCTTGACTGACTTCTGTCTCACTATATCAAGGGTGAGGGAGAGAGATAGGTCAACAGCAGACCTATAAGTACTAGGCTGAGCAGCCTTTACCATGCCCTTAATCTCGGGCACTAATCCATTTATGAAACGCGCAATGCGTTTGGATTCAGGGGTGATAAGATAGGAAACTAACCAAGATAAGGAACTAAAATCGGAAACGTACTTCCGACAGTCTAGGTTTTTCATGGAAAGATACAAGAAGTCTGTCTCTATTTTCTCCATCTCATGGGTTGGGCAATAAGTTTCCTTTATTAATTCAACAAACTTGGACCATCCCAAGTTGTACAGGTATACCTTACCCGTTGATTGAATCATGGCCTTCCACCATGTTAGGGCATCGCCCTTGAAGGATTGTGATACATACTTGACCACATCTTTTTCAGCACAATTGCTGATATTAACTATAGTCTCCATTTCGTCTAACCATTTAAGGGTTTCTACGGCCCCTTTTTCCCTATTAAAGTCTCGGGGCTTACAGGAGACAAAATATTTGTAGGTACATTCGTTCTTGGAAGAACGGGACCTATCAGCATAGTTTATCCTCTTAGGTTCACTTCTTGCATTAGACAAGTGAACCGAGCTCTCTTTATGAGCTGAGGATGGTGGAATAGATAGAGGTTTAGAGCGAGTGGCACTCGGCTCTCTTAGTCTTTCTATGGCCTTACTCATGGCCCTTTCCACAGCCGCATCAATGCGTGCTTGAAAGTTTTCATCCTCTATATTTCTGTTTTCAGCTTTATTAGATTCAACATTTCTGTGGCTACTTTGAGCTTCATTTGAGTTAGCCATCTTTAAGTCTTGGTTTCTATATACCAATAAAATTTTGTTTTAGCCATGGTATACGAACCATATCGGCTTTTAATCATCGAATATAACAATCCTTTGCCTTAACTAGTGTGAATAATATCACCACTCTTAGGCTTAACATATCTATATTTGGCCTAGGTCCTAATAGGACCATCATAGGCAATTTACAATTTGGACGAAGTCCATATATTATTAGACAGGGGATCGCAATGTCACAACTGTCATTTGTCATACAGACAATTATACATAGGTCATAAGCCTGTCCCTTAATGGACATATTAATTGGGCACATTGGCCGGTCACTTTTGACATAATATACGGCACTTAGGCCTGTCCCTAATGGACATATAATAGGGCACATAGGCACAATATCGCTATGGATAATTATCATCGCATTGATGATAGTAGCCGGGATCGAATAGATCACATGGGCTTTAAAGAATAGATTTTAACCCGAAAGGGTGATATATCACTAGTGGATGTTTGATTATCATCACACTGATGATACTAGCCGGGATTACACGGATCACAAAGGCTTTTATGCCGGGATCACACAGATCACAAAGGCTATATAACCGGGATCAAATAGATCACAAAGATTATATTTTAATACATCTCTAATGGATGTTTTATCACGTATTGGTGATACTAGCCGGGATCACATAGATCACAAAGGCTTTTAAGCCGGGACCACACAGGTCACAAAGGCTATATAACCGGGATCAAATAGATCACAAAGATTATATTTTAATACATCTCTAATGGATGTTTTATCACATATTGGTGATACTAGCCGGGATCACACAGATCACAAAGGCTTTTAAGCCGGGACCACACAGGTCACAAAGGCTATATAACCGGGATCAAATAGATCAAAAAGGTTATATTTTAATACATCTCTAATGGATGTTTTATCACCGCACTGGTCATACTAGCCGGGATCACACGGATCACAAAGGCTTTTATGCCGGGATCACACAGGTCACAAAGGCTATATAACCGGGATCAAATAGATCACAAAGATTATATTTTAATACATCTCTAATGTATGTTTTATCACGTATTGGTGATACTAGCCGGGATCACACAGATCACAAAGGCTTTTAAGCCGGGACCACACAGGTCACAAAGGCTATATAACCGGGATCAAATAGATCACAAAGGTTATATTTTAATACATCTCTAATGTATGTTTTATCACCGCACTGGTGATACTAGCCGGGATCACACAGATCACAAAGGCTTTTAAGCCGGGACCACACAGGTCACAAAGGCTATATAACCGGGATCAAAATAGATCACAAGGGTTATATTTTAATACATCTCTAATGGATGTTTTATCACCACACTGGTGATACTAGCCGGGATCACACAGATCACAAAGGCTTTTAAGCCGGGACCACACAGGTCATAAAGGCTATATAAGGTTAGGAATAGTCCATAACCTTGAAGGCTAGCGTGATTCCTCAAGTCACACTACCAAGAGTATGCACATTACTTGAATGTTAACATAAGAGGACCTTAATGGTTGATTATAAGTCCCGGTCACATTGACCTTAATGACTTGGAAGCTTGAACTTAGTCCATCACCTCTAAGATAGAAGGATAACTTCCCTTAACTATCTTATATATTTGGCCAAATATGTGGTTTGAGCCACTTGGCAAATCAAAACCATTAAAATCTTTTTAGGATTATATCGTAGAGCATAAATTTCGAATAAAATCGAGATGCTCGTTTTCAAGAGGATGAATACATATATATAATTCAAAATGTACTTCATTAAATTTTCATACGAAATTACAATACTTGAAACAAATAAATGAAACTGATTGTCCATGCAAGGACTAAAATGAAACAAAATGTCCACGCATGGACTAAAGAAATAATGTCCATGCAGGGGCTACATATAATAGAAAAAGACTTCACTCGTCTTTCTTTCCCTTGACAAGTTTGGAGAGTTTCTTGAAGAACTTATTTGTCTTCTTCTCCGTTTTCTCCGCCTGCTGCTGCATTTCTTTCATTCTCTCTAAGGCCTCATTAATGGCCTCAAGGGGTTGCGGAGGTTGGGGTTGTTGTTGTGGTTGTGGCATAACCGGATACTGGTACCCATAAGTTGGATATCCAGTCGGTGGATAAGTAGGTGGGAAAGGAGAAGGGTAAAGTGCGTTGTGCATAATTACCTGCATATATGGGTCTTGCGACCATGCTTGATAGTCTACCGGTGTAGGCGAGTTAAAAGGATCATATCCAGACGTGTCTGGATACGTGGGAATTGGGTTAGTATAACCCGATGGTGGTGGTTGAACAGCAGGTGTTGGTCTTGGTGTTGGTTCCACTATAGGTGGAATATTAGAGGGTCCACCCATTTGTGGGTCCTCTTGAATGGTGGGGTAAGAACTGGGCAACGGTTGCAGGATCCCGACCTTTGTCCGGCACGTACCGACATATGTGCTCCATGCTTCCTTCTTGGTGGCTCAGGTGGTTGTTGAGGTTGGTCCACGGGTTCGTGTGGACATCTTCTTGAACTGGGGGTGGTTGAGAGTGATGGGAAGGTGTGTGGGCAAAGGTGAATTGATTACAGTATTGGTCCCACTCGTTAGGACCTTGGTAGGGTGATCCGGCATATGAGTTTGAATCGCTCGAAATTTCAATGGGATGCACATTTGATCCTGATGGTGGCATCTCCGGGTCGGAGTCCTCGTCCATAGGATATGGCTGGTCCAACTGATTTTGATCGGCTGGAGGCGTGTTTAAGTAATGGTTGGGGTTAAACTCTTCATGGTAGGAGTGATGAGAATGAGAATGGTGAGAATGATAGGAATGGTGTGAGTGGTAAAAATTTTGGGAATGTGAGGGCGAGTGTCTATTAGAGACGGAACGTCTCGCTGGTTGCTATGGAGACGAATCTCCTGATTCTTGATAATTATCTGAATTATGAGGTTGAGGGGGAATACGCCCTGATGGTCCTCCTCTCATTGGACCTTTTCCTCGTCCACTTTGTCCTCTCACACGTGGCCGCATTTTCCTGTTAAAATCAATTAAAAACATACTATAACTTAATAATGAAATGAGTAATCCTAGGTCAATGCCTAGACTCGGAAGTCTAAGGAATATGCTCATGTAAGTTTGAGACTAAACACAAAAGGCTAGTGTTTAATTCTCTCAAACGTTGGCTCTGATACCAACCCTGTCACACCCCGGATTTCTGACCATGAAATCCATACACCGGTGGGCCCGGGTGGGGAGTATCGTGACAATAGTTGATAACGTAATAGTCAATTAAACGTGGCACAGCGGAAGTCTTGGAGTAAAATTACTATTACAAACCGAATGTTCGAAAATTATAAAAGCTTCTAATAGAAGATCTACAGGCGGATCATAGAATGTACAAGAAAGAATATAAAACAAACTTTAGGCAGATCTAAGGATTTACAAGAATACTCTTATTCTCTACCGAGCAGCTTCCGGCTTAATTTCGTGTTGTACCTGCAGATTAGTCTTTGGAGGATACGTCAGCTTACGCTGGTAAATACACCCAACTGACTCATTTTGAAATTATTAAAAATAATTTCAAGTGCAAACGGCACAAAATCTTTTATTATCTTAGAAAGGTTAACCATTATGTAGTAATAATTTACTATATCCCAAGCCCTTATTGGGGAAATAAGTTGAGAGTATTTACCGGAGATTGCTTTCTTCTTTTATTTTTAAATAACTCAGCCGTATACAAAAGTACCGAGTGCAGATAACTTTTACCGATAAGGCTCTAGTCTGGATTATGGCATAAACTAGCCAATTAAATACTAACGGTTGTATAAACCGAATAGTGTACATGATCATTACGTATAACGCTTGATTAAACGATGATCAGATAGAATTTAGTTTAAACCCGACAAGTACTTGACTTGTATAATATGGGTAAACTATAAACATTATGGATTTTGAACTTAAAATGATAAGGTTAAACCCGTTACGGTTGAATTCCGTAAAATAGTCACATATACGTAACTGTGCGCATAATAGCGATATCGGGTAACCGGATAAGTTATGGACAAGTTCTATATGCCATTGTACTTTAAATAAGTTAAGATATCCGTAGGATATCAACTTGTATGCCCGTTGAGGTTTTAAAACGAAATTATGCCTTATAGGGGCATTTCGGTAATTTCGTATCGTATAAAAAGAACTTAAATAAAATTTAAGTTTATGATCATGAGTATTCTGGAAAAATAATTTATTTTTGAAATAATATCAGTAGGATATCAAATATATGTGTATTTTACCTTTTATGACCAAACTATGCATCGAAGGGGCATTTTGGTCATTTTACACATAGTTTATAAATTATTTGGGATTCTGAGTTTATAGTAAGTAGCTACTGTAAATATGTTTAAAATAAGTTTTAAATTCAGTAGGTAACAAGTCTTGGTCCACTAATATGGTTTAAAACCATACTATGCGCTGAAACGGCGTTTATGTCGTAAAGTGACGTCTTTAAGCGATGTTTATGAAAAATGATGTTTGGATCAGATTAAAATGTTTAAAATATGTTAATTAATATAACATATCGGTAAGTAAGTGATTTATCTCGAAAAGATTTGATTAAAACTATTTTGTAAGCCACAGGGGCTAAAACCGTCATTTATCGACATAGTTTAAAGACTTGTTTAAAAACTCAGTTTATAACTTGGTTTAATATCTCAAATAATCCTACTTATGATATTACATTAGTAGAAATTCATTTCCAAGTTCATTACCATTTGAAACCTTATTTTATGCAAAAAGGGCATTTTGGTCAAAGATGGCATAATTATGGAACTTGCGCATAAACTTGGATTCTGATTATGATCATGTAATATAACCTCATAAGGTTATGCTATATTGTATTATGATCATAATGCAACTTTAGATCAGTGGGTAACTAATCTAAATCGGGTCAGAATCAAAAGTCAAAGCAGAAGTCAAACCTTGCGACTTTCGGTTGCGAACCGACCCTAGAACTGAAATTGACGAGCCGAACATGTTCATACTGTTCTAATAATTATTACCAACTTGTTTAAGTGTCAAAACAGGTTTCATAACATATATAAGATCAATTTATGATTTTTCCAAAAAATGGCCTGTTTGACTTTTTAATATCATAACTTTTGACCCGTCAATTGGTCTAGCAAACGTGATCTTTAGGAGGTTCCCTTTATAGGGACTAACACCTACCTTATTATGATCACTTAGCCATGTTCATTTCGAACAATGGCTGGACCATAATGGTCTTAACCGAAAGTCAAAGCGTTTTACGTAAAACGCTTGACTTTAGGCTATAGAAGCCTATAAACGAAAATGCACAAGGAAGGGACACTTACCAGTGATTCCTAGATGCAAAAAAACTATGTTAGACTGCTCATTTTAGTTAGGAACTTCCAGAGGAGGGAGAAGAATGAATAAGAAAGGTGCAAGTTGAAATGGTGAACTTAAGCACCTATTTATAGCTGGAGAGCTTAAAGGAGGTGAAGCTAGGTGTCTAGGGGTGTAAGAAGAAGCTTACAAGTGTCGCAAAACGCGGCATAGCTTATTAGGAAGGCCATGGTTTCGATTTAATGGTTTTGGAGCTTTGCTTAGGCTCCAAAACAAACTTTCTGTTGCAGGTTTGTTATCGCGGGGCGCGAGAGACATAGGCCGGGTCTCTCGCGGCCCGCGACCGCCCCTATTTCAGTTTTAAAATTTGACACTTTGGCCCCTAAACTATATAAAGCTTATAAAAACGATTTTAAATGCTATTTTGGCAATTTTAGCCCTCAGTAGCCAATACCTGTCATACCCGAGATTATGCCCGGGTATTATTGAGCTCTTGGTTCGTTAAAAGGTCACTCAGAGGTATAAATGAACATGTTGACACTTTTAATCCCTCCAATATCCAACTTTCACATATTTACAGAATTGAACTCTCTCGTCCAATAAACGGTACGTATGAGAGTTAGGACTTCACAAAGGATCACTCAGAGGCTTATCACAAGCATTTTGATTCCGATGTCACTCAGAGGCTAGGCATGTTGACGTATTAGTCACTCAGAGGCCAAGTTTCAAGCATGTTGACATATCAGTCACTCAGAGGCTAATGATTTTAGCATGTTGACGTATCAGTCACTCAGAGACTATTATTTATGCATGTTGACATCGGTTCGTCACTCAGAGGCTCAATCTTGAGCATGTTGACGCCTTTAGTCCTTATTGGTCTTTAACAGACAATTATATAAAATACAACACGTGTCACTATACTATTGGATACGATTTTACAGGGTGTTACAGAAACAGGCCGAGTCTGAGTTTTGTGAATCGTGCATCTTAGGCAAGAAAAAGAAGGTGACTTTTATGAAGACAGGGAGAGCACCAAAAGCTCAGAAATTGGCTGATTCACTCAGACGTGTAGGGGTCGACATCAGTTGCTTCACCTGGAGGATCTCGTTATTATGTGACCTTCATAGATGATTCAACACTCAAGGTATGGGTTTACTTTCTTAAGAATAAATCAGAAGTTTTTGATAAATTTATGAAATGGAAATCTGTTGTTGAGCTTGAAACGGATTTGTAGGTGAAATGCTTGAAGTCTGACAAGGGGGAGAATACATCAGCAAAGAATTTATAGATTATTGTGCTGAGAGAGGGATCAATATAATAAAGACTATTCAAGGAACTCCGCACACAGAATGGGGTTGTAGAGAGGATGAACAAAACATTGTGTGAGAGAGCCAGAATTATGAGACTGAATGCATGGCTCCTAAAAATATTCTAGTCTGATGCGATTAACACCGTAGCCTACCTTATCAATCGTGGGCCTTTAGTACCGTTGGGATTCAAGATTCCTCAGGAACAATGGAAGGGAAAAGCAGTTGAGTATGATCACCTGAGAATCTTCGGGTGTAGTGCTTATGATATTAATCTTGAAGGTGACAAGTTAGATGCCAAAGCAAAGAAGTACATGCTTGTTGGATATGGGTATGATAAAATGGGCTATAGGCTTTGGGATCATGAAAGTAGAAAACTAGTTAGAAGCAAACACGTCGAATTCAATGAAGCAGAGTTGTACAAAGAGAGGAATTTGGAGAAGTCAGAGGTTCAAGAAGAAGTGGTTGAGTTTGACACTGACAGTCAAAAGGATGAACCAGTCACTGAACCTGAAACTGATTCTGAAGATGACACTGGACCAGCGTTCGAAGAAGGTGGATACAATGATACAGGAGAAGTTTTTGACAGTGGGAGCTTAGAGCATGAAGTAGAACAGCCTCCACAACATCCTGACCCATCAGAGAATTAGGTCAGGAGATCCACCAGAGTTAGTAAACCGCCTGATAAATACAATCCTTCAGTAAATTACATTCTCCTGACAGAAAATGGAGAACCTGTAAGCTACTCTGAAGCAATCAAGATGAAAGATTTGTTGCAATGGGAGCATACAATGAAAGAACAGATGGGTTCCTTAGACAAGAACAAGACTTGAGTTCTTGTAAAGCTTCTGCCAGACAAAAGGGCTCTTCAGAACAAATGGGTCTTCAGGATCAAAAATGAACATGATGTTACTAAAAGGTACAAAGCTAGATTAGTGGTCAAGGGGTTTCAACAGAAAGAAGGGATCGACTACAATGAAATTTTTTCTCCTGATGTGAAAATGACTACTAATAGATTGGTTCTAAGCAGCAGAGAACTTGCATTTGGAGGAGCTAGATGTCAAGACAGCACCATGGTGATCTAGATGAAGACATTTACATGGCACAGCCAGAAGGTTTTCAGGCAAAGGAAAAAAAACCTTAGTTTGAAAGTTGAAGGAAAGCTTATATGGACTAAAACAAGCGCCGAGACAATATTGGTACTTGAAGTTGATATCTTCATGGGCAGAAACGGGTTTAAAAGTGTGAGATGGATCACTGTTGCTATCTCAAGAAGTTTGAGAAATCTTATATCTTATATCATTCTACTGCTCTATGTAGATGATATGTTGATAGTTGGGTCAGACATGAAAGAGATTAGTAAACTGAAGAAACAGATGTCTGAAGAATTCGAGATGAAAGACTTGGGTCCAGCAAAGCAAATACTTGGGATGAGCATTATCAGAGGTAGCAAAAATGGTTCCCTGAAACTATCTCAAGAAAAGTACATTGGAAAGGTTCTTGAGAAATTCAGCTTGAAAGATGCAAAGATTAGAAGCACACCATTGGGAAACCACTTTAAGCTCTCCAAATATCAATCACCAAAGACGGATGAAGATAAGGAAAGATGGCTAAGGTTCCTTACGCATCAGCCGTTGGTAGTCTTATGTATGCAATGGTATGCACGAGACCAGATAAAGCATATACAGTCGGAGTGGTTAGTCGGTTCATGTCTAATCCAGGACGAGAACATTGGGAGGCAGTGAAATGGTTACTCAGGTACTTGAAAGGAACGTCTCAAACAACATTGTGTTTTAAGGGAAAAGATATTGTGCTAAGGAGGTATGCAGATGCAGACTTGGGTGGTTGCAAGCAATCCTACAAAAGCACCACAGGGTACATTTTTTTCAGTGGGAGACACTTCGGTTAGTTGGATGTCAAGATTACAGAAAAACGTTGCTCTTTCAACTACAGAGGCAGAGTACATGGCTATAGCTGAAGCCAATAAAGAACTTATTTGGTTGAAGAATTTTCTTGATGAACTTGGTAAGAAACAGTTGACCTGTTATCTATTTTGTGACAGTCAAAGTGCTATACATCTTGCAAAGAATCCGGTGCTTCACGGAAGGACGAAGCACATTCAGTTGAGGTATCACTTCATCAGAGGACTGATTAGTGATGGTACCTTGCAACTGGTGAAGATTGATGGAAAGATATATCCAACAGATATGTACACTAAGGTGGTACTGTTGGATAAGCTGAAGCTCTGTGCAGCTTCAGCTTGCCTTCAAGAATAGTTGAGAAGGCGGCGGCAACTAGTGGGATAAGAGATTACGAAAGGACAATACAGGTGGATGGCAGTTTCGAAGTTTGTCGAAGCCTCTAAGTGGGAGATTGTTAGAAGTGTAGGCTTTGAAAACAACCGTGCATAGAAAAAGTAGTATGCAAGCAATACAGTGAACATAATAGAGCAGCTGGAGGTAATCAGATGCTCTAATAGATGCTCTAACAAATGCTCTAATAGATACTCTAAATGTGGGATGCACTAATATTTGCTTTTGTCATGAGATGCGCTATTATGGAGCAGATACGCTAATTTTGTTAAGCCTTATATAGTTTCCTATTTGACCATTTTCTTGGTCAACAAGTTGTAAACCCTAATTTGGGTATTATAAATAGTTGATACGTCCTTTGTAATTCTTATCACCCCAGAAATAAAATCCTAACCCTAGTTGCAGCCCGTGGACGTAAGTCACATTGATCGAACCACGTAAATCTTTGTGTCTCGTTTTAATTTGTTTTCTATTCATTGTGTGTTTGTGTGTGCTCTTTTCCTAACAGTTGCCTCAAACCTACATAAACATGTTACTAACTGTTGACCCTTTTTCTAATAAAACAAACTAAAACAATGAATAATAATATTATCGTGACATCTGGTGTCGGGTCGCATGGTTCTTCACCAAACACTAATTTTGCTACTCAACCATTTGGGCCCAACTATTGGATCCTCTTTGGGCCAGTCTAATGTTGGACAGAATCAAGTAACTCATCACATTGGATCAGGCCCAAAAGCTCTTTCGTCTTGAATCAGTCATCTATTTTCATATAAGGTCTTAAGGCTCCTATGTAAGAAGGCCCTAATTGTAATTTATATTCCTTTCAAGCTATTAATTCAGTTTTACATTTACCTCAATATTTCCTATGGAGTTTTTCAATCCACACAACGCATAACAATGATTACTCCAAAATTGTTTCTATTCAACTCAGGTAATACAATTATATAAGTTATATAAAATTGATTTATTTTACATGTAATACTGAATTGTTTTACATTTAACCGGTTAGAATCCACATTCCTTGGAGTCCTGAATTGTTTTACATGTAAAATTATGTGAAACCAAGATCCATCAACAAAAAGAAAGTTGTGTATATATACATGCCACGCTAAAGAAGTAGAAAAACCGAATTGATTTGATTCGATAACTTTTCAATCAGCATCAAAGGCCTAACCTCACTATTGGCTAGATTAACAAGCGATTAGGAAAACAAAACCGTGAACACTTATATGTAATCAATTACAAGAATTTATCGGAAAAAAGGTCTTGCAGGCTGCGAGAGGCATCTTTGCATGTTCGTAAAGCTTGGAGGATTTGTTCAAAGATGAAGACATGGCATGGAATGCATAGAACGCCTTTCTGTCAGCAACTTTCCTCTTGAGCGTATTTGTTGAGCAAGTTGATGAAAATCGTGTGGTTTAGGAGGTCTTCGCTTTACATGAATTGTTCCATCTCTTCTCCGATGTGGATAAGAAGACGTCCTTCTAGTACGACGCTAGAATGGAGAGACTTCTGCATACGAAAGGATTTGGATAGGCAAACACTAGTACGAGCTTTTGATCATCAATCTAGCAATCTTCGATTTTGAAATTCTGATAAGAGAGAGAGATGGCCCAAGTAACCTTAGAACATTCATAATAGAATCTTAGTCCTCATTTATCCATAAATTTGTTCATATTTAAACCCCCCCCCCCCCCCCCCCCCCAAAATCTGATTCCCCATATATATTTATAATCAATTAAATGATACCCGTTTTCACTCACAACCACAATAAAATAAAACGATAAGGGTGAGAAAGTAAACCCCCATATATAGGGGTTTACTTTAGTTTTTTTATATAATCTGAGGGATGGGTATGGAGATGGAAACTCCAATGTAGAGTAAAAATGAACAAAATTTATCTTTCCCCATCCCCAACCCCATTTTTATATTTGAGGGAAAATACAAAAAAAACATAAACATCAACTCTACATTCCATCTGCATCCCTCATATATTTAAGGGAAAACAAATCAATCCACTTAATATATTTCGGTCATCTCCCGTATCTTTTTCATATAATTTTTGTGGGTAGATGTGAGTAGAAGGAAAAAAAATTAATAAAAAGAAGAATAAAGAAGCATTAGTTTAGAGAATAGAACATGTAGGATATGATTTTTAGTTGAAAAATATTTAGAGGGAGGGAGAGAGCATGGTTAACCTGATGTCCTAATTAGAGTTGCCAACAAAACCGGTTCGGGAATCGAAGCCGGTAACCCGACACAACCCTAACTGGTTTTTCCTAGAACCGATAGAAACCGCTGGTTCCCCACTGGTTTGGGTCCCTGGAACGAAAAACTAACCTAAACCGGTTTCTAGCACAAACTGTCCCCAACCAACCGGATTCAAACTGGTTGAAACCGATTTTGACCGTTAAACATGATAGGACCGTTAAAAACGATCATTTCTCCGTTTGGAGGTTAAAAATAGCCGTTTATGGCTCCCCATATCACCATTGATATCCTTTAAGCAAATACATTTTTATTGATTTTCTCCTTTTTTTCCTTTGAACAAACGAAAAATTTAATAAACAAGAATTTATTAAAAAAATCTATCAACTTTAAAATGTGTGAAAAAAATATGAACTGGTTAGGAACCAAAATTGGGACCGAAACCGGGTTGAAAAACCGACGCAAAAACTGGCCAAACTGGTGTGGGACCGAACTGAAACCGATACTAAACTGGTTTAGCCTGAAACTGGCATATACCAAACCGGTTTGAAGCCAGAAAAAAAAATGATTTTGGCCACAATAACCTATTCCTTTTTAGTATATCTAGATCTTGGCCCAAGTAACCAGCCCAAATAACCAAACTAAACCCAGATCTAAAAACACAGCCTAAATAACTACAACCCAAACCCGATATAAAACGCATCCCAAATAAAGATGCCATCTTTGCAACTAAGAAAAGTAACATAAGTTCACAAATAGAATCATGGCGTTTCCTGGGGAACACCAAGCTAAACTAATGCGTGGGACCAGTTAAGTCTACATAGTCTGACCGGAGTGGGAAAACGGAGCTCTTCAATTTGGAAAGTGCGGTATCCTAATATAAGAAAATCATCGTTCTAAAAATATAATACCATATAAAGGAGAACCATTTATCGAGTTTATCTTTAATGTGACATCTCGTTTGGTTTCACACGAGACACTACATGTAGAATGTCATGTCACTACTAATGCCTATGTGCCAGTACACCCATGCTCGCATAGCATCCATGTGCATCTCAAAGAATTCGAAGACCGTTAAGAATGATCCATATGCACCAGACACGATGCCCCTTACCACCTAACACCACCTAAGGGCAAAGATAACAACTAACACACCTAGGGTCATGGGACTATGGAGAAGAAGACAAAGAAACACATGTGGTCAGGGTGAACAATGGTGAGGTGGTGCAAGAGAACAATGGTCATGAGCTAATAACGGATACAAATATATAGAGTTAATTGTGGTGATATTGTGACAATGGGACGAGGCAGAGTATGAGTTCTTTTGACATACTAGTTTGTTTGTTTTTTTTTTTGCCAACTAGTTATCCTTAACTTCTTAAATGGATTACTAGTTATCTAGATGTAAAGATCAAACTTTTTAATCTAAGAAAGTGTTTGGTTCCTTGTATTTAGAAAGTTATGTTACTCCTTCTAAATTCATCCTATAATAAAATGATAATTTATAAAATATTTTGTTTATTATCATCACCGATTCAGTCTCTTACTTGTTTCAAAAAAATCCAATTAGAGACTTCAACAAAAAGCACATACATGATGGTGGGGTTGTTGTTACTGCCCTTTTATTGGTTCATACAACTTAAAAACTAAACAACGAATAATGTGATTACTTAAATCCCCCATCTGATAGGATGTTTGGATTCCTCCGTGTAGAACAAAGTTTGAGTGTTACTTATGTTATTTCTGGTGGATTAAAGTAATAAAGGGTTTGAGCTAGGCTTTGTGCAAGATTTTCAGTTTGAATCCTGAGCTCATCTGTGTTTTTGTTTCACTGTGTGTTATACTATAGAATTTTGCTCTTAGGTTTTCTTATCAGATAAGTTTTGAGTGTTCTATAAGAACATGTGCTTTTTTGACGTGGCGATAACTAGACATGTTTTTAAGTGTTTTTAATGTTTCATATTGTGGATGGTCTTATATACAAGGGTCGTATTAGTGGCACACCTTAAATTCTTAAATCGACACCTTCAATACGCGTCGTATTGCTTTTTCAATTTCCAATAAAGACTGATGTGTCGATTTTGTCTATTTGACTGGACCTATACGGGTCGTATAGGTCTATACAGGTCGTATTGGTTGAGTTTTTTTATACATCTGTTTATGGTTTAACAAAGTTTTCTATAAAATATTTATTTTTTTAATAAAAACTTCCTTAATTTTTTTTTTAAAAATACCATGTGCAATGTAGTATCCAGAGTTTCATATATTAATTATCATAAGCACCTGAATTCTTGCATGACTGACATCAGCAATCTTTTTACTTTGAAAAAAATCTCATTTTTTTCTTTTATAGACATATGAAACCTTCAAGTTGCTTCTAAAGTAATTAGAATTTGGGTCTTTTAAGAATTTGGGAAAAGCATTGAGATTCAAGGGTTTAGTTAGAAGAATGGTTGAAGTTGAAGACGAAGACGAGTCATCATCTAGAACTGTAGTCTCCGATTCATCAAATGAAACCGGTCATTTTCTTGCATTTTGTTTAACCGAGGTTTTAACACGACCATAATTTGCAGATATGGTTTCTGTTGAAGATGCCATTGAGTTCATTAAGAACAATTTCCTGAATTCGAGTTTATTAAAAAGTAATGACTGCTGACTATTCGCAAGACTGTTTGACGAGCTTCCAATGCTCACACAGTGTAACATCCGTCAAAAACCGGATTTACCAAACCCGCTTCGTTTATTAACCGAACAATCAGTCAAAAAAATTCGTTGCGTATTTAATGCTCAAATTAATTTTAAACGATACATAATTAATAAGTATATAAGAATATAAAATTTATATTTGAAAATGTATTAAAAACAGTGAAATAAAAATAAAACAAGGCTGCCGGGATTCGAAACCGGGTCAGCAAAGTTTTAACACACACACATCCAACCGCTCCGCCACTTGTGATTTTTGTTTACATATTGAAACAATTAATACATAAATTAAATCTGGAAATCAAAACCCAGTTACACAACGCGCCCAAATCCGCTCACGCCGGAAATCCTGACAATTTCGTCAAACTTTGCCATTTCTTTTTGTCATAACGTTTACATTAACAGTAAGATCGGTTATAACCGAAGAATCCATCAGTTTCATTCATTACCTTAAATTTCTATTCGAAACCGAAAAATATAATTCAAATCCGGGAATTATACTTTGTTCATCAGTTAAGCTTACGAATCTATCCAACCTGCACACTTCATTTCGCTCAGAAAACTTCGCCGCAGTCGCTGGAATTCTCTGAAAATTAACCGGAAATTTTCGCCGGAAAACCGAGTTCATTCCATTCCGTCTGTTTACTCAAACATAAGATTTTGGAGCTCATACTGACATCACCCCCACTCACCTTAAACCTCTGAAGAATCTCTGTTGCAAGAAATTTCACTCGCCGGAATTCTCTTCAAGTCGCCGGAAAACCAGGACTTTCATCTACACGGTAATTACCTCGATTTTTCTGTTTCATTCCATTATTAGACAAATTCTAACACCACTCCATCACTCAGAATCAACCCCAGACGACATTGCCGGATTTTTCTGTTTTCGCCGTAAAACTTCTGAAAGTTTCAGAATCTCGCTGTTAACCGGTATGATCATGTAATCTACTGATAATCGTTACCCAGTGGTTCAGTTTCACATCTAATTCATCCAAACTAATTATTGAATTCGAACAGAAGGAGCTCCCAAAACAGAGCCGACGATCTCTGTCGGACTTCTGAAGAAAAACGATCAGTTTGTTACAAACAATCCCCAAACCTTTTTCTGTTCATTGCATTATGATTGCTCATAATGTTCTTTAAATAAATTTAACAAATAACAGTTAGTTAACCGTTGTCTGTGTTTTGAACGAAGAAGACGAAGCCGTGTAAGATATAAGATTAATTAAAATTGATATTATGAACGGGTTAGACACACAGTCCAGCGGTGGACTGTGTGCAAACAATATGCATACGACGCGAGTTCGATTCTTATCACAACCATAACCTCTGTAATAAAAATGTTATTTTTTAGAAACAGAACCGGGTTAACTCAGTAATATGTTAAGTATAATAAAAACTAGAATATTTACCAAGTTAGACACACAGTCCAGCGGTGGACTGTGTGCCAAACTAAACCACAGGTCCCGGGTTCGAGACTTGTGGCGAGCACCGAGTCGATACATTAAATCGTTTTTAAAATAAGTGATTTTCGGATTAATTTAATTAGTATATAAATATAATTAAAAACAGAAATATTTCGGGTTAGACACGTAGCTCAGTTGGTAGAGCTGCGTGCACGCGTACGAGAGGTCACGGGTTCGAGTCACACCCAGCGCACACATATAACCGACCGAACCGGTCAACGGTCAACAAGTCAACGGTCAACGGTCAAAAATCAACATTTTTTTTATTATTTTATTTATTTATTTAAATTAAAAATTAATTAAAAATACTTAAAAATAACATTTTTAAAGTTAGAAAAGAGCCTTAAACTCACAAAAATATATCCAAAAATACTATTAAAATTGTTAATAAAATCCATTTAGTTACATTATTTTTTTTTCTTTCGTTATTAATTAGGTTAGTTTTTCCTCGTCGATCAATCCTCTAAACTCGTGCGCATTCAACATCATTCACTGAACGCACCCAAGGTGAGTGAATCTCTACCAATTCCTCATTTTAATCACGTTTTTGGGGTGTATCATGTGTCTTACCATTTATTATATTTAAATCATTGTGCATACATCATATCATGAACAAATGTGTATTCGGCTTGTATAAACTGTTTGTGTGGTTATTGTTTAGATTTAGTTTATTATTTTCAGTACATGCAATTTCATAGGCCGCCGCTCCCCATTACATTATGAGCGTTGAGCAGTTCCCCACTACATTATGAGCGTGAACCTGGCGTTGCCAACATACGATCGGCTCCGTTTGATTGAGCCTTGATCGCACAGACATTTATCATTTTCAGCACATGCAATACGATCGGCTCCGTTTGATTGAGCCTTGATCGCACAGACATTTATCATTCTCAGTACATACATTTATCATAGGCCGTCCGTTCCCCATTTTTGTTAATGTATGTTATTGTTTTTTGTTGTTTGTTGTTGTTTGTTATGGTATGCTATTGGGTTGTTATTGTATGCTAATTGTTTGTTATTGTATGTTTATTTACATTTGTTCATATAGGAATATTGCACAATTTTTCCGTATTAAAAACAATAAGAAATAAATAATAAATGTTTTCTAACAAGGTTCACTCGCCAACTTTTGTTGATCCAAAAACCATTTTTACATATGATACAGGTGAACAGGAAGAAGCAAGGAAAACATAGGAAATTGCCTTAGAAGAAAAATAATGAAGTTTAGAAGGATGAATAGAACATGTTGTATTTGTTTGATATGATTGTATGATCTCTTTTAAATTGAAATGATAAATATGAAACATTATAATAAATGTCATGAGCTTTGATGAAAACCCAATCTTGCCCCGATCACCTTTTCCGCTGCGGGTCGGGGTGTGACAGATTGGTATCAGATCTTTTGATTATAGGGATATAGGAAAGGTTATTAGACCCTTAGAGCCTATATTATAGTTGACTAGATTTTAATTGTTTATGTGGTTACATGCAAACTTATGATATTTATTTGTTTCATGTTTATTACATACACAAATGCATGCAAACATTTCCAATATTACATTTTGTGATACATAGTGAATTATACTTACAGTCAAACATACATACTTACATACACATTCATCATACATATTTCAATGTTCACATATTCAAATCATCTTCATACTTCCGTTATTCAAGATTTTGTCGCATTTTTCATTTTTCAAATCTCATCAAAGTGAGTTCTGCGACGGGCATGTAGTAACTGTAAGGGTACAAGTACCGGTAGTCGGAACGTCCTGTCTAGGTTGGCATTCGTATACTCCAATATAACGGACCAGTTTGCCTACCTGGGGACTAACGATGAGAGTGCGAAGGACCTATTAGGCCAAAGCATGCCACACCAAACGTCGTTCGAACTAACCCCACTTTGAGGTGTCACCGTCTCCACACCTGGATACATTCCGAATATCATACGTTACATACATATTTCTTGATTTTCTCCGGGTTTTAGTGTACGTAACCAGGCTAACACATGCGAACCATATGAAAAACCCGGTAATCATGGGGGCCCACATGATTACGAAGGTGAAGTATGGCGGCATGCAAGGCCCAATTACGAGCAAAGCCCAAGACATCCTATGGATGTAGTAGATTTATTATGCTATGTTTATTTTATGAATGTTCATTCCTAAATACGACACATGATCCCAAAAACATCCAACTCATACTCTTCATATGTATTCCTTGTAGATGTCTTCTAATTCCGCTCGTAGGAAGATGAGAGCAGGAAAAGCTCGCGAGCGTATGGCTGCCCAAATCGCTCAACAAATGGCTGCCGTAATACCCAACATTGTAGTTCAAGTCCAACAAGCCCTTACCGCTAATCCCGTCAATCAAGAAGTTCAAAATGTTGTCAACCCTTCCCCAAATACCACTAAATGCACCTACAAGCATTTCAAATCCTGCGACCCTACAAAATACGAAGGAACTGAAGGTGTCACCGCTCTTCTCTATTGGTTTGAAGAAATGGAAAACATTTTTCTAAATTGCGATTGCCCCGATGATCGCAAAGTGCGATATGCTACTGGTCGTTTATTTGGAATAGCACTTACATGGTGGAATACAGAGAAGGCTAAACGAGGTGTTGAAGATGCTATGACTTTGACTTGGGAAGAGTTGAAGGAAATCATGACAAAACGGTTTTGCCCAAGGAGCGAAATCAAGAAATTAGAGGATGAGTTTCTATTCGTTGAAACAAAAGGAAGGCGACCACACCACGTACAACAAAAGATTCCTTGAGTTAAATCAAATGGTTCCCAACTTGTTCACTCCCCTCTACCGTTTGATCGAGCACTACATTCGAGGTCTTCCTTCAAAAATTCAAGACTCTGTAATAAGTACCACACCTGCAACTTTGGAAGCAGCAATGGAGATAGCTACAGAGCTCACCGAGAACCGTATACGGAATAAAGACTTCAAGGAGGAGAAGAAGAAAGATAAAGCATCAACTGAAACCTCCAACTCCACCCAAACCGAATCCCTTTCTCAACCCATTTCCAAGAGAAAACGAGATGGGCAACTTTTCGCTGTCACCCAACGCAATCAACCAGTCCCACAAGCCGTACCCCTCCAAGCTATCCCAATCACTCAAGTAGCACCCAACTCAACCTACTCAAATAAGAAACCTTACCTTGGACCTCACCCTCGATGTAACACCTGTTTTTATCACCATCCATCTACCTTACTTTGTTGACTATGTGCGAATTGTGGACGCTATGGTCATTTGAGCAAGGTTTGCGGCACCCCTCAAAACCAAACCTCACCCCCTACTCAAAACATGATCCAAACATATCAACAACCCCAATACCCCATGTTACCTTATGTTCGAGCTTGTTTTAATTGTGGCGACCCTACCCATTATAGAAACACGTGCCCTCGATTAGTTAACATCATACACGCCCAAGCTCAAGCAAACCCAGTTAACCAAGCAAATCAATAAAACCCAACCACTAGGCCACCAGCAAGAGGAAGAGTTTTCAACATCAACGCCAATCTTGTTGAAGATAATGACGGCCCAAACGAAACCACCCAACTAGTCCCCTTCACCAAAAATCAAGATTCAACTCCAACCGCTTAGTTTTATGTTTTCTTTATTTATCTTAATTTTCACGTGTCTCAATTTTAAATTGGAAATTTATCCAGGGATTTTAATGCAAATTACTATTTCAGTTTTGTTTTATACTCATTGATTTAACATTCATACCATCATACATCTCAACGTATTTCAATCTCATTATTTAAAGAAGTTGGGCTGTGTCTCACTTCTACATAGACTAACCTCTCCATCACAACAAACGAGAGAGGGACTGTCATCATTCAAACATGTATACTATCAGAATTAAGACTCAAGCTTTGGTTGTTGTGTTTGTTTATGTTTTAGAGTCACATAGGACTAATCATAACTTACTGATAAAACCAATGAAAATTTGACGAGAATATGGTGGATACGCCGCTGGTACTTCCTATATATAAGTATTCTTGTCAAAGGATCAGAGGCATTATTAGGCGGTTATGAGAAGTTCCATGTAGGATTTAGTAATGTCTTGGTTGAAATTTGTTTTACACTCACTGATTTTAACATTCATATCAACTCGTCATTTAAAGAAATTGGATTGTGTTCCATTTTCTACATAGATTAACCTCTCCATCATAACAAACGAGAGAGGTACTGTCATCATTCAAAGACTCAAGCTTGGTTGTTGTGTTTGTTTATGTTTTAGAGTCACATAGGACTAATCATAACTTATTGATAAAATCAATGAAAATTTGACAAGAATATGGTGGATACGCCGCTGGTACTTCCTATATATAAGTATTCTTGTCAAAGGATCAGAGGCATTGTCAGGCGGTTATGAGAAGTTCCATGTAGGATTTAGTAATGTCTTGGTTGAAATTTGTTTTACACTCACTGATATAACATTCATATCAACTCGTCATTTAAAGAAATTGGATTGTGTTCCATTTTCTACATAGACTAACCTCTCCATCATAACAAACGAGAGAGGTACTGTCATCATTCAAAGACTCAAGCTTGGTTGTTGTGTTTGTTTATGTTTTAGAGTCACATAGGACTAATCATAACTTACTGATAAAATCAATGAAAATTTGACAAGGATATGGTGGATACGCCGCTGGTACTTCCTATATATAAGTATTCTTGTCAAAGGATCAGAGGCATTGTCAGGCGGTTATGAGAAGTTCCATGTAGGATTTAGTAATGTCTTGGTTGAAGTTTGTTTTATACTCACTGATTTAGCATTCATAACATCTCATCATTTAAAGAAATTGGATTGTGTCACCATTCAAACATGTATACTATCAGAATTAGTACTCAGATATTGGTTGTTGTGTTTATTTATGTTCTAGAGTCACATCATAGAACCAATCATAACTTACTGATAAAACCAATGAAAATTTGACGAGAATATGGTGGATACGCCGCTGGTACTTCCTATATATAAGTATTCTTGCCAAAGGATCAGAGGCATTGTCAGGCGGTTATGAGAAGTTCCATGTAGGTTTTAGTAGTAGAAGTTTTGTTTCAGGATATAACCTTATCTTTCCAAACATATCAAAACTCTTAAGCATGAAATCATATTTAGTCAATCAACTCTGTTTATCAATATTCATTATCTTAGGCATCGAAAAGCGATTCCTGTAGCAGGATACTCAACCCTTACAAGGAACGTTACCGCCTCAAACAAAATTTGAACTCTTACTCCTTTCTAAGTATGTAACTGTCAAATTAAACACCATCCTTTTTAGACAAATATGTCACTACTTAAATTTTGGGACGAAATTTCTAAAAAGTAGGGGATACTGTAACATCCGTGAAAAACCGGATTTACCAAACCCGCTTCGTTTATTAACCGAACAATCAGTCAAAAAAATTTGTTGCGTATTTAATGCTCAAATTAATTTTAAACGATACATAATTAATAAGTATATTAGAATATAAAATTTATATTTGAAAATGTATTAAAAATAGTGAAATAAAAATAAAACAAGGCTGCCGGGATTCGAACCCGGGTCAGCCGGGTCAACAGGGTCAGCAAAGTTTTAACACACACACATCCAACCGCTCCGCCACTTGTGATTTTTGTTTACATATTGAAACAATTAATACATAAATTAAATCTGGAAATCAAAACCCAGTTACACAACGCGCCCAAATCCGCTCACGCCGGAAATCCCGACAATTTCGTCAAACTTTGCCGTTTCTTTTTGTCATAACGTTTACATTAACAGTAAGATCGGTTATAACCGAAGAATCCATCAATTTCATTCATTACCTTAAATTTCTATTCGAAACCGAAAAATACAATTCAAATCCGGGAATTATACTTTGTTCATCAGTTAAGCTTACGAATCTATCCAACCTGCACACTTCATTTCGCTCAGGAAACTTCGCCGCAGTCACCGGAATTCTCTGAAAATTAACCGAAAATTTTCGCCGGAAAACCGAGTTCATTCCATTCCGTCTGTTTACTCAAACATAAGATCTTGGAGCTCATACTGACATCACCCCCACTCACCTTAAACCTCTGAAGAATCTCTATTGCAAGAAATTTCACTCGCCTGAATTCTCTGCAAGTCGCCGGAAAACCGGGACTTTCATCTACATGGTAATTACCTCGATTTTTCTGTTTCATTCCATTATTAGACAAATTCTAACACCACTCAATCACTCAGAATCAACCCCAGACGACATTGCCGGATTTTTCTGTTTTCGCCGGAAAACTTCTGAAGTTTCAGAATCTCGCTGTTAACCGGTATGATCATGTAATCTACTGATAATCGTTACCCAGTGGTTCAGTTTCACATCTAATTCATCCAAACTAATTATTGAATTCGAACAGAAGGAGCTCCCAAAACAGAGCCGACGATCTCTGCCGGACTTCTGAAGAAAAACGATCAGTTCGGTACAAACAATCCCCAAACCTTTTTCTGTTCATTGCATTACGATTGCTCATAATGTTCGTTAAATTAATTTAACAAATAACAGTTAGTTAACCGTTGTCTGTGTTTTGAACGAAGAAGACGAAGCCGTGTAAGATATAAGATTAATTAAAATTGATATTATGAACGGGTTAGACACACAGTCCAGCGGTGGACTGTGTGCAAACAATATGCATACGACGCGAGTTCGATTCCTATCACAACCATAACCTCTGTAATAAAAATGTTATTTTTTAGAAACCGAACCGGGTTAACTCAGTAATATGTTAAGTATAATAAAAACTAGAATATTTACCAAGTTAGACACACAGTCCAGCGGTGGACTGTGTGCCAAACTAAACCACAGGTCCCGGGTTCGAGACTTGTGGCGAGCACCGAGTCACTAAACCACAGGTCCCGGGTTCGAGACTTGTGGCGAGCACCGAGTCGATACATTAAATCGTTTTTAAAATAAGTGATTTTCGGATTAATTTAATTAGTATATAAGTATAATTAAAAACAGAAATATTTCGGGTTAGACACGTAGCTCAGTTGGTAGAGCTGCGTGCACGCGTACGAGAGGTCATGGGTTCGAGTCTCACCCAGCGCACACATATAACCGACCGAACCGGTCGACGGTCAACGGTCAAAAATCAACATTTTTTTTATTATTTTATTTATTTATTTAAATTAAAAATCAATTAAAAATACTTAAAAATAACATTTTTAAAGTTAGAAAAGAGCCTTAAACTCACAAAAATATATCCAAAAATACTATTAAAATTGTTAATAAAATCCACTTAGTTACATTATTTTTTTTCCTTTCGTTATTAATTAGGTTAGTTTTTCCTCGTCGATCAATCCTCTAAACTCGTGCGCATTCAACATCATTCACCGAACGCACCCAAGGTGAGTGAATCTCTACCAATTCCCCATTTTAATCACGTTTTTGGGGTGTATCATGTGTCTTACCATTTATTATATTTAAATCATTGTGCATACATTATATCATGAACAAATGTGTATTCAGCTTGTATAAACTGTTTGTGTGGTTATTGTTTAGATTTAGTTTATTATTTTCAGTAAATGCAATTTCATAGGCCGCCGCTCCCCATTACATTATGAGCGTTGAGCAGTTCCCCACTACATTATGAGCGTGAACCTGGCGTTGCCAACATACGATCGGCCGTTTGATTGAGCCTTGATCGCACAGACGTTTATCATTTTCAGTAAATGCAATACGATCGGCTCCGTTTGATTGAGCCTTGATCGCACAGACATTTATCATTCTCAGTACATACATTTATCATAGGCCGTCCGTTCCCCATTTTTGTTAATGTATGTTATTGTTTGTTCTTGTTTGTTATGGTATGCTATTGGGTTGTTATTGTATGCTAATTGTTTGTTATTGTATGTTTATTTACATTTGTTCATATAGGAATATTGCACAATTTTTCCGTATTAAAAATAATAAGAAATAAATAATAAATGTTTTCTAACAAGGTTCACTCGCCAACTTTTGTTGATCCAAAAACCATTTTTACATATGATACAGGTGAACAGGAAGAAGCAAGGAAAACATAGGAAATTGCCTTAGAAGAAAAATAATGAAGTTTAGAAGGATGAATAGAACATGTTGTATTTGTTTGATATGATTGTATGATCTCTTTTAAATTGAAATGATAAATATGAAACATTATAATAAATGTCATGAGCTTTGATGAAAACACAATCATGCCCCGGTCACCTTTTCCGCTGCGGGTCGGGGTGTGACACACAGGGTGATAAACAACGCTGATCTGGAATTGGGTGGTAGTTAGTAGGTCCCATGCCGCCTTGGTAGTTGTTACCATATTCACATATATGGACATATTCGCTCGGAACACATACCAACTGCCTTATCTTCTTTCCATACATGCATTAATTCAATCATATCAATACATCATTACAAATTTATCAAAACATGAAACAAACGAACTGGTTTATCGACCATATACACATGTTAGGTTGTTTGCAGCTAGGGTTCAAAATGCTTGAAGTTTTATTACAAACTACTTCAGAAGCTGGTTGGAGGTTTCTCTAAATTATCTTCAAAATAATAAAAAAAAGTTTGTGTAATTGAATAATATTACCTTTTCACACATGCGGCACCACAGTAGTCTACTAGTTATAATTTGCAGATGTGGTTTATGTTGACCTATACAGACTATCTTCATTTCCGTAGTCACCGTTTCCGTAGCCTTTAATGTTACTGTAGGTCGGTAATCATGAAAGTTGCAATTTTTACTATCACAAAATTGACCTATATAGATCGTATATGTCAATATCAGGTCGTATAAGGGTTCCTCTAAATTGCTGTGATTGGTTCAGCGACTTCCAGCCGATAGTCAGCCAATCAGCATTCCCCAAATAACGACCTACAACAACCTTCCCTGCCTTCGATTTTCCATCATTCTTTACCATGAAGGGTTTATCACATTTGAAAACAGCTTCATCCTTTTCAGGGTATTCTATCTCTGATGCAGTTGTATTGAACATAATGACACCATACGTCGAACACCCTTCGTATTTGAATACCAACATGATCGAAAACTTCAAACCCTAATGCTCTACAAACCCTCATTACTTAAATCATGGCGTCTAAACCCTTGAATCCTAACGCTTCTCCTTACATGCATTAAATTTCTTCGTTTCCCGTGATTATGAAACCTACTTTTATGAGGTGGTCTTCTTTCATGTTTCCCAGAATAATTTGAACAAGTCATCCTGCTTTGAGCATTTCTTAGTGTCTTTTCTCTTTATTCTATTAGAACGATCCTTGTTTTGCCTTTTCTCTTTAACACAGTATTGTCACGTACATGAGTTTAGTTCCTTACATCATTACAAATTGTCATGTACATGCATTTAATTCCCCACATCATTAAAAATTGTCAAAACATGTTCTGACATTTTGTAATGATGTGAATTAAATGCATGTATGGACATATTTGTCAAAACATGCTCTGAACACATAATGACTGCAAAGTTACTAGTTAATCTTAAATTGCTACAACCTTCCTTTTTCTTCAATTTCCAGAAAATTCTCCCTAACCGATGCAAGAAATTTATTCTCTCTTAGACTCATAAAACCCACTAGCAGAAAAACCCGACATGTCTTTTTGTTTCTTATTAAGCAAAGCAGATACTTACTAAAAACTAAAGGTTTTAAACTTTAAATCATTCACATATCTTCACAAAGCATCATTGTCTTGTCAATATTAGAGAAATTATTTGCTTAATCCGGGTGAACATTCAACTTTAATGATGATTCAAAACATACCGAAAAATTACACGTATGGAGGCATCGTTTGAATGCTGGATATGCATTTGTAAACCATCTCTTAGTGCCTTTTCTCTTTAATCTATTAGAACGATCCTTGTTTTGTCACGTACATGCATTTACAGACACATGAAACTTCCAACCTGCTTCTAAAGTAGTTTGTAATAAACTTCAAACATTTTGAACTCTAGCTGCAAACAACCCAACATGTGTATACGGCCGATAAAGCAGTTCGTTTGTTTTCATGTTTTAATAATTTGTAATAACGTATTGATATGATTGAATTAAATGCATACGGAACGAGATTCGTCGAGAACTAGAAAAGGAAAAAATAGATGTCAATCAAAATCAAAGTTACACAAGGCAATTAAACCTTATAAAAATGATTCATATATTAAAACTTCAAGTATTCTGAACTCTAGCTGCAAAAACCCAACAAAGTTGAGAGGTAGCCCGTGCACCCCCTGGATACCATATAGATCGCTCCTGCAAACCTATATTACATGATAAATATTTAAAAATGTATTTTGTTTAAAAAATAAAAATATTATTTTATTTAAACTTTGTTAAAACTATGATTAAATGTATACAAAAATTTGTAAGTAAATATATGCATTACAATACGACCCGTATTGGCCCAACCAGCCGCTGGACAAGAACTGACACATGCAAATTTGACTTTTGCACCAATACGACCAGTATAGAGCTATACGACCCATATTGAAAAAGTAAAGGTGTTCGGATAGATTTTCAAGTGTGCCAATAGAATTCCCCTATATACAATTGGTTTCACCAATGAGGTGGTGGTTCATTAGGAAAACCAAAAGTTTAAACACCTATTTTAAGAGAGGATATTAAGTTCAAGTCTTCCAGACAACAAAGATTAAAAAAATTCGTAGTAAAAAAATATACAATTGGTTTCAGAATAATAACGAAACTGACGCCTCGGCAGATGGTTAGAGCATGCTTTATTCAACCAGGTGGCGTGATTGACAGAGGAATAAAACCTAAGAAATTTTGCTTATCAGTTTAACATAACAAAATTCTTTTAACATATTTTCTCCCGGGCGAAACGTAGAACCTAACTAGAAAATGAGTATTTACCTTTAGTGTTTGAAACGCAAAATCTGTGGAGTGTGGACAATTAAATGTTGATGATTGAACCGGGCCCAGCATCATTACTTTACTACACCTACAGCTAATGACAACTCGCAGTTTTGAATCTTGACTTTCACTTCAAGGTTGAATTCTAAGGCATGTGTAATCATACAAATTTTGAATAATGTTAATTCCAGTTGACTAACAGCATGCAATGCTCCATCGGTCACAAAGTCATATTGTTATTATTATTATTATTCAAGTCCCTGAATATTATTATTTTCTGCTTTATATACGTCCGATCCGACTCGAACTGAACCGACAGCTTCTCTCAAGAGGATAATTAGTTCTACCCAGATGTTTTTAAGTATGTGGTAATAAAAGTTGTACGCATTCTTATAAACAGTATCTTTCGAAATGCTAGCAAGTAAAAATGATCTGAAATCAGACAGATGGCCGGTATAACAAAGGAAACTTTTAAAGAAGAGGATTGGATTAATTAATTTATTTTCTTTTCAATAATTCATTAATTAATATATTTCTTTTCAATAATTCTTCAATATTGGCACACCGTATAATATTTTAATTTAAACGGTATACTATTGAAATAATATAATATATTCAAATGTACCTGGATATTTCAAAATGTATAGCAATATTTTAACGTTATAGTATTTGAACCGCACCTAGACTTGGTATAGTATTTTAATTTAAACAGTATAGTATTCAAATGATATAATATATTTGAACCGTACACAAGTACTTCAAAATAATCAACGGTATAATATTTTAAACGTTTATAGTATTCGAACCGTACCTAGACTTTGTATAATATTTTAATTTAAACGATAATGATATTATATTTGAACCGTATCGGAGTTTTTCAAAAGCTTTTAATGGTATATAACATAAACGGTATAACATTAACGATATAATATTTTAAACAATTTAATTTTGGAACCGGGTGAAAATTTATAACACAAAAACACCAAATTCACAAGACATAATTCTGATGGGTTATATACACTATCTATAGCTCTATACGCAACGTATATAAACCCTAAGTGTGCAAATACGCAATAGCAGTGTGCTAATAGTTTGAGCCTTGTTAAAAAGTGTGTGTATATATATTGTGTTAGCATGACAATAATTTTGATACAAGGTTTTGTAGGTTGAACTATTGTCACAAAATTATAAAAAAAAATAGTAGAGATAGACTAACATTAGGCACGTGAAACATGCAATATTGCTAATACGTTCATCCATATATCTGGCAGTTAACACGAGGATGAGATATTTGGAAATCAAATGAATATATAATAGTTGAAAAAATGGAATAATAATTTAAGTTAAGTAGGAAACAAAGGAATACAAAAGGGGACCGCAGTACTATTCCGTGAGGAAAGTTATAAGAAATGGTTATGGCGATGAAGAGTCACATGCTCATCATCTGTCCTTCCAACTCTCTTCTCGTGAAAGAAATTATACAACCCCAAACCCTTTCAATTCTCACATTCAAACTACTACTTGCTGTATATTGAATCATTTATTAGGGGTGCTAAACGGGTCGTGTTCGCGGGTTCAACCCGACCCGAACCCGAAAATTTTACATGAACCCGTACCCGACCCGAACCCGAAAATCGTATCATATATAACCGAACACGACCTGAAGTTTCGTGGGTTGACCCGAACACGACCCGTTTAACCTGAATTTTTTAATTTTTATTCTGAAATTAATATATTAAAATTAAAAGTTACTTAAAAAAACACAAATGTATATAATATTATCATATTTAAATTATAAAATCTATGTTAATTTCTCTTTGTAAGTTATAATCATAACATAAAATACACGCACCATTTAGTTTATGACATAAAATATATTATAAAAAATACAATATAGTATAAATGTGTTAAACGGGTCAACCCGCCAACCCGACCAGGTTGACCCGAACCTGACCCGTTAGCATAAACAGGTTCGCGGGTTCAACCGGAAACTGACCCGAACCCGTTTAAACGAAACCTAAACCCGCGAATTTCGTGTTAGGTTCGTGTCGAGTTTTCAGGTCGTGTCAGAAATTCACACCCCTATCATTTATCCATCCATTCACACATACAGATATAGTGTTTCACATATTAAACTACATTCATATATCAATATATACACATGGAAAAGTACGTACACAATTAATATATTATCATGTTATGTTCATATTAGTAATTAGGAGGGAAATATTACATCATAATTTTTCTATATTTTTATATAACACTTTTTTAAATACGATAACTGTATGTTTCATATCATAATAACTCTTTCTTTTAACTTTCTCTTTCATAACTCTACCATAGGGCGACCTGGTAAGAGGTTAGTGCGAGGATCATTGAGCTGCCACCTAGAACCATCAAGATCCCCACCATCATCCCCACGGCCCTAGGCTCATCAAGCTCGTGGGGTATTTCACGATCACCACATGCCTCCTCTCTTCATTAATTGTTTGATGATAGATGTGGGCGACGTGGAGGATCTTCACCACATCCATAGCAGGGACGGAGCTAATGTATTAAGAGGGGTAGCACGGGCTACGGCTCAACCTTGTATTAGTAGTGTCTTTTTCGGTTTTATACAAAGCATACCCTAAACAAATACGAGGATATCCCTGAATTAATGGGCTAGCTCCGTCACTGTCTCATAGAATAGTGATTAAGGATGATGATAGAGATGGCGGTGATATTGAAGATGATTGTGAGGTTTTGACTAATCAACATAACATACTGTTTAGCCTAATAATCCTTTCTTTTAACTCTCTTACATAACTAACTCTTTCTTTTAACTTTGCCTTTCATAACTCTACTTTATATGAAATCCTTCTCACAATCTCACCCACCAAAAAAGTTTACTTATATGATAGTTTACAGTAAAAATAAATATGCACATCTTTTATAATTGATTTAAGTCTTAAAATGCTTCTTGACTGTGAGTTCGGTGATGGATCGTGAAGTTCCGTAATGATTTACAATAGAGCTCAATGTACTTTATCATGGTTTATGATAGAGTAAGATAGTTTATGATGGTGATCAAAAGTTTCCAATATAATACTTGGTTTGATTTGGACATAACAAAAGGAATCGAATCCTCACAATGTCTGTTTATTAGCCTTGGAATTGAACATCGACTAATAAAGAGATAAGGGAAAGACGTTTGGGAGAAAAATAATATTTGTTTGTTACACTCTCAAGATTATGTAGTATTATTATTATTATTATTATTATTATTATTATTATTATTATTATTATTATTATTATTATTATTATTATTATTATTATTATTTCTTCTTATTATTATTATTATTATTATTATTATTATTATTATTATTATTATTTCTTATTATTGATTTCGAGGATTCCACTAGAACAACTACATTTCAAAATGGCTTTTGTGTACCATTATACTGTATAATAGTATCATTTTCTTTAAATTCCATGCATCCATGTGCAACCATTCTCTTGGGGGTATTCTATATATACACACACGATATGGTTCACCATATCTGAATACTTTATATATAGTTTGAAGTTTCTTTTTTATGAAATGCTTCGTGATAATATATGACATTCTTCATGATATTTTCATTTTATCGGTGGGCACATTTAAAAAAAGAAAAATCATATTATATATATATATATATATATATATATATATATATATATATATATATATATATATGTGTGTGTGTGTGTTATATCTTATTAAACAGAAAACCAATATAAAATATAAACTTATATCTTAGGTCCATTAAAAATTGTCAATCTCAAATTTATGACTTAAGTCCATTAGTATTAGGCCAATACCCATTTATGTTTCAAAAGAAAACAAATAATAACAATGAGCGTCAAAAAGCCCACCCATTCGATAACACGACATAAGGCATTATGCATCAATGAATGCAATTAGCGAAGATAAAAAGACGCAAGTTTATGATCCATAGTAACCACCACCTTCTGCCAGATGACATGTTTTTCCGAGCTCAAACAAAATATCTGAATTCTCAGGACCTGAATTTGTCATTATAATCTATTGGGTTAGGAATCTCATGTCAAGCAATCTCATTTACCAAAGCATCATTTTTCTAGCCCTCTCCCAAACTCACTTCCCTATTCTCCTACATAGTCGAAAGTTCAATTTTAATTTATAAGGATTGAAGCAAAAGCATTATGGATGTTCGGTTCCTCATTAGACATATTCAATATTTTGACAATATAAACACATTCTTCTCAATTTTTCTTTACAAAAAATCACACCTCTCTCACAATTTTCTAAAAATGGCATGAAGAGTTTGGACATGCACTATTTAAAGGAGTTCGGGGATTTTCACCTCGCCTGTATAAGGGGAGTTCGGGAAAGTTTAGAGAAAAACTGAGTTGATATACTATAATTAGTTTTCGGTGAGTTGAAAGATGAACTCCTTGAACCTTTATTCATTTCTTTATATCCATACATGCAACATACAATAAAGATCCTTTTGTACGTTGTGTCACGTGTCACAATCTTATAAACTAATATTCTTTTTTTCATTTCTCTTATTTCATCCTTTCTATTCTAAATATTATTTAAAAAAAGTAAATCATATCTTATCTCTAAATACCATCTTTTTATAATCCATAAATTCTCATTACTAATTAATTAATATTTCTTATATCTAACATGTGATACACCTGTTTCTAACCTAGTAAACAATGATAGAAATATGAAAGACTCCCTCTTTCGACCGATGGATTACATACACACACATACATACATATACACATGTACGTGCACGCATACACGCACAAACATACACAATTACACATATCGACATACCCACATCAGTTATACACATAGATATACATAGCTACGCACATACATACATGTATACTGAGACATTGATTATTATGTTAATAGAATTATAGTTGTTTAAAAAAATAAATTCTTTTAGTAACTTTCTGTTTATAAACCAATTAGGATCAAATACAAAGTCTCCTAAAAATAATTAGTCGTACAAAGGGTGTCAAACGGACTCCGACTGATCTTATTCAAGCAACATTGGAACCGTCTTATCGAACTCTACGATATGAGAAATTTATTTTAAACGACAAATTTGGGTCACTGACGGAATACTAGAGTATCATCGTGCCACCAACGGAACCACCCGATCATATCCATCTCCACTAGGCATAATGTCTATACAACAATTTAGGAGTAAACCCAATATGTGAAAACCCCCTTTGGGGGAATCGAATCTCGAACCCATTGGTCATAAAGTCTTATCCCACCCCTTTGTGCGAATCGAACACAGGACCTATTGATCATAAAGTCTTATCTCATCCTTAAAATGCCACTTGCCAATAATTTCACTTTTGAATTTAAAAGTTGTAGATTTTAAAATTTTTGTTTATTATCATTTTGTCCTTTATTTATCATTATGTCCTTTCTGTATTTGTGTCATTATATCTTTTTTGCTCGACATTGTGTTATATATTTCGTCATTGTGATATATTTTGCTCGATATTGTGTCATCTTGTGTGATCCATTGTGTCTTTGTACACCTCTATTTTTAAAAGTTTTTATAGAATAACTTAACCCTATAAACCAAATACACAATAAATCACCCTTATTTAAAACAGTCAAACCCATACATACAGTTGATTGTTTAAAAGATAGATAGCTATCTAAGACATATTCCACAAAGTTAAGAGTATATGAATCAAATTTAACTAAAAGAATCACAAGGTTTAGGTCTAATTTGGAGTTGGATTTAAAATGATCCGATCGTAGTTTGACAATTTTAATTGAGAAGTTACTTGTTTTTCTTTCTCATATTTTTTTGGCAAGCTTCAAATATAACAAAATAAGTTTTGGTGACTAATTAAATAATTTAAAAAAATTATTTAATCGATTATCGTTTTCCAAAACAACATTGATTTAAGTCTCTTTATACTGCATATCAAGATCTATAATCGAACTTGAGGGTAAATGATAAACGACACTATTTGTAAAATAAGTTAAGAGGCAAATTAGTTAGAGGTAAACTTGAAAGAGAATCGTAAATAAGTTTATTTTGTTATATATCTAGTTATATTTTACTTCTCCACAAATAATTTGTACAAACAAAATTTGGATATCTGCTTTTTATTTCTGAGTTGTCCTAAAGTGTCTTGACCATATAAAACAAGGCATTTTTACTTTTACGAAATTCGAATTAGAGAAAAATAAAACACATAACTTGAAATTAAATTAAACATCACTAACTGAAGTATAGATACTCAATGAAAATATAGTAAATATGTTAAACTACAATAAATTAAAAATAAAGTAGTTAACTGAAAATACATATAAAAAACTCGAAAAATTGAAGGTTAAAAATTTTTATAGCTAAATTTTGTTGGCAATTTTATAGTTTTTAAAACACTTAAGGATTTATAAAACTAAACTTAATCTAACATGAGAACTATAGAAAGCATGTAATATATCATGATTTTTTTCTTTTGTAAAAAACTTAAGTATATTACTTTAGACTTCTCTTTTTGAAATATAATAATTTATTCAAATTAAAATATTTGAAAATAATGTAGAGTTTTATAATCAAACATGCTTTCTAATTTATTTCCCTCTCGAATCTTCACCTCCTTCTTTTAATCCCATCCCTCCCACCACACCAACTCGCACCATTATCACTTTCCTCATTTGCTTCTTCCTTTTCCCCGTCGGTGCAATTAAACCTCCGATGTCAATAAATTTAGCGGTTCGTGTCGCCGTCAGTGTGGTGCTCATTGCCATTGCCACGGCCGAAGATCCCTATCGATTCTTTGACTGGAATGTCACCTATGGCGACATCTATCCCCTCGGTGTTCGTCAACAGGTTCGTACATGTTTAGTTCAGGGTGGTGTTTATTACAGAACACTATATTATTGCGAAAACAAAAAGAACGAATCCAATTCATTTAACTTTTAGATTAGTGATTCACATTTTTAAAATTTTGTAGTTTATGAATACAAATGTATATCTTATGTATATATAAAACTATCAAACTAATTTGTTTATATGTTTATTTAGTTTTTGAAGTGCTTACCTACACACACATGTGTAGATTTGTGTAGGTGATATACTACTTATACATGGCTTACACTTGTGTAGCTAAAAACCTAACCAAGCCGACTTGCGCACACCTCTAATACGATCTATACACTTACACTTATCAAGGTTCTGCATGTAAACATTTTTTTAATGGATTTTAGTAATCCAAACTATTTGTCGTTGCTCGGAACGGTCCCAACTTAAAAAATAACCGGTGATGGTTCTACCTTTTTACATATTGTAAACCAATGTACCTTTACTAACAAAATCTTATTTTCTTTTTGTTCCATTTCCATTGGTTTACAATATGTGAAAATATGGTACAACTACTGGTTATTTTTTAAGTTGGATCTATTGCCACCAATGGCTTATAGTTAGATTATTAAAATCTATTATTCGTTTTTTTGAGTTATTAGAAAGATGAATGTGCGGTTCAACCAATTTTTTTTTATTTTTTTAAAATTTAAGATTAATAAAGTGGATGATTTATTTTGTTTTGTATGTATGTTATGTCTACAACCCTTTACATTTACTTCATTTAGTTTAGTTGGCTGATTTAGTAACAATGTGTGTGAGAAATGCAGGGGATTTTGATTAACGGACAATTTCCTGGGCCTACTATTCACTCTGTTACAAATGATAATCTCATCATCAATGTCATCAACAGCTTAGATGAACCTTTTCTAATCTCCTGGTAATCCCCTGTTTTTAATCTTACCAATCACTATTACAATGTTATTAGTTATGATTTATGTATCTTATAATTTTATAAAATATTGAAAAATTTTAAATTGAAAAAGATATTTTTTTCGGATGAAGAATGTTGGTGAGTTTATTGATGATCCAAATACCGGTAAAAGATGGCGACATAACGTAGATCTGTTTTGGGGTTTCAAAAACATATTAAATTGCAGTAAAGAATGTCACGAAGTCAATAGGTACTCTAACCGATGTAGATAACACCAAGTTATCATACAACAAAATTTTTAAAGCATTGTGCATGAATCAAGTATATATCATATTTTTTATGTATAATAGTAATAAAAAATAAATAAATGAATAAGGTGTAGAGGAACTGAATTTGTTTGAATAATGTTGAGCTTGGCTCAGGTATCACACTATGATCAGTAAATTATTTTATATACACATATCTATATATTATCATATTTATATTTAAACTTTAGATTTAGATGTATATAACATAATATATACTATTTAGTTATTTTCATCATACGAAAACATATATATAGACTGAGGATCATTAACTACACATAGTCTATATACATGTTAATTTAACTTACACATAATTTACATATGTGAAAGCTATACAAAAAGTGAACATTTTCCAGATTTTGTTCTGAATCATAATGTAAGAAACAATAAATCTTATATTTGTAACATTTTCATTTACTTTTTAGATTTTTAGGATTAAAAAATAGGTGATTTATTGTGTTTTGCGTGTTCTCGCAATATTTAGTGTTCTACGTAGATTTTATATATATATATATATATATATATATATATATATATATATATATATATATATATATGTTATCTTCAATAAAAGTTCTTATACTTTTTATGAATAACGGAATTGCTTAAATCCGCCAAAATCTTAAGCTTGGTATATGATGTTCGAACATAATATTGTTTATCAAATGACTGCATATATAAGATCGAGGTTTTAGGCTTTTAGTCTTTCGATTTTGAGTAGTTTACAAATGGTGAAGAGAAATTAAGAAAAAAATCATATATTTGGTATAATTATATCTTCATAGTTACGAAATAAATAATAAATTTTGTGTATCCATTCCACTTTTTAAAAGAATAAAGTAGATACAGGATATGCAGCGTGTTCGTGATTTATATATGAAAGGAAAAAAAATTGATACTTGACAGGATTTTGAGTATAAATAAAGTAAAGTTGACATATTTTAACACAATTACAATTGTACACAAATAAATAAATAACATATTTGAATTCGTAGATTAATAAAAGTTGTAGATAAAAATAAAATAAATTTGTAGATAACTTTATCTAAACTAAACGTAATCATATAATTAGGGGTGGATCATATGTAGATAAAAAGAAAATAAATTTGTAGATAAATTAAACATAATCATATAATTAGGGGATGAATCACATGATAATTCCTTTTTGTGATAAAAATAGAAAAAATCTATCTAATCATTAGTAAATCCTAATCCTTTAACTCTAAGAAATAAATTCTAAACCCAAAAAGCTAAAAACTAAATGCGAACATTAAACCCTAAACTTTAAACGTTAAATCTTAACGCTAAACACTACTAACGAAAAAAGTTCTAACACAAATATTAATTGTTTAGCAGAGTTTTTTTTCTTTTTCTTTTTTAGTTTTCTCATAAACAAAAATGTTTCTCATGATACCCTTCTCATCTAAATATTATAGCTAAAACCTAGATAGTATGTCTGTGAGTCCATTAAGGGTTATTCTAAGAGTATCCCACCCATCTATTTTTATTTGCCATACCTAATATTTAGAGGGGGAGTGGGTGAATGCTTTAGCTAACCCCTTATTTAAATATATCCTATACTATATTAGGATATTTCTTGGAGTTGTAAAAAACTCAGACATAAAGCTTGTGACGTATGAAAACCACCCGTTTTAATTTTAATATAAACAATGAATGTCTCGAAGTTACGTATGTTACAGTGTTTTTGGGTTGCTTTTTATATATAGAAAAAGGTTACAGAACGCGCTAAAAGGCAATTATGTCTTGTAGTTTGGTAGTAAGCATGATTAATAAACTGGTTTGTACCAATGCAATAGAAAATGTAACATTGTGATGATTTCTCTTCTTATTACAATTCATTCGAATGTATTGATCATGAAAACATGCTTTTGTAGGAACGGTATCCAACAAAGAAGAAATTCGTTCGAAGACGGGGTGTATGGAACAACATGCCCGATCCCACCAGGCAAAAACTTCACATACATCATGCAGGTTAAAGATCAAATTGGAAGCTTTTACTACTTCCCTTCTCTAGGGTTCCACAAAGCCGCTGGCGGCTTTGGAGGTATTAGGATTCTTAGTCGTCCAAGAATCCCTGTGCCATTCGATGAACCCGCCGATGATTTTACCGTCCTAATCGGAGATTGGTACAAGTCTAACCATACGGTAAACTTCTAAGCCTCATCTTTTTTCCTTGTTTAATATTTAATTCATAATTTGTTACACATTTTGGGTTTTTATAAATGTCTTTTATTATAACTTTGTTTTTAAATACTTAGAATTATTCTAGATATTTTGTTAATCTTTTTTCTTTTAATGCGTGTGAAAGTCTTTATTGAATGTTCTTATTTTCTTTTAATGGTTGTGAAAGTCTTTATTGAATGTTCTATTTTAAATTTGGCGCCTATGGTTTAAAGTGTTATTACTAACAAAGATTTGCATTGATTGCGGAGTGAGTGATGTCTGATTTGTTTACTTTTGAAGCAAGGAATTTGTGTTCTTTAAACTTGACAAAACTTTTTAAGTGGGTCACTAGTTAGACTTCTCTTTCAATCTCTTTAGTTATTTATATATGTGGAAATTTAATAAAATAATAAAATTTAAACAATCCTCAAAATGCCTCTTGTTTGAATCCAGTTTTCTCCCACCAAAATTAGTTTTATACAAATAATCTCAGTGCTTAGCAGGTATTGATGGCCGATGAGGAGGTGTGATTTTATCAATAACGAGTTCTCATAATAATAAAAAAAAAAATTATTTATCAAATGTAATAATTTATGCCGGCCAAAAAATATTGTAATAATTTATGTTTCAGGATTATTTATAAAATTGTGGCATTTTTGGAAAGTGTCATATATCTGCTTGTTCTAATTTGTTATCCTATAGTATAATGACAAGCTTAATAACCCTATTGATTCCTACAGCTAATGCCAAATGTACTTGGTTTTTAGGACTTGAAAGCGATTCTAGATCGAGGACATAAGCTTCCAAACCCTGATGGAATCCTTATCAATGGACACGGCCCGAATGGTTCTACCTTCACGGTTGAACAAGGTCATATTTTAGATTTTTTTTTATTTCTTTTAGTTTTCTCTATTCCTGTAGTTTGAGCGAAAAACGCCAATCCTTTGGGGCCCTCCGGGCTTCTGGGTGTTGGACTTTTGGTACACTTCTAGTAGGCTACATAAACACACTGTAACCTACTAGAATTGTTAAAAACCGAAAAATAAGAATTTGTCAACTGAAACCGGACCATTCAATCGGTAATGGTTGCACCTAAGTGGGCTTACATTTCATGTCATATAGGATTAACCTTATAGGATATCGATCGTGACAATCTCAAACCAATTGTTCATTTTTTTCCCATGAAATACAGGAAAAACATACCGATTAAGGATATCAAACGTCGGACTACAAAACTCGCTCAATTTCCGCATTCAAAACCACAGGATGAAACTCGTGGAAGTCGAAGGGACACACACAGTCCAGCAAATGTATTCTTCTCTGGACATTCATTGCGGTCAATCCTACTCTGTACTAATCACAGCTGACCAACCGGGCCAAGACTATTACATTGTTGTCTCCTCTCGGTTTAGCGCCCCAATCCTAACCACCACTGGAGTTCTCCATTACACCAACTCCGCAGGCAAAGTCTCTGGCCCAATCCCTGGTGGCCCAACCATCCAAGTTGACTGGTCCCTCAACCAGGCCCGATCCATTAGGACCAACCTTACAGCTAGTGGGCCAAGGCCCAACCCGCAAGGCTCATACCATTATGGTATGATTAACACTAGCCGAACCATCATCATCCAAAGCTCGGCTGGAAGAGTTGATGGCAAGCAGAGATACGGGCTCAATGGTGTCTCGTTTAAGCCCGCCGACACTCCCTTAAAGCTTGCTGATTATTTCAACATTGGAGGCGTTTTTCGAGTTGGAAGCATTTCTGATCAGCCACAAGGACGGAGGTTGCATCTTGATACCGCTGTAATGGGGGCCGATTACAGAACTTTCGTCGAAATCGTCTTCCAAAACCCTGAAGACATTGTCCAGAGCTATCACATTGATGGCTACCAATTCTTTGTTGTTGGGTAAGCACCAAAAACAACACATTTAGCATTTTCTGTGTTGGGCCCAGCCCACAAGGCCCATACTAAGTCTTAACATGTGATATAAAATTTAAATGTAACACTATTGTTATATGTTGCCAGAATGGATGGAGGCGTATGGAGCGAGTCTAGTCGTAAAGGTTACAATCTTCATGACGGTGTTGCACGCAGCACCATTCAGGTGTATCCAAAATCATGGTCGGCTCTTTACGTGCCGCTAGATAATGTGGGTATGTGGAACGTTAGGACCGAGTTTTGGGCCCGACAATACCTAGGCCAACAGTTTTATTTACGTGTTTACACCAACTCGGGGTCAATTAGAGACGAATTTCCCATACCGAAAAATGCTCGTCTTTGTGGAAGAGCTGCCGGCCGCCACACGCGACCGCTCTAATGTGCCAAGAATAAGCTTTACAATTGAGGTCAAGTTTAGATCTGATAAGATACGTAACTTATAGTTGTGGTGCTACATAAGCACTGTATCGGATTATATTACTACTACAAATGTTAATGACCTTAATCTTGAGGTCACATTGTTTTTATTTTAAGTTTTTTTCCACTTAAGTGGGGAAATCTATATTAGTTTTTCATTTTAGTTTATTTTTTATGAGTTTTTGTTGGAATTAAGAAATTCGGTGTGATTGTAATAAGCCGCTTGTTTGTTAGATATATCCTTTTTTTTATTAGATTGTTTTCCATTAATATTCATGAAAATTATGTAAAGGGTTATTTCACTAAATTTTGAAGTAATTTAAGCATTTAATCACTGATAGAACAACTTTTTTTTTAAAACTTTTATCTAATAAGAAATTGACACATGTCTAGACTTCAAATGTTACATTTTTTTAGGACTACGTACCCTGTGAAAATTATGTTTCTCTGACACTTCACCATGGAACCAATCAAATATGTCACGTGTCTATGGGATTCACGCTTTATCATACTTGTCCAAATGATATACTGGTTTTCTAATATACATACCATGAATATATTTTTGTTGTTGCATACTTGCATTTGCATTTCATACACTCTCTAACAAAGATACAACACCAATAGTTAAGCATTTTTGACATAGCTTTTAGTCACAAAAAAAACTTATATCCATATTAATATCTTCTTTTTTAGTACACCTTAATCTTTCCAGAATGCACCCAACGCCTTTGCCATGAAGCTATAACAATCTACTGATTTATCAATCTGCAATTTAGGTTTCAAAAATCCGTGTTCTTGTCACGTTTGGGGTATTTGCGTATGAAAAAAAACATGCATATAAAATATACAGTTGTAACACGAAGCTAAAGTTAGTTGCGTACCATTATCTGTGTCGAGCTCCCACAGCCATGCCCGGATTTCCTATGGATTCGTCCAATGATTGGGTTAACCTGTGGGCTGTTCTTCACACTTGTACATAGCTCATGTTGCATAGTCTAGAACACGAATCAGACAATCAAGAAAGTATGTGAAAATCATACATGACTCTTTATTGCTAAAATAAAGTGAACTTTTTTTTCAGTTAACTTGAAATAGGAGGTAGTACGAATAGTGAAGAAAATTCACTAAACAATAACTAAGTTCCATAATTATTAAATTAAGTCACAGGAAAAGACATAATCACTAAATAATAACCAAGATTTATACATGTTTCATTTGCCTTACTAGATTTTAAATTTTTTTAACATTCTTTTTAACTACATAAGGTTGGAACCCCTAATGAACGTTGAAGGATCTTATAGTAACAAAACATTTTAACTTTAGTGGGATGGTTGAGAAACTTGATTACTATTGCATAAAGTTACTTATTTAAACCACATATCATCTAAAGTTGAAGGATTTGCAAAACATTGTAATTTTTGGTCATGAACACACCGCTAATAGCTTCAACGTGTGTAATGGCACAACACGGTCATCATGATCAGCGGTTAGTAGCATACAAGACGGATATTGTGTAGCCTTGGTGGATGAATCTTCCCATGGTCGTCTAACATTGTGCAATGGTGAGTACCTTGATAAAAAGAATTATCAATTTAGATATAGTTGCTGCAATATTTCTAGGTGGTTTGGAGAATGATAAGTGTTTCTAGGCATTTTTTCAAAGTATAAGTAGAAATATACAGGGTAGATGCTCATGCAAAAGCTGACATTGGAATCGTCGTTAGAAACACTTAGCCATTCTCCAGACCACATCAAAAATATAGGTTGAGATATAATTAGCGACTCACTTGATTAGGTAACGAAAATCCTCTTCTCTATCCGAACAACCAAACTCGTGAACCCATGCATGACCTAAAGCACAATATGATAATATTAAACATGTTAATAGCACGAAAACATTTTGCGTATATCTGGCTCGTGTATTGTAATGTGTGTACTCACCAATGGTAAACTTATGGTACCGTAGCATGTCCATGACCCCGGCATGAGCAAGAGCACAACCAAACAGATCTGGTCTCTGTCACAACCATAATCCAACATTCAATCTTGTTGTCCTTTTTTGTCTTTAGAACAACAAACACAAACACCCCTAAAATTTACCTAATGCGTATTTTATGGGACTTGAACCCACACCACTTTGGTAGGAATAAACACTATGTGCCACTAGGCCATCGGTGTTCAATCTAGTTGTCTAATGGCTATGGATTGTGGTCTAAGAAAAAAGAAATTTCTTTTATAAATAGGTGGTTCGGGAAACAACGTTTGTAGTTTTAAGTTTTTGGAACTTTTTGTACTTTAAGGCAACTCATTGCAGTTGTAACTTATAAGCGAACTTAGCAAGTTCGCTCGGGTAGCAAGCAAACTCCATAGAGTTTGGTGAAAAACTATGGAGTCCTTGCCACCCAAATAAACTTGCTGAGTTTGGTTACAAGGGTAGCAAACTAGCTAGAACTACAAAAAGTTAAAAAAATCACCTATAAGTACCATTCTCATCTCTAAACAAACCACTTGCAAAAAAATCCAAAGAAAAAGAGAAAGATATGATACCTGATTTATGCAAGTACCTATAAGGATGCCACCATTGCTTCCACCTTCAATACATAACTTGCTGGGATTAGTGTAGCCTTTCGAAACAAGGTACTCAGCTACCGAAACAAAGTCATCAAAGCTGTTTTGTTTGTTCGCAAGCGACCCGCCTTGGTGCCATTCTTCGCCATACTCTCCACCACCGCGAATATTCGCAACACAAAACACGACACCTAGATGTCGTGCCAAAACAACACGTGTAATGTCGAAAGACGGCGTTAAACTAATGCCATATCCACCATACCCGTATAATAAACACGGGTGTGATCCGTCTAGGTCTATATTCTTTCGAGCCACAATAAATGCCGGGACTCGTGTCCCATCCTTACTATGCACAAACACCTGATTAACATGGTATTCTGCTTGATCGAATCCTGGAACCACAATCTCGCGTAAAACCTTGGAATCCGGACCCTTTGGTTTCAAATCGTATCGATATAAGACACCGGGGTTGATGAAACTACTAAACTTGATGAAAAACATATTATCTTCACGCCTAGCACTAATGTAGTCAATGCTACCTATGTCAATAGGTAACTTGTGCAACAAGTCACCACTCTCAAAATCTCTTATGTGCAAAACATGTTTGCAATCACTTAAATATGTCACAATCATTTGGTTTCTATTAATGGGTAGAACCGACTCAATAACATCATTATTAGATTCTTGAAGCACTTCAATCCAGTGATCTGGTTTCTTGAGATCTACTCTAACTACCTTGTACCTCGGAGCTTGCTTGTTGGTTAAGAAAGTAAATACCGTATCATCATTTGCAATGGCTTCGTAACGGGCCTCAAAATCGTCAATGACCTTCACGAAAGGGAGAACATCGTCGCGTTTATGACCTTCGAGACCGTTTGGTAACGTTGATAGATTACAACAGTAAAATTTGTTGAGTGGTATTGCGCCTTGACATATGTTCATTAGAAGGTACTGCCAAAGATACGAAATTAATCATGTTTGGTTTGTAATATTCGATAACTTCAAACATAAGGTCTTATTATTAGAGATATATTTGAATATGATATATGCAGGGAAAATTACAAGAATAGACGTTTGACTTGAGTCAAAATTACTAAAATAGTCAACTCTCGGCGAAATAAGGCAGCAAATTTGAGGGCTAAACCGGAAAAATTGTGACGCGGTCTAAGCCTTAGCCGGCAGTCACTGTCTATTTTGAAAATAAGTTGTTCAAGTATAATTATTTATCTAATTTTTTTTGGTAATTTTATATATTTATGCATTTACTCTTATAACTATCTGTTTGTACATTCTATATCCAGAAAATATTATTCATGAACACCTTTCCATCATCGGAGAGTCTGGTTTCAAGAATGTGTGTCGGGTTTTCGAGATTGTTCCAACATAACATATCTTCGGACTGTTTCGTCCCTAAGAAATGATAGTAGAGTTGATGATTGTGGTTAGCGTTCACTTCTGTGCCAGCATCCATGTTCTCGATATCCCTGAATGAACGAAATGAAAAAAAGTGTCACAACTTCAGGCATTATATATTTAATCTGTGAATTGAAAAAGAAGTCAACATAAATAATGAATGAAAGGAATTACTTAGGAGCAGGAAAACGACAATAGAAAAATCCCTTTGTGTCATGACTCCAACTGATCCAGGTAAACTTCACCTACAAAATAAATATAAATAAATAACGAGTCAAAATGTTTGAGCTCGACTCATGAATTCTTTTAAGATGGAGCCATTTTTATTTATTTATTTATTAATATTAAGAATGTATGAATAAGTAATGTGAATATGATTCCCAAATTCATAATCTGTTTTATGTTTTAAGGAAAGATAAAATATCGTATTTTTCTAAACCAATGAGTTGTCAATAAACAAACGTAATCATCAGAACTTACCCAGGAAAGTTTGTCTGGCTCGATGGTCTTGTTATCAACACGCATAACGTGTAGAGTTAACCAATCACTTCCACTTGAGCTTAGACCATAAGCCAAGTATTTTGCATCATGGCTAACCTCGTAGACTCGTAAAGCAATGGTTCCATCCTCGCTTAGTTGATTCGGATCGAGCAAAACCTCGCCCTCCTCATCTAAACTATCCTGAAAATCACAAAAGGCAATACATATAAATTAATTACTTTAAAAAAACCTAGTCGGTGCGTTTTATATTATTTTTTTCGTATTAATAAGTTAATATATGCGCCTATTAAGGTTTTCAAGAGATAATTAGGCATAAAGTATACTATTATATCAAAAGATAACACGTGGATGTAGAGGTGTACAGACAGGGTATTTTTAATAATCGGTTTCGGTTATGAAACCGGTTTTGATTTTTCGTTTTAAGGGTTGGAACCGGTTATTGCTATAACCGGTTCGGTTCCGGTTCTGGTTAGTTGACCAAAAACCATACCGGTTCCGGGTAGGGTTCGGTTCTGTTTTTAAGAAACCGGGTATTAAAATACCCTATTTTCGAGTTTTTATACCCTATTTTTGAGTTTTTTTAGTTCCATATTTTCTTATTTTTAATATTCTATTGTGTTTTTATTTCACCATTTACTCGTATTTTTTGTTTATTATTACTAAATATGCATTGTATAATGTAAGAAAATGAAAATAAATGCACTTACATAAATTTAAAAGAAATATATTAGAATCATTTATCGGGTATAGCCGGGTATAATCGGTTTCAGTTCTGGTTCTTGTCCGGTTTCGGGTATGATCGGTTCCGGTTCCGGTTCCAGGTATTGAGATCAAAATGTGCACCCTATCTATACATTACGGGTAGGGTCGGTTCCGGTTTCAGGTGTACAATACCCAGATATTAAGAAAACTGGTTCCGAACTTTTTACTGGATCCGATTTCAGGTAGGTTTTCTCTGGACCTCTAAGTGGATGGTGTCTTAAAAGTTAATTAGTGAGCAACTTACCTAGTGGCTAGTTGTGCTCGATCAAATTTTATTGGGCTCAATTATACAGGAACTTAAAAGAGAGCAAGCCCAAAAGAACTTTGAAGAATAATTATGGGATCAGATTAAGTTCAGTCCACTAAAAGAATCCTTGTATGAAGTTAACTTAATTAATGTGTGTTATGTTTATGCAACCTCTCGAATACTTGTATGAAAAATTAAGTTAACAGGTTGCATCTAAGTTTCTTGAATCATAATTATGTCTAAGCATATAAATGTGCGTTTATAGTACATCCCCCGATCGTAGGTTTTTCTATGACTTAAGCGCAGGTCATCAATACAATCATCTAATCTTATTGTATCTAGTTGTTAGCTAGAGTACATATATGCTAATCACAAATTAACTTGTGAATTTTTGCAATTTGTAACTAACTAATATGATTGTTAGCATATGAATATATATAGCAAAACCATTTTGTTTAAATATATAATTAATTAATGTATAAATCGCTTACTTGAATGTAGAGAACTCGATGTGGGCACAAGCCTGGATTATGAAAATAGAAATACTTATTCCCTCTCTGAAACGGACACCCGTAGCGGGGATAATCAAATGACTTGGTCATGCACGCATGAAGCTTCTCCCGATAATCGCAATTCAAAAGCACTAATTCTGTCAGTTCCATCTGCTTTTCGACAAACCCTTTTACCTCTTTAGAGTCAGGATCCTCGAGCCTATAATCCAAATATAAGTTTTAACAAACATGATATTCTATAAAGACACTTGGAAACTTATACTTAGAATGATTTAATAGTTTTTATGTTCATTTAGAATATGGTTTAAGAAGTACCTTAAAACATATGATAAACAATCACATAAATGATTTTAGGAAAGCACTTAAAATTTTAAATGTGTCTAAAAAAAATAAGTACATTGAGTTACCATCGATAGGGATCAGAAATAGGAACACCATGGTAGTTATCAACCACATAATTGTCTCGACGAGTAACCGGATATCGCAATGGCTCACACACGACACATTCCGGGCCCATACCCGAAATAGATAGAAAGCTAGTTTGATTCTGAGGTGTTCGTTTTTTAAATAACTTATTTGGCTTTTCTCTTCAATTATATAATGATTCAAAGTTCCAAACAGGGAACCAAGAGTCCGAAATGTGTGCAGATGAGAACATCATGGTTTTGTTGTGTGTGGTTATTGTTGTTTATTACAAAATTTAGAATTATTATTCTCCCTAGAAAACGTGAAAATGTTGACATTTTGTTTTATTGTGACTTCATTTTTGTTTTTCCAGAGCATATTTGGATATCCAGTGCATAACTACTATTGACGATCTTGCCCCCGTATCTTCAGTCATTTTCACTCTCAATTATTTTCTTTGATAACGTGTTATGTGTTAACCTTGCGTTTTGTACGCATAACGAGCGTTTAGAATATGTGAAAAAGAAATATCACACATTGAAAAATGAAAAAAAAATTATATACATAATCATACGGAAAATAACATATATATCTAACAAACTAAATATATCATATAAACCTAGGGGTGTAAATGAGATGGAGTGGCTCAAGAGTTACTCGGGATTGAATCAGATTGGTAAAAAGCTTGAAAGAGCCGAACCTCAACAAGCCATGTGACTTGTTTAGTTATCGAGCCCAAGCTCAAGCTTTACATACAAAACTCGTATAGACTTACGAGCCTAAACGAGCCCAAACAAATTTTTTATTACATTTATATATATAATATACCTATTATTTAACATTGGCGAGTCGAGCTCTTGTTGATGTTTGGCTCATTTAAGCTATCAAAGCAAGCTCAAGCAAATCTTTTAGCTCGTTTAAAATTATACTCAAATTACCTCGAGTCGAGACAATGTCGTCCCCTAAGTGCGGTTAATACTTATCGAACGAGATAAGGAAATAAGTTTCCGACTCGTTGGTAAGGGTCTACAAGAGTAAGAATGGAAAATTCTCCATCAAGGTGTGTAAATCACTCCTAACTTGATGGTACAATTTCGTGAAAAAAACCGATAAACACGGATTGAGGAATTTCACCAAAAGGGAGGGTTTTCACACCTATTTTGGTGAGATCATCTCGTTTTTGATATCAAAGTGTCTTCACGTCTTCATGTGTGTATTATGGTTAGTCTTAGGGAAAACATGTATATTTTAAGACAAAAGATAATATAAGAAGCTAATTGGGGAGAATTCAAGTATTTTAAGCAAGATAACAAGAATGGTCAAGTACGGTTCCTAAAATATAGACTAGGTAAAAAAGCATGGCAATTTTTCCTAATTTCCTATAGTTATGGCTCTGATACCAATCTGTCACACCCTAACTGCTGGCGAAAACATCGGAGTGAGACGAAAAACGAGATTGCAAGAGACTTCATAACGGCTAAATTGTGACAAGTATTTAAAATAATGATTTTTCATTTCATGATAAAGGCATTACTTCGTTTCAAAGGGAAAACAACATTCGAACATTACAATTTAAACAACACATAAATTTAACTAAGTGTGTTTCTAGTCATTCCTACTAGATTTTTTTTTACAACGCATCAGATCAAGCTACTACAATATATATTAACGTAACATGTCAACACAAAGCGTTGGTGAGTATACAAGTTTTGTGTACTAACATACGTAACAAAGAATTTTAACGAAATCCACATGGCAAAAACGTATTCTAAGGCATAACATAACATGAACTAGCATGCATCACATACTTGTCAACCCAAAGATTCCATTAGTGTAATCTTGTCGTCGCAATGACAAGACCGTGTTGTATGATTACTTAAGATAGACTCGATGTAACATTCATGTAAAATGGGTTTCAAAAACCCGCTTCGTTTAACAATCAAGTATTCATTTAAATGTTCGTTGCGTATTTATTAGCGTTAGTTATTTTATATTAACATTCATATTTAATAAATGACACATAATGATAACCAATAAATAATAATAATAATAATAATAATAATAATAATAATAATAATAATAATAATAATAATAATAAGTAATTTAATATAAACCTTAATAATAAATAAACAAAAGAAAAAAAAAAGAGAAAATTTCAAAAGGAGTAGCCGGGTCTCGAACCTGGGTCTCCTGTATGTGAACACACACAAAACACCACTACTCTAGACACACCTTAGAGACTTGAATCTGAAACAAACAATTTTTATAGAAGAATCAAGAGCCAAACATGCAAATCAAAACTTAACATCCGAAACTGTCGATGAGCTTAAACTCGAAATCAAGCCTTCCTTATGACTAAAATGGGTATAACCGATGTCACACATCAGTTATAACCGAAGATTTTAAAGCAATTCATTTCGAAACTGTTTTCAATCAATAATTCAAAACCGAAAAATTAAAATTGCCTTGCCTATAAATACCAACTGTCAGTCATTCTAATCACACTCCCAATCATTTCACGAACAGCCCTCTGCTCAAACTCTCTGTCCTTGCCGGAATTCAGGTTCTGTTCGCCGGAATCTCTTGCCGAAAAACCGAGATCGTCGTCCTGTCGGTAAATCTTTCATTTAATCTTTGTGATTAGTTACTAGCATGTCTAATCTTTAAATCACATAACAACAGTATTGGTTTTTATATGGCGCGATCGAGATTTCAGTCTGGGTTTAATTAAAACGAAGAAGATGATGTTCATACATTTTATAAATATAATTAAATTCAAAGATATAACCGGGTTAGACACACAGTCCAGTGGTGGACTGTGTGCAAAACAAGCACAGTTGCTCGGGTTCGATCCTTTCATACGCAGCCGGGTTCTTGCTTTATCCCAAAAGTTTTTAAGAACTATATACTAACCCTCAGTTAGTATATAAAGTTAATATAAATCCTAGTTTTTCCGGGTTTGCCACACAACCCAGTTGGTAGGGTTGTGTGCAACATACTGTGGGGTGCGAGTTCGATCCGGCTCAATGACCGGTTTTGCAAATATATAAAGTCATTTTAAATTAAAACTAAAATATAGTTTGGTTTAGTTAGTATATAAAATTAACTAATATCAAGATTATTTCGGGTTAGACACGTAGCTCAGTTGGTAGAGCTGCGTGAACGTATACGGGAGGTTACGAGTTCGAACCTCACACAATGTCAATAATTAACCGGTTGAACCGGCCGTTGACCAGTCAACCATTAGAAAAAGGGTAATATTTTTAATTAAAATCCTTTTCTTTTTCTTTAAAAATTTGTTAAAAATACTTTAAAAAAATAAGGTTTTTAAAGCTTAAAAATTCGTATTAAATACCATAAAAAATAATCTAAAAATCTAATAAAAGTATTAAATTAAAATATTAACTTTTATTTATTTATCGAATTATTGCGTTATTATTTAGGTTAGTTTTCTTCGTCTGTTAAATCATAAACTCGTGCACATTCATCATCAATCCAAGGAAACGCACCCACTGTGAGTGAATCCTTACAAAATCCCCCTTTTTATTCACGTTTTGGGGTGTATCATGTGTCGTATTTACGTTATTTTTATATAAATACATGTGCTACTACCATTATGTGATCTAATTTGTATATTTATTTGTTGTGGTTATGTGTGATTACATTTTATCATTTCAATGCAATCATTCATTTAAGGCCCATCAGTTCCTCGTGGGATACGAGTTGAGCATCAGGTGCCTTATTAGATCGGCTCCGTTTGATTGAGCCTTGATCTCAAGTTCATCATGCATCATGTTCATATGTTCATTGTTGATATTATGTGGTTTGTGATTTAATTACATATACATAAGTTCATATATGGTCCACGCACATATTTATTGAAACAACCAATATAATAAACTGTTTAATTGTTAAATTTAGATTCACTCGCCAACTTTTGTTGACTCAAACTCTTGTTTTACATATGATACAGGTGGACAGGCTGAGGAGAGGAACACATAGGATTGGCCTTAGAAGATGAATAAAATATAGCTTGTTTAGAACAATGTTTTTCTTGTGCTTGTATGTTTCTTTATGTTTGGATATTTGATCTCAAATTTCAAATTAATAACTATGAAACTTAATTTTAGTAAATGTCATGAGCTTTGATGATAACCCACTTATGCCCCGACTTCTATTTCCGCTGCAGGTCAGGGTGTGACAGATTGGTATCAGGGCTTTTGACTATAGGGATATAGGATAGGTTATTAGACCCTTAGAGCCTATACTATAGTTGTTTAGATTTTAATTGTTTATGTGTTACATGCAAAACTTATGATGTTTATTTGTTTTCAAGTTTATCTCACACACAAATGCATGCAATCACTTTCACTATTACATGTTAATGTGTGATGTTCATTATGATCTATATATTATCAACATATCATGCCTACGCAAGCACACACATCACCATTTCACAATTTACATGATTTCTTTCTCAAAGATTTTGTAATGTTTTCATGTTTTCAATCTCATCAAAGTGAGTTCTACGACGGGCATGTAGTAACTAGAAAGGTACGAGTACCGGTAGTCAGGTTGTCCTGTCTAGGATTGGCATTCGTATAAATCCAATATAATGGACCAGTTGCATACCTGGGGACTAACGATGAGAGTACGATAGGCCAATTAGCCAAAGCATGCCACACCAAACGTCGTGTGAACTAACCCCACTTTGAGTTGTCATCGTGTCTACACCTGGACACCCTCTGACCTTATACCTAGCAATCATGTTTTACGATTTTCATTCGGGTAATGCAAGCATTAACAGGCCAACACCAATGTGAACCCTACAAAGCTCAGTATTCATGGGGGCCCACATGACTACTGTAGGTCCACCTGCAGATGGTGTTAAACCAGTTCCTTGTTCATGTGACACACACACAAGTGCGGAATCTAAGTGTGCATGCAACCAAAGCAAAGTAAAGAACACGGAGTAACCAGAGATTCACTATCTTGATTAATGATTGAGAACAAATACAAACATATACACACAATGCTCGTATGACTCAAACAAACTTGCTGTGTTCTTGTGTCTTCGTCTTCAGAGATCACCAACTCAAAGGGTAATAAGCTCTCTGGTCTGACTAACTAGCTAACCTTCACTGAGAGGTACAAGTCTGCTTATATAGTATCCGTCTAGTTTCGTGCGAATGACAAATCCAGACATATGGAACACACTATTTCACACGAGTCACAACTACAGAATTGGTACGAGTCAGTGTTTCGTACGAAACCACTCAGTGATTCGCATGAAACCTCTGTTTCGTATGAATTCTCTGACTCGCACAGAATCTCTTTATTGGAGAACGTGTGTAGACTTGATGTTTCCAAGACTTATCCGTATGCTTACATGCAACTGATTAACACAGACAAGCTAAGATGTCATACTAGATCAAGATAGAAGGATATCTCGATCTATTTGACACGACCAAACCTATACAGACACTTGAGCAAAGACCGTACAATTACAACTGTAATTAAGAACAAGCGACATACAGAAACTGTATCAACAACTACCTAGGCTGAAGTATGGGAGACATTTGGAGGCCCAAACATGAGCAAGCCCAAGACATCCTATGGATGTAGTTAATTTCTTGTTTTAATTTATTTTGAATATTGTTTTCACTTTTTAGGACACATGACACCTAAAAACGTTCAATTCATAATCTCGCTACGTATTTCCTGTAGATGTCTGCTAGACACTCTCGAGGTGGTAGAAGGTCAGGAAGATCTAGCAAACGCATGGCCACTCAAATCGCTCAACAGATGGCTGACGTACATCATGACATTGTCGTACAAGTTCAACAAGTACTTGCCGCCAATCCCATCAACCCCACCAATCAAGAAGGTCAAAATACCGTAAACCCTCTCCCTAACACCAGTAAATGCACCTACAAGCATGTCAAATCCTACGATCCTCCAAAATACGAAGGGACCGAAGGCGTCACCGCTCTCCTTCGTTGGTTTGAGGAGATGGAAAGCACTTTTCTCAATTGCGATTGTCCCGATGATCGCAAGGTGCGATATGCTACCGGTCGTTTGTATGGGGTAGCACTTACATGGTGGAACACAGAGAAGGGCAAGCGAGGTGTTGAAGCTGCTATGGCCTTGACTTGGGAAGAGTTGAGGGGAATCATGACAAGACGCTTCTGTCCAAGAAGGCGAAATCAAGAAATTGGAGGATGAGTTCTACTCATTGAAACAAAAGGAGGGAGACCACACAACATACAACAAGAGATTCCTCGAGTTGAATCAGATGGTCCCCAACTTGTTCACACCGCTCTATCGTCTAATTGAGCATTACATTCGAGGTCTTCCCTCGAAAATTCAAGATTCTGTGTTGAGTACTACACCTGCAACACTCGAAGCTGCAATGGAGCTGGCTACTGAGCTCACAGAAAATCGCATCTGAAATGGCGACTTCAAAGAAGAGAAGAAGAAAGACAAGACACCTGCTGAAACCCCAACCCCAACCCAAGCAGGTTCGTCTTCTAAGTTTGCTGGTAAAAGGAAACGCAATGGGAAGAATTTCGCCGTTACCCAAACCAATTCCCCTATCACTGCTGCCCCAATCACACAAGTCGCCCCTCCTACTGCTCCATTCAAGAAACCATACACTGGTCCCCATCCAAAATGCAACCAATGCCAATATCATCACCCTCCTGAGAACCCATGTCAATATTGCACATGTTGTGGTGCAGGTCACACAATTCAATCTTGTCGCATTCTCCAAAAGTCAAACCACAATCAGCCTCAAGCTCAAACCAACAATCAAGTGGTAGGCCAAGCCCAATTACCCGGTGATGCAACCAATCAGAGCATGTTTCAACTGTGGCGATCCAACCCATTTTCAAAACACTTGCCCACGCTTGGTGAACATCATAAATGCCCAAGCTCAAGCCAACCTAGTGAACCAAGCCAACCAAGCTAATCCACCTGCCAGAGGAAGAGCTTTCAACATCATTGCTAACCAATCTAGGACTAATAATGATGTGGTCAGCGGTACGTTTCTTATTAATGGTAGATATGCATCCATACTATTTGATACTAGTGCGGATAAGAGTTTCGTGTCCTTAGCATTCGAATCTATTCTTGATTTACCTCGCGATAGTCTAGCTGAATCATTCACGGTGGAAGTTGCTGATGGTGAACCTATTACGTTAGACTCGATTATTCGTGATTGTCCTCTTACCCTTAATGATCACGATTTCTCAATTGATCTTATCCCTATGAAATTGGGTAGTTTCGACGTTATCATCGGTATGGATTGGCTTAGTCAGCATCACGCTGAAGTTGTTTGCTACGAGAAGTTTATTCGAATTCCTCTCGCTGACGGTCAAACTTTACGTATCTTTGGTGAAACTCCTTCCACAAGGCTCAAATTGATGTAAATGCCTCCAAGCTCGAAGATACCTTCGCAAAGACTATATCGCATTTTTAGCTCCCATCGTCAAAAAGGAAGACAAGGAAAAGAAGCTCGAATATATTCCAATCGTTAAAGAATTTCCTCAAGTTTTTCCCGACGATGTTTCAGGACTTCCTCCTATGCGTGAATTCGAATTCCGAATCGATCTTGTACCTGGTGCTACACCAATCGCGAAATCTCCATATCGGTTAGCCACATCTAAGATGCAAGAGTTAGCTAGTCAACTGCAAGAGTTAGCTAGTCAACTGCAAGAGTTGACTAACAAGGGATCTATACGTCCTAGCTCATCACCTTGGGGTGCACCGGTCCTTTTCGTAAAGAAGAAAGATGGAACTTTCCGTATGTGTATCGACTATAGAGAGCTCAACAAGCTGACCATCAAGAATCATTATCCTTTGCCTCGTATCGATGATCTTTTAGATCAACTTCAAGGTGCCACTTGTTTTTCAAAAATCGACCTTCGTTCTGGTTATCATCAACTTAGAGTGCGTGAAGAAGATATTCCGAAGAATGCTTTTCGAACTCGTTATGGCCACTATGAATTCATGGTTATGCCCTTTGGTTTGACCAATGCTTCTGCTATTTTCATGGATTTGATGAATAGGGTGTGTAAACCCTACCTCGATCGTTTCGTCATAGTCTTCATTGATGATATTCTTGTTTATTCTAAGACAAAATCCGATCATGAGCGACATCTTCGACTTATCCTAACACTTTTGAGGACCGAAAAGCTTTATGCTAAGTTCTCGAAATGTGAGTTTTGGTTAAAAGAGGTGCAATTTCTTGGTCATGTCATTAACGACAAAGGGATTCATGTCGACCCTGCAAAGATCAAAGCGGTACAAGAATGGCAAGCGCCACGCACTCCTACCGAAGTTAGGTTATTTCTTGGTCTAGCTGGTTATTATCGAAGTTTCATCGCAAATTTCTCTCGTATTGCCGTTTCACTCACAACTATAACTCACAAGGGCAAACCCTTTATTTGGGGCCCAAGCAAGAAGAGGTTTTCCAAACTTTGAAGCAAAAACTTTGTGATGCACATATCCTTACACTTCCTGATGGTTGCGAAGACTTTGTGATTTATTGTGACGTGTCAGGGCAAGGTTTAGGTTGCGTTCTAATGCAAAGAGGAAAGGTGATAGCCTATGCCTAGGCAACTCAAAGTGCATGAAAAGAACTATAACACTCACGACCTAGAACTTGGAGCAGTCGTGTTCGCTCTAAAGATATGGAGACACTACGTCTATGGTACCAAGTGTGAAATTTACATTGACCACAAGAACCTTCAATATATCTTCAATCAAAAAGAGTTGAACATGAGGCAACGATGATGGGTCGAACTTCTAAATGATTATGATTGTGAAATTAGATATCATCCTGGCAAGGCCAATGTTGTAGCTGACGCCCTCAGTCGAAAAGAGTATGCAAACTCCATCTGTCTGTTATGTTCTCAAATTGTGACCGATCTTCAAAACCGAATTCGAGCCGCTCAACATACCTCCGTCACAGAAAATGATGTGCGAGATGAACTGTCTTGTGGAGCTGAACTCATAATAGAAACCAAGTCCGATGGTATTCTTTACTATCTAAACCATATTTGGATACCTGATCACAACAATCTTCGCACTTTCCTTATGAATGAGGCTCACAAAACATGATACTCTATACATCCAGGTGCCGCTAAGATGTATCAAGACCTACGATACTCATATTGGTGGCCTGGCATGAAGAAAGATATCGCCATTTTTGTTTCCAAGTGCCTCACGTGTTCTAAGGTTAAAGCTGAACATCAAAGACCTTCGGGACTTCTTGTCCAACCCGAAATACCTGTTTGGAAGTGGGAAAATATAACTATGGATTTCATTACCGGGCTACCTCGCACCTCCAGTGGGTATGACACCATTTGGGTTATCATTGATCGTCTCGCTAAATCGGCTCATTTCATTCCAATTCGTGAGGACTATAAGAACGAGAAGTTAGCTTGTATTTATATTGATGAAATTGTAAGCCGTCATGGTGTGCCCTTAAGTATCATATCAGATCGAGACGACCGTTTTACTTCACGAACATGGCAAGCCGTATAATCAGCTTTGGGTACGCGATTAGATCTTAACACTGCCTTTCACCCTCAAACTGATGGTCAATCCGAGCACACCATACAAACCCTTGAAGACTGTTGCGAGCATGTGTCATAGACTTCAAGGGTAATTGGGACACTCATCTACCGTTGGTTGAATTTTCGTACAACAATAGTTATCATTCTAGCATCGGCATGGCTCCTTTTGAAGCCTTATATGGTCGTAAGTGCCGATGTCCTGTATGTTGGTACGGAATTGGTGAAGCTCAAATCACTGGACCTGAGTTGATTCAAGAAACGACTGATAAAATTCTTCAGATTCGTAATAATCTTCTAGCAGCTTGAAGTCGTCAAAAGAGTTACGCTGATAAACGACAAAAGCCACTGGAGTTTTGTGTTGGTGATCAAGTACTTTTGAAGGTATCACCATGGAAGGGAGTGGTTCGATTTGGTCAAAAGGGCAAGTTAGCACCACGCTATGTGGGACCATTTAAAATACTCAAAAGAGTTGGTCCTGTAGCATACAAGCTTGACCTACCAGAGGAACTCAACAGAATTCATCCCACATTCCATGTATCAAACCTGAAGAAGTGTCTCGCCGATGAAAACCTCCATATCCCTTTAGAAGATATTCAAATCGATGAATCAATGCATTTTGTTGAAAGACCTGTAGAAATCATGGACTTCGGTGAAAAGCGTTTAAGACGAAGTCGTATTCCGATGGTCAGGGTGTTTGGGAGTCAAAACGAGGACCTGCTTAGGAACGCGAAGACTCAATGCGTGAAAAATACCCGCATCTTTTTCCATTTACAACTACTACTTAAATTTCGAGACGAAATTTTTAAAAGTAGGGAATACTGTAACATTCATGTAAAACGAGTTTCAAAAACCCGCTTCGTTTAATAATCAAGTATTCATTTAAATGTTCGTTGTGTATTTATTAGCGTTAGCTATTTTATATTAACATTCATATTTAATAAATGACACATAATGATAACCAATAAATAATAATAATAATAATAATAATAATAATAATAATAATAATAATAATAAGTAATTTAATATAAACCTTAATAATAAACAAAAAAAGAAAAAAAAGAGAAAAATTTTCAAAAGGAGTAAAACCTTAATAATAAACAAAAAAAGAAAAAAAAGAGAAAAAATTTCAAAAGGAGTAGCCGGGTCTCGAACCCGGGTCTCCCGCATGTGCATACACACAAAACACCACTACTCTACACACACCTTAGTGACTTGAATCTGAAACAAATAATTTTTATAGAAGAATCAAGAGCCAAACCTACAAATCAAAGCTTCACATCCGAAACTATCAATGAGCTTAAACTCGAAATCAAGCCTTCCTTATGACTAAAATGGGTATAACCGATGTCACACATCAGTTATAACCGAAGATTTTAAAGCAATTCATTTCGAAACTGTTTTCAATCAATAATTCAAAACCGAAAAATTAAAATTGCCTTGCCTATAAATACCAACTGTCAGTCATTCTAATCACACTCCCAATCATTTCACGAACAGCCCTCTGCTCAAACTCTCTGTCCTTGCCGGAATTCAGGTTCTGTTCGCCGGAATCTCTTGCCGGAAAACCGAGATCGTCGTCCTATCGGTAAATCTTTCATTTAATCTTTGTAATTAGTTACTAGCATGTCTAATCTTTAAATCACATAACAACAGTATTGGTTTTTTATATGGCGCGATCGAGTTTCAGTCTGGGTTTAATTAAAACGAAGAAGATGATGTTCATACAGTTCATAAATATAGTTAAATTCAAAGATATAACCAGGTTAGACACACAGTCCAGTGGTGGACTGTGTGCAAAACAAGCACAGTTGCTCGGGTTCGATCCTTTCATATGCGGTCGGGTTCTTGCTTTATCCCAAAAGTTTTTAAGAATTATATATACTAACCCTCAGTTAGTATATAAAGTTAATATAAATCCTAGTTTTTTCGGGTTTGCCACACAACCCAGTTGGTAGGGCTGTGTGCAACATATTGTGGGGGTGCGAGTTCAATCCGGCTTAATGACCGGTTTTGCAAATATATAAAGTCTTTTTAAATTAAAACTAAAATATAGTTTGGTTTAGTTAGTATATAAAATTAACTAATATCAAGATTATTTCGGGTTAGACACGTAGCTCAGTTGGTAGAGCTGCGTGCACGTATACGGGAGGTTACGAGTTCGAACCTCACACAATGCCAATAATTAACCGGTTGAACCGGCCATTGACCAATCAACCATTAGAAAAAGGGTAATACACACATGTATGGACACCGAACTTTGATAAGTACGGCGTACGGAACGCAAAGCTGTGAGTTCATGTCCCTCCTTTCATTGGTTTCAAAGTTTTGTTTTACAAACTATCGAGGGGAAATATTAAAATCATTTTCTTTTTCTTTAAAAATTTGTTAAAAATACTTTAAAAAAGGTTTTTAAAGCTTAAAAATTCGTATTAAATACCATAAAAAATAATCTAAAAATCAAATAAAAAGTATTAAATTAAAATATTAACTATTATTTATTTATCGAATTATTGCGTTATTATTTAGGTTAGTTTTCTTCGTCGGTTAAATCCTAAACTCGTGCACATTCATCATCAATCCAAGGAAACGCACCCATTGTGAGTGAATCCTTACAAAATCCCCCTTTTTATTCACGTTTTGGGGTGTATCATGTGTCGTATTTACGTTATTTTTATATAAATACATGTGCTACTACCATTATGTGATCTAATTTGTATATTTATTTGTTGTGGTTATGTGTGATTACATTTTATCATTTCAATGCAATCATTCATTTAAGGGCCATCAGTTCCTCGTGGGATACGAGTTGAACTTCAGGTGCCTTATTAGATCGGCTCCATTTGATTGAGCCTTGATCTCAAGTTTATCATGCATCATGTTCATATGTTCATTGTTGATATTATGTGGTTTGTGATTTAATTACATATACATAAGTTCATAAATGGTCCATGCACATATTTATTGAAACAACCAATATAATAAATTGTTTAATTGTTAAATTTAGATTCACTCGTCAATTTTTGTTGACCCAAACTCTTGTTTTACATATGATACAGGTGGACAGGCTGAGGAGATGAACAAATAGGATTGGCCTTAGAAGATGAATAAAATATAGCTTGTTTAGAACAATGTTTCTCTTGTGCTTGTATGTTTCTTTGTGTTTGGATATTTGATCTTAAATTTCAAATTAATAAATATGAAACTTATTTTAGTAAATGTCATGAGCTTTGATGATAACCCAATTATGCCCCGACTTCTATTTCCGCTGCGGGTCAGGGTGTGACACCCGACAAGGGCGGTGTGCTACTCCTATAGCGCTATACATGTTAAGGGAGACTTGTACGAAGTTAATGACAAATTGTGGTGCAAGAATGACTTCTAGCATGCATGTATTTCTAGAGTATAAACCTATAAAGCATGTAGTAACGGATTTGTTTGTATAAATAACGTAATTGCTTATGTGTGTTCGTGTGAGTTTTAATACGGTATATATATTGCACCCAAAAGTGTGAAAATGGAAATAGGGTCATGTGTACTCATGGTTTACGAAGTAATTCCACGTAGTGAGTTTGACGTGTCTTGAGTTTATGGAATACCGAAATTACCCTAAGTGGGAAAAGAATGTGTGTGAGTTGCGGTTTTATTTAACGGATTGGATTAGGAATTTAAAAGTTAACATATTACTAATGTAAATCAAGGTACCATGAGAATGGTCATGCAAGGTGGTAGGATGAATTCCATCCATTGAACCTCATTATATGTTTCACCAAAGGACAAAATCATCAACTTTGTTGAGGATTTCGGTTGGTCATGAATATGAAAATAATAAGACTAAAACCTACTAAATCTATAGACAATCAATTGAGCTAGCTAGATGCGTGCACCCCAAATATGGAAAATGTTTGGGGACGTAATGTAGCCTTGTCCCTTTGATAGAAATTGTTTGAGACTTAGTGGTATAATAATAAAACAACAAGTGAGGTAGTGGAACAAGATTGAAAAGCCAAAGCTTCTATGATTCACACTTTCACCAAAACACAAGTCTCACCATATTGATGGTCTCAACACTTGAAGGTTGCCTAGAACCTTGTCAAAACAAGAAATTTAGAGGGTGTTTGCACATATGAACTTATAGCAATTAACTATACACAAGCTCTATAACCATAGGTTTGGTTAGAAGTATGGTAGGTGCAAGATTGTGCAAGTTTAAGGATGTTTACAGAAGTTTAAGTAAAAGTTTCTACAAAACAGAAAGTTTAGGCCTCAAAATGGTGATGTTCCACCTTAGGTTACTATGTTAAACTTGTGGAAACACTCCTAGAGGTCTTCCAAGATTTCAAGAAGAAGAAAAAGAAGTGAAGAAACATAAAGAAAAGTGAGGTGAGAGCTCACTTTTGGACTTAGGAGAATTCTTCTCAAACTTGTTTTTCCTACTAATTAGAGAGTGTTCTGAGTGAGTTTAGAGAGTTGGAAAAATGAAATGAATGTGTAGGAGGCTTGGTTTTATAATGGTGAAGTACAGTTTGTGTTTAAATAGAGTTAGAAGGTGATTGGGGAAGAAAAAAAGGTGACCAACCCGTATGCACAAAACAACTTTCGGTGGATTAAGCCTGCCCACGGCAAGCAAGGGGTTACTTCCCCGCGGGGTGCGGATTGCCTTTTCACCGCCCAAGTTTGGTTTGTTATACTTTGGCCCCTGAACTTCTATATTTTTATCATTTTAGGTCCAAAGTTTATGTTTTAACATGTTTTCGAGTACGGAACTGTTTGCAAGTATGTGGCGAGTATCATGAACGTACAAATGATACTTAAGCGTGTAATAGGTTTCGGTTTGCACATAAACATGTATCCAATGATTGATTATGTATAAGTATAAGTATAACAAGCGTAAGTATAAAAGTGAATTTTCATTATGATCGAAGTATCGGATAACAAGTTTGGAAGTGAAATACGGATACCTTATGAATAAAAGTTTTCCAAAATAGAAATGTGAGTACAAGTTTCTGAATAAGGAAAGTGTAGAAAAGTGAAGCGGTACAGTTCTTCAATAGGCACTCGGTTAGAGGCCTAGATCCTCTCACTACTTGGGAGCTTACGAGTTCATGTTCTATTTCACTACTTGACGGGGATTATTTTCATCACTCCCTTATGGTACGAATTCGCTATCGTTCGATCACCCATGAGTATTTAGCCTTGTAAGGTGGTCCATGTTGATTCACACGGATTCCACGTGCGCTTTGCTACTCGAGTTAGAGCGTAAGCTAGTGATACTTTCGGCTACTCAACTTTCGCCATCTCATGGTGCAACATTCTACTACTTCGCTTAGAAGCATGACAAGAATCCGGTAATAGAGCAATCGATATTCCAATCATGTATTAATCACATCATATATCACAAAAGAGGTTGCATGAGGGCATAATCACATGGGTTCTGAATGATTTTTATTCAACACTAGCGCAAATACGTTTATGTATTATATTGTCAGCGGATCTTCCAACCAATTTTCGGGGATTTTGGCCCTTTTAAGTCTTTAACTTTGAATCTCAACCCTTTAAAGTTACTTAAAAGCTTTTAGAAGCAACAGTTCAGGATAGTTTCACACACGCTCTCTCTCTCTCTCTCCTATTCCTATCCTCATGCTATTAGCGACAGTTAGAGCTAAACAATTCCTTATATCTACTTCCCTCCACTCGTACACATCTCTCTCTTCTGAACATCAGAGTTTCTTTGGTGTTTTCAAACTCCCTCCATCTTATACTCTGCTAGAAAATCTTCTTCTTCCTCAATATTGAGTTTTGTTGGTTCTAGTTTTGACTCCAAGGTTTTCTGACATAAATTGACTAGATGTCCTCCCCCTCGTACTCCTACTTTCTTTCTGCCTCAACGCAACTAGGTCAATGGTTTGCTTTTGTAATTTATGTGTTGGAAATGGGCTAATTAGTTGGTTCGATTTTGTTCCGACTTTTGGAACTTGTATGAAGACTCAAGACCCAACACAAATAAGTTTTGTTGTTCTTTGGTAAGCATAGATTTATCTTCAATGCTGGAGAAGTAAGCCTTTTGATCTACATTTTATTAACTTATTTAAGCAGGTTATACTGTCGATGACTGTGCGTCTAGATTGTGTTAATTTAATAACTTTAGAACACGGTTATCTTGTTTAAAATTTATAATAAATGATTATTACTTAGACTAAACATACACAATAACCAATGTACCTATCATTGTAGTAAAGTTTATATAAGAACCAAGTATCTAACCAAAAGAACATGACTTTTACTACTCAACTTTTTATGTTACCAACTAGTTAATTACTTATTTTTTGCTTGTTTTATTTAGTAGACTAAATATAAAAACAGATATAAATGTGAGTAATAGTAATGAGTGGAGAATATTAAGATCACAAGAAGTATTGCTTTAGGTATGGAATCCACTTGAGATGAATTATAGTTAAGTTATTGGTGTTGTGGTGTGGTGAACTTAATTGAATAGATCTGGCTCTTAGCTAAGGTTACCGGTGTGTTTTTATTAAATTTACAAATTATATTTTTGATATTAAAATGGATGGGCTTCAGTTAAGGTTATCTCATTCCCTTAACCTATAGGAAAACTTGTTTATAAAACTACCATCCTAGGTCTAGATTAAACATATCCAACTACGCTTCTTCTTCTTCAACGTTACCACCTTGCAACTGGTCTAATAAAGGTATTGATACTTAGTAATAATAAGAAATATATTTAAACATGAGTTCACCAACTCTTGGTTCACACCAAAGCCTAGCATTAAGACCGTGCAGGTGATGTCAGCCAACCAAGTTTTGCCTTACAATTTAAGCCTAGTATATAGACCGTACAAGCTCCAACACAATTCTTGATAAGTGAGGGTTAATCACAAGATGTGATCTTTCAATCACATATGGGTGAACCACTACCAAAATGGGATCCCCCTCTAGTATATGGTTTATTTTCATTATGTGATCTACGTAATCCTCTCTCAATGACCTTTGGAGTTTAGGATCTGTAACTGGAGCATGAGGGATTTTCATACAAACGTCTTTGGCATAATCTTCAAAAGCATTTACCTTTCTAGGTTTAGTGGTTGTGCTTGTTTATCATCCTTCCATTTACTCTTCTCAACGGCTATTTTTTCAGTTCTAAGTACTCTTCCACATTTGTGGGCTTTGAAAAGTTGTGTAGAAATGGGAAGGTCAGCTGGCTTGAATCACTAGTGGTATAAAGGATTGAATTTCTGAAGATACAGTGAGTACCTCCAAGGAATATGTTATGGCAATTTTTGATAGTGTTGTTGTAGTGAAGAAAGTTGGTGGTTATAATGAAGCTAGATTGGGTTCTGAAGTAGTAGTTGTTATTGGTTTTGTGGTAATGATGAACTGGCAGGAATGAAAGATATGGGTTTTTTAATGAGTGTAGCTTTTCTTCATCAACATCATCGATGACAAATCTCTATCTCTTCCCTCTTGTTTAAGGAGTATGAGTTTTTGTGGAGGAGATAAAGTATGAGTTGGTGGTTTTAATATTTAGTGCACCAGCAGGAACCTTTTGTGAGATAGGTTTGACTGGTTCAGTAATAGTCACAAGGGTTGTTGTGGTTTCTACATAGGGTGACCTCCACTTCCATCACGGCTTGTGACCACAGTCGTGAGCGGTGTACCAGCACGAACATCTTATTCTTGCTGTACATGAGGTCATGCGCATTCGCACACGATCTGGCTTAGTACTTTGCCTCCGCCTATCACCGGCATGAGCGCGGACTTTTGTATGGCGGTGGGTATGTGACTGTTATTGCTTGTTCATTTGGACATTTGCCGGAGACGGACCCATATTTACTCCCGGCCATACAGTCGACGAGGCTGGGTTTTCAGACGATGTGGGAGATGAAACTTATTAAGAGGTTCGACGTACTCGGCGAGCAGTTTAAAACCCGCACATGTCATCTATTCGTTGCTATAGCACTTCGATCCAGTCTATTCTCTGCAAGAGCATGCACGGGGCGTGCAGGAGCCCCCGGTGGATATTGACGGTGCAACGATGCCATAGCCACCACCACCCCCGGGGCGCCCCAGTATCCACAACACGTTATTCCAGGTCATGCCCCGGGAGCTGCAGCAGATCCGCGTTTACAAGTCGATCTTGACAGGGTATGGATTTGGTGGGTTGGTTGGTCCAGGAGGCGCAAGATAGACGAGAGAGAGAGAGAGAGAAAGGGTTACCTATCATACCGCTCCCACTAACTCGGGTACCACATCAGCAGCAGCAGCCATATCCGGATCCAGATTCAGATTTGGAGTCAAGGCATAGACCAGCCGCATGTTCATATTTTAGTATCTAGTATTTAGTTGTAGTTTATATTTTGTTATGGATGTACAAACTTATCTTATATATGTCATATTAAGTTTGTTTTCAATTGTTCGGTTACATAATGATTGTTTGTCTTACATCGATATTTCGTAATAAATAGTAAAAACCTTGAATTGAAAGTATAATACGGAAACAATATAATGTTCAGATGGTAAATGATATTTAAACGATATATTATTTGAGACGGTAAAATGTTGAAAATGGTATAATATTTGAACGACGTAATATTTTAATGCAAGGTAATGTTCGAAAAAGTAAAATGTTAAAAACGATATAATATTTAAACGAGCAAATATTTTGAAGGGTATAATGTTGAAAATGGTAAAATATTTGAACTATATATTTAAAGGAGCTAATATTTTTAAAGAAAAATATAAAATATTTGTATAATGTTTACACAAAAAATACAACTTTTCATCAAAAACACATCAAATTACCCTACCAAAACACCCACTTCTTCACTCAAAAAAAATCACCATCCAAGACGTCTCGTCTAGGTCTGTATTAGGCGTATACATCCCTTAAATTCAGCGTCTGATATCCTGTTCAGAATGCCTTGAATAAAAAATGCCTAGATGTCCTGTCTAAGCCTGTACAAAATGTCTAGAACACAAAAGTGTACAAATAGGCAATCCTAGAACATAAAACTGTGCAAATAGGCAAGCTGTGTGGATAGATTGATCCATTATTCATCTGGGTGAATAATTTAGTTCTAGTAAAACTTATATATATCCATTTGAAAAGATGCAAGCTGTCTTTCATAGGTTCATTAATGATGAGTTGGGGTAGCTAGTAGCAAAAAGAATTTGACTGAAAATAATAATACTGAAAAATCATGAATTGCCTGACAAAATTGGTGGTACCTAAATCATCATCCCTTTTGCCCTACCATCTTCATTAATGCATGCTCATGGAGGTATGGTATGATCCACCTCTCATATTTTAACTTTCTACCAATCATTGTAGGGTTACAACTCATTATGCATGCAGTACAAGACCCACTTTCAAACCTCAATCCCTGGTCAACAATATAGACATCTACATTCAATTCAACCGAACCAGAGATACTATGAAGCTACATAATCTTAAGATTGCAACTCACTTGTTGAGCATAGCTGGGAGTTGTTTTAAACAATCTAGATTGTTAAATGTTGTTTGTTCAGGCAATAAGAAACCTTTTCTTGTGTAAAAGAAAATTTTAAGATGAGTATTAAATGCATAAAAACATTTTGATGAATACTGACTAAAAGAAATGGTATAAGACTCACCTCCCAAAGACAAAATGTACAGATTCAAAACAAAAATTACATTTTAATTTAACAAGTAACTAGAAAATGTAATTGTTTATAATAATCTTAATTGAGATTTTCATATGTTTTTATTGTAAATGAAACGATCTTTATTGCATAATATATGAAGCAAAAAATAAAATAACACATTTTTAATGTAGTATTAATGTATTCAACAACCTTCCACCATTTCTTTAACCAGACAAACTATTAGTAAGATTATGTTGTTATTTCTGCTTATTATGTAAAAGAAAATCACTTATTTTTTAAGTTGAGGTAACAAAGATCAAGTTCCATATAATTCACTGAAACAAATAATTCAAAAATTACTTGCTCATATTTGTTGTTTCAATGGCTTGGAACTGGTCTTTTGATCATTCAAAGATCTAACACACAGCCTACAGAAAAACAGTCACAATGTCAAGTTCAAAGAAAATATATATACTTCTTCTCGGGTTTTCTTAATGATTTTTTTGTATATAAAACTAGGGTTTTACTTTGAAGTTGGAAGAAAAAAGGTACATGTTTAAGTGTTTTGCTTTTGAGTTTTGATGATGCACCAAAATATTTGCTTTTGGAGAAGAATCATCGCACCAGTACTGCAAAAACATAATGCTTCAACTTCTGTCCCATAAGTCAAAGACAAAATCATAGAAATATACATACCTGCTATGCCTAAACAATGAGAAACATGGCATACCCTTTTAAGTGAACATTATGATACTGTGGAAGGCTGAATATATATAAAAGATTCAAGATGGTTTTACAAAGAGATACTAACAGAGCTCCATTGACAGTACGCCCACCTCCACGTTAATCAGTAATTACACACATACGAACAATAAAATCTTGCCATAGATTGTTTGTTCTTTTCTTTTCAAACTAAGAAACCTAGTTACAAACTCCTTTTAACTTTTTGAATAAGGAGGTGGACAGAATGCCAAGGAAATCTGGAGGAAACCCTTTATTAAACCACCATGAAACAATCCCAAATGCCAAAAAGCGCGCAAACACACACTGTTGTGTACACATATAGAGAGAGATATTTAGAGGAGAGAGGCCAAATGAGTTCTATTTATTTAAGATGGTGATGAGAGAGAGGGTGAGAAGCAACACACTTGAATTACAGAGGGGTATAATGTAATATTGATTAGCGTATAGTGTTTTATGAATCTAGACCGTAGTTCATAATGGGACTAGAATGTTGAAAATAATTTGATCTAACAAAACACGAACACCGATTTGGAGACAAACCGCATTTGACTCTTTTTCTAGCCTCAATTTATTCACACACCTCTGGTGTCTATTTGGATATTCCTGGGCCCTAGACGGGTCGTCTAGGCCTAGACGCCTCGTATAGCACTGATTTGAGGAGTCAGCAAGTACCTGGCAGGGCCCATAGATTTTAGTGTTTAGACGAGCCGTCTGGACCTAGACGACCCGTCTAGGATGTTGTGTTTTTTTTGTTAGAAAAGGGGTGTTTTGATGGGGAGATTGAAAAAATAGTTTTTTGGTGAGGTAAATTAGTTGTTGTTGAAGATTGATTTTTTTAGGTGTAATTTTAGGTTTTTAAAAAGTTTTGTTTGTTAAAGTGAGTTATGTTTTTCAATCTTTATATATTTAATTGTTTTTACATTATATTTTTTAAAAATTAATTTCCGTTTTTCACTAACATATTGTGCAGGTATCTACATCGGATGCTCGCTACGTCTATTACCGCTCGCGGACAAAGTCGTGAGTGGTGTATGAGCACCGACTTGTTTTTTTTTCAGTTGCCTTTTGTACAGGAGGCCGTGCGCACTTACGCACGGTCTCGCCCAGTACTTCGCCTCCGTCCACCACCGGCAGGAGCGCGACTTTTTGTACGGCGGGGCGTAAGTCACCGTCATCGCCCGGTCGTTGGGTCTTGTGCTAGAGTCGGACCCGCACTTGCAGCCGGCCATACCGTCCACGCGGATGGGTTTTCTGACCTTGCGGGGATGAGGCTGGTGAAGAGGTTCGGCATGCTAGGCGAGCGGTTTTAAAACCCGCGAAGGTGAGCCATGGATTCCGGAGCCGCTGCCCGATCACTTCGCTCCAGTCCATCCGCCGGCAGATGAGGCAGCAAATTCATAGCAACAATAATCAAACAATTAACGTAATAAACGTACGTACCTGTACAGCGGGTCGGCAACATGAGAAATCCCCCCTTCGCCCTGACATGCTCCCAAGTGTCAGGGCCTGCGACCACCTCCCAAAAGCCCAAAAGAGTGGCTTTATCCACCACCACAAGCCACTCAGTATATACATCGGTGGCAATCTCCTCCTGCAAGTATATGCCGCTATGAATGGCAAACTCAGCAAGCGTCATCGAACGTCACACACCGGCCAGCCTAAATGAAACCTCCGGCGGAGGGGGAGGACCCTGTGGCTGGGAAGGCGGCTGGTCGACCCGTGGAGGGTGGAACGTGAAGGTGGACAGAAACTCGACGAGCAGCTCCCTGTAAGTCGTCGTGCCGGCCAGGTCAAACAGTCGGTGCCACGGGGAATCAACGGGAATGAAGAATCGAAGTCTAGGTGTCTCCCCAATCGCCTCGATCGCGTCCCAGTCGACCGCCGAGTGCGATCCGACCTGCATCCGGCGTAGCTTGCCGCAAAATCGGGCGGCCTCGGTGTCGGGCGGGAACTCAAGGTATGGGTGGTCGTGGAGCGGATCCACTGGCGCTGCCGGGGCCCATCGCGGTCCCCGTGTATCGGATCTCCAATCTCGTTCATAACTAATCTGCGATTGTATAATACAATTTAACACGAATAAAACAATAAATTATAAAAGAAAAAAAATTTCAAGGTCGTCTAGGTCTAGACGCCCCGTCTTGTTCATCGGAACTCCCAAACAGAACACCCTAACAGCGCATAAACCCCAAAATCTTTAAAATTCACAACCAACCTACATTCTAAATACATAACACACTAAAATGTATTGAAGTAGTTGAAAATACTCACCGGAGAAGCTTGATTTCGCAAAAATACGGCCCGGAATACAGTAGAATACGGCGGGATACGTATGTGTGTATGGGTTGAGTGTGTTTGTGTCGTCTATCTCTCATCGTCTAGGCGGTCAGACATATACGAGGCCTTATGGAATAACGCTAAATTACCATTTTGCCCCTAAACTACGCTCGTCTAGGCCTAATTCAGGGGCAAAATGGTAATTAACCAGCTGAGTGTTTTACAATTCAGCGTGGTTAATTACCATTTTGCCCCTGAATTAGGCCTAGACGGGCGGCAGTTCAAGGGTAAAATGGTAATTTACATTTTCAATTTAAAATTCAAAAATTTTCAAGGATAAAGATCCCGCCTGTACTGTACGTGGCGTCTAGGTCTAGACGGCCCGTCTAGACCCTGACATTATGACCGTTTTGCCCCTGGTTTTAGCCTAGACGGCCAAGAAACCGGGGTAGAATGGTCTTATTGCTAGATCAAGACGGGGCGTCTAGGTCTAGATGACACGTATATATACATTTAAATGTTTTTGGTATAACTAATAGTATTTTATTTACTTAATTTGAATTTTGATATAAGCCGGCATTCTACCAGTACACCAAAGGCACGGCAACTAAACCATATAAAGGCTATCTAAAAACCAACAAACTCCGGGCATTGACAAACAGACGGCAATTATACTCTCCGAGCTCGCACGTCCCACCGTCGCCACCGGCAGTACCGACAGTTCGTCGTCTGCCGATGCCGATGGTAGGACGTGAGAGCTCGGAGAGTATAATTGCTGTTGTTTCTCAATACCCAGAGTTTGTTGGTTTTTAGATGGCCTTTGTATGGTTTTTTTAAACCGTACAAAGCCTATCTAAAAACCAACAAACTTCGGGTATTGACCAACAATTATACTCTCCGAGCTCTCACGTCCCACCGTCGCCACCGGCAGTATCGACATTTCGTCGTCTGCCGGTGCCGATGGTTGGACGTGAGAGCTTAGAGAGTATAATTGCTGTTGTTTATCAATACCCAGAGTTTGTTGGTTTTTAGATGGGCTTTGTATCTAAAAACCAACAAACTCGGGTGTTGACAAACAGCCGGTAATCATACTATCCGAGCTCTCATGCCCAACCGTCGCCACGGGCAGTATTGACATTTCGTCATCTGCCGGTGCCGACGGTTGGACTGAGAGCTTGGAGAGTATAATTATCCTCTGTTTGTCAATACCCGGAGTTTGTTGTTTTTAGATACAAAGCTTTGTATGGTTTAATTGTTGTGCCTTGGGTGTACTGAAGGAATGTCGGCTTATATCAAAGTTCAAATTAAGTAAATAAAATCCTATTAGTTATACCAAAAGTTTTTTATTGTATTAAAAAAATATTTGTATTATTTATACAAATAAATCTTATTAAACATAAAAAAGATCGAGCCATTGTTCTTGCTTTCTTGATCGTGGTTAACCAGGACTAATCATCAGACGATGACTGAGACTTGTTTGGTGCTGTAGAAACACCTGAAATAAGTTCAACAACATATCACTATGTTAAACCACAACAAACTCTATTACGCAAACAAAAACCATATATATTTAAAAAATGACAGTGTTTCTCATTTACCTGAATTTACTCGTCGAGTTTCCCTTCGGTTACAGTCTTCGATTCAGCACAAGACACTCTTTGACGTGTAGTCAATTGAGATACAAATTTGCACGCTGGAAACCGTCCCTCCAATACTTTTTTCCAAAATATATAAGGCTGATCTCCATCGGGTAAGTATGTTTTTAACTCACTATGAAACCTCAGGCGCTTCTCAAACCATCTCCGCGAGATACGGATTGCTTGCGTATGGGGGTGCCTCACCACCATATCCTCCACCATCACGGATAATGTCTTGTACATTAGACACAACCTCCTCTTGGTCGTTAGAATTGGGAACACCGTTCTACCCCTAACAACGATATCACCGTTAGTAAATAATTAAAACAACAACTAGTTTAACCTAATAACTGTTACCGTATTGACTTCAGGCACCGATGACCCGTTCCAGTTTAATGACATTTCACCACATGTGGATGATATAAGATGAAGTAATAAAAGCCAAAGTTCACGACAAACATAATTACGACGATGAATTGAAAGTTTTATGCGACATCAAATGCTCTGCATGGGTCTATTTAACAAAGAAATAGACGCCTCGTCTAACGCCTACGCGGGGCGTATCACTTTACTACTTTACCGACATGCATTGAATGATATGAGATGAAGTAATATAAGCCAAAGAAGAAGTCGGAAAGAATTCCGACGACGAATCGAAAAATTTCTGCGACACAAATGCTCTGCATGGCTCTATTTAAGAACGATATATACGCCCTGTCTAGGCCTAGACGGGACGTATCACTTTGCAACTTGGCTGACATGCATGCAGAGCACAACATTCAAGACGGGTCGTCTAGCTCTAGACCCCCCGTCTTGCCCTGGTCGTCTTCTACTCCGTCTACTGCTAGACGCCCCGTCTGATGTGACTGATTTGACATTGTACGGTGCAGGAATGTGGTCGGAGAAAAAATAACCCTAGACGCCCCATCTAGATCTAGACGACCCGTCTAAAGGGTGTCTAAATAGGCAAGTGGGTGTGTGAATATGTAGACCCTTTTTTCTATTAGCAAACTGACAAAATGAATGATTACACACACCTATATATATATATATATATATATATATATATATATATATATATATATAATCCTTAGAGCATCTCTAATGGTAGTCAAAGTTTAAAATCCAAACCTGCCACATTATTTCATACCTTAATCATTTCAAACCTACTTTTTCCTCTAATAGTAAATCATTCTAAACCTCTAAATCAAATCTCGCTTTTACAAGAGCATCTCTAATGGTGGTCAAAGTCCAAAATCCAAACCCACCACATTATTCCAAACCTTAATCATTTCAAACCTACCTTTTCCTCCGAAAATAAACCATTCTAAACCTCTAAATCACATCCCGGCTTTTACAAAAAGAAGAAGTAGTCATGTGTGTGTGGTCCCTACTAAATCAAACCAGGCCGCTTGGCACATCAAATCGAACGCCCAAAGTCAAATTCCTCCGAAGGTTGTGTGAGTTAGGAATTGAAGTTTGGATAACAAAATTGATGAGTCATCTCTCGTTGAGGATGCTCTTTACAATCCTAATCTGATACGAAAACCTTATACTAATAAAACGAATAAACCGATAATCCTAAATTCTAACTAAACCGATAATCTAGGGAACTTAAACAATTCAAACTCTTATATAATTATATTCTCTTTTGAATTTTGATTCTTAACCTTTTCTTGGCTCTCTCCTTTTTATTTCAAATCAGGAGTTGCCCAAATGTAAGCGTCAATGCCTCTACCACCTATACCACCGGACTGCTGATACCACAAACACTAGCAGATCGTCGATACCATCAACACCATTATGTAACACCCCAAAAACGGGTTTGGTAATCAAACCACGTTAACATTAAAGAGCGGGTAAAAGACCGTTAGTGGTAAGAGTGAACCCGTAAATAAAATAACTAGGAACAAATTAACCTAGTCAGTAACATGGAAATAGCAATAAAACAATGAGTTGTAGCTCTTAATAAATAGAACCTCAAACATGAGGGACCAAAAAGGGAAAAGTTGAAACTTAAATATAAAAAAAATAAAAACAAAACACCACACACACAAAAGGTGTGTGTGTGTGTAGCGACCAGAAGCAAGACAAGGGGGTAACCCTTGTTCTTCTTAAATCGTCAAATTGGAGGATGAATCGAATTCAGAATTAATGCATGAATGCATATAAACGATCACCTAAACAATGGGATCATAAGGTATGTCTCAAAACTTAGATTGGTGAAAATCATAACTTGAGACAAGTAGAATACTTGCAATTAGATTGTTGGATTATGATCCAAACGAGAAATTGAGTGTTATGTATGCTTAATTTTGTTAGATATCATGATATTATGAGATAATTGAGATAAGATTTACTTGTAAGTGATTAACAAGTAGATAATGAAGTGGGTCTTAATAATATGATGAAGTTGATGATATATCTATGTTTAGAATCATCATACATGATAATAGTAGGAAGATACTTGAACAATTTATGAGTTTGAGTACATATTCATACTTGCTATGGAATGGTTTTGTATGAAATAATGAAATAGATGTTAAGTTAATGTTAATAAGTGTATAAGATCATGTTGTTTACTAGTTTGCATGTAGGACTTGATTATATTAGGTATTCGGATAAATGTCTAATAATATGATGAAATGGGTTTTACATAGAGATGAAAACCCTTAATTATAGCATGATGAATGGATATATTATCATTGATAATCAAAAGCTAAGTTAACTTGATGTTAACAATCGCTCGAACTTGTTGAAGTGAAATAAATGACATGAACTTGATTGGGAAGTTAGATAAGAGGATAGCCTAAAACTATCACATGTCGAGTAATTGATAAATGCCTAACTGAGCTATGAACTTAACTGTGCGTTTGCAAATGTTAATAGGCATTTGACTTTTCGAAGTCAAACTGACCTAAATATGATCAAATGGTGAATTGATGTCAAATCCCTAAGGTGGGATAGTCTTGATGAATGATGACTAATCTAACCATCTTGCGAAGATAAATGATAGTTCGACACTTGACAAGCTAGGGGGATGCTTGGGAAGAAGCGGGTCAAATGGATCAAGCACGGGGGATAAAGCATAATCGGATGCAAAGTAAGTAAAGATTACCTCTTTTAAGTAGAACATCTACTTATGTATTGATTAAAATAAGGTTATCTAGTATTTGAAATGAGTCTTTGGAATACAACGTGCCGATGCAAGTCGATACGGATCGGAACAAGTGAAAATGGTAAGAAACCATATTTGATGGTAAAAAGGGTAAAAATGGAATTTGGTCAAGTATTGACCAAGTTAACAAAGAGTTTTGAAAAGATATTTTATGGTGTAAGCCATAATAGGTCAAATGAATAAAGATGCGATTTAAGTAATACGACCATACGATGCAAATCGTAACGGGTCAAACGAAATAAATGGTAAGTAAATATCCTTTTTACCATAACCAATGTTTAGTTATATCGATATGTAAAAAGGGCGAGCCAATAAATAAGTCAAACGGACAAACGGGTCAGATGGTGATGTTATCCCCATTTGAAAATGATAATTAATATTTCATTTGTTAAGTTTCATGCTTACAGGTAAGCATGATTTGTGAGCATCTATGCCATGAATTAGTACATAGAATCGCAAATCATCGCTAACGGGCCGATACTTAGACTCACACCAGGTACGTGTAGTGGTCATGCTCTCGATGAGGGTTTACGGTACGACTAAAGTTAGTCGAGATAAGGGTGGACACTAGATCACATCAAGTGAGGTATATCTAGCATGAGGGTAATACGACCATTGGAGTCGAAAACATATTTATGGCGAAAAGTGCATTTGAGTGGGATTATAACACTAAATAATGGAAAACTTTTATGTTTTTAATAACATAATAAATTTTAAATGGAATACGGGTCAAAAGTGTCCACTTGGTCAAAATATGATTTTAAAAGTCTTTCGTCATAAAAGGACTAAATTTGACCAAAATGCTCTTGGATGATAAATCAATCAAATAACCATGGAGGGTAGTTTGATAATAAGTTTTATAAATAAGTACACCCTTTCGGTAGTGTAAAAAGCAAATGGCATGGACCATTTTGATTCAATGACTCTTAACGGATCTTTTCATAAATTATCAAACTGAAGGGTAGAATTCGGAATTACATGATTTACTATACCAAATCTACCACAAATATAGTTGTGGTGGAAGATAAATAGAAATCTCAGTGTGGAAGTAGAAGGTAAGGAAAGAATGAGCGAGATTTAAGCTTAAATATTTAAATCTCTTAATGGGTCAAAATGAATATTTGCATAAATCGGTTAACGGTTACTTAACACATAAAAACCATGAATTCGGGTTAGGGATTTTGGATTAAATAAGTAAGGAAACATTTTACGGATGAAAATTGAATAAATTATGGAAGTTTTCGTAACAAAAACGGCAAGACAGAAAATACTTGCGGTAGACCACTTTAAGCTACGGTGGCTAACCGTAGCTTATGGTAGATAAGTGCTGAATGAAAGCAGAAAATAGCATTAATCGGATTCGTCTCCGTAAGTCACGGGATGAGTTTAAATGTGTGGGACTTGAAATGGGTCGAACGGACAACCAAAACAATACAGCAGCAAAATTGCTGCAGAAGAAAGCTTCGCCAATGCCATATGTGGCCGTCGCCGACGCAACGTTGAATGTCTGACGACTTAAGTTACTGCCTACGGCAGGTAAAGCTCCGACACAAGTTTTAAAGAGGCGTCGTCGACGCGGCAAGGTGTCGTCGCCGACGCCACCTCAGAAACAAATCAGTAACGACATGTCAAAATGTTTAGTTTTGATAAAGTTTTAATAAACTCGAAAATTAGTAGTGACGTGTATCGCATTTAATCGTTTAAATGCGGAAATTTTAATATAAATTTTATTATTTTAAGTGAGGGTCTTACACATTACTACTAACCCTACAACGCCGCTACGACCTACACCACCTGACTGCGCTACCATCCACACCCCTACATCGACATTACAACCTACACCGCCAAACCGCCGTTACCACCTACACAACCAAATCACTGTTACCACCTACACCTACATCACCACTATTGGACCAATGTCATTTCGCTATAATACAGAGTATATAACCCCCACTAAATTTTTTTTGACTTGTATGTTTTTGTACGATATGTGTATATATTTGTTTGGGTATGGATCGTATGAGTTTGAATAGGTGTGGATATGGATATGTATTTGTATGACAACTATATGTATATGTTTGTATGTGTATGATATGTATATGTATGTATGTGTGGTATGTGTGATATGTCTTTGTATGTTGTGTATGATATATATTTTTATAGGTATGGTATGTGTATGTATGTGTGTGGTATGTATTTGTATGATATATATTTGTATAGGTATTGTATGTATTCCTATTATATGTATTAGTATTTGTATGAGTATAAATGGTGTATGGTATATATGTGTGAATGTATGTATTTGTGTCTGTTTGATGATCGTGTGTTTTGGTTTTCATATGGAAGTTTAGCCATTGTGGACAAACGCTCGAACTTCACTCATGGTTTCGATTTCTTTATAGTATTCCAAACACAAAATTAGGATGTATATCTAAGCATCAAACTTCACATATTCTCTGTCAGTTCTCCAAATTATAATTATATATATATATATATATATATATATTGTTGAAGTATTTATATCTAGTGCATGTGAGTATATTTGGTTTGATTGTATATTGATTTAATCTGACATGTCCAATGTATGTCTATAAGCAACATACACTCTCGTCATGCATTATGAGACATAAGACCTCCATTCTTGTTGTTATAGTTTCTCTTATCAAACTATGGTGCAATCACAATGAATAAGTGCATTACCACTTCACTAGCTACCGTGCATAAGAGATAGCGAGAGAGAAGTAGAAAGAGTGAGTGTGATGGGTACGTCAGATAAGTGTTTACACTTAATTGTGATGGTCCTATTAATAAAAATATCAAAAATAACCATTGAGAACATATGTATCTAATTAAGGTCACAATATATTGCGTTGAATCAATCAAACCAATAAGTTGAGGAAATTCAACATATTGTTTTTTTTTTCATAGAAAAAGACACATATATGTTATCATAGTAAGACATAGATTACATTTTATTATCCAACTCAAAACTATATTATGCATATTTTCTAAGACATTTATTAAGCTTCAGTATGTGGGGGATACATGACCTTTGCTAGGTATCTTTGTGAGCCATACGAAGAAGGTAGAGACCAAAAACCGAGAGCTTCTAAATGGGATTTTCTTCAGACATCGAGCTTCTAAGTATAGAATCAGAAACACCTAATGATTGTAGGATCCCCTAACATCTTGGTCAACTATAAGGACCGGCTTCTTTTCAACAAGATGGGTTAACAAGTTTCAAAGCCATTAAATTACAAGATGTGTAATACGTAACATACTATACATGATACAACATGTGCTAATATGTTGTCATTCCATGATTTTTTAATTTAAAAATCCATAATTTGCAATTTGAAATTCCGTGGTTTGTAATTCATAATTCAAGAATTTTTAATAAAATTCCAGGAATTGCTGAATTATTTATATTTTATTTAGGGAAACCAAAAAGACCTAACTTTTATTTTTTAGGAAAAGATAATTACCAACAGGAGATGCCCATTAGTAAACATAACATAGCCGGAAACTATCCACTGGTAATCTGTTGGTAAGAGGCACCATTGGAAGAAGAACATAAATTATGGCCGAAGAAGGCGCATCAATGATTTGTCGGAAATATCCTCTGGCGGTAAGAGCATTACTCACAACAAGTATACGAACATAGCTTCATATTCTTCAATGGATTCCTATTGGTGATGGCTTTCACTGACAGTTTTCCTACATAATCGTCTGCCAATGAAGCTCCATTATGGTTGTTATGGTTTTTTTATTGCTGTAAAACAAGTGTCGATTAATGTAAAACACATGGTATCCTTTGAGTTTTCTATTATGATTGCTATATTGAGTGTCGAGAGCGTACCAGTACCCATAATTAACCAAACTAATACCAACCGATCCAATCCTGCTACATAGAATCCCACTAGTATGTTTTTAACATTACATTTTATCTCTCTTCCACTCACAACTACTTCTAAAAATATTAAAAAAATTTGTAAGGGATGAACAGTGTTTCATATATATTTACAAATAAACAATACCATTCCCATATATTTTCTCTCTCTTTCACTCAAAACCACTAATAACCATTCATTATTAATATAATTAAATTACTCACATATTTTTAGGGAAACCAATGCGAAGGCTCTTATCCCCTCCTTGAAAACCCTATTTCCATGATTGCCACCATCACCATATATGGCCTGAAAATCCAATCGGAGAGTAGGAGAGAGAAACGAGTGGAATAAATCGGATATGGAGAAACACAATGGTGACAATAGAGAATAAATGAACTTGGTGTTTTAACATGTGCTTGTGATATGTTATTATCGGGTGTGTGATATTGAGAATGAATATTCACATCATGAGGATATGAATTTTGAATAGGTGGATATGCAAAATGCGATGTAGACTGTGTGTTGTGACCAAGGGTATTTTCGGAAAAACTTTGATATGTAATTTGAAATCCTGGATTTTGACTGGTAGTTGACTGATTCATTTTATTAGGAAAAGTCACAATTGGTATAAAGTTTTGTGGAGGAAACCTACACTCTCTTGCAAAGTGACCTAACCTATGACACTTATATCATTCAATCCTAGATTTATCCTTCTCAAATTTATCCCTACCCCTTATACCAAGAAATTCCTACTAGTTTTGTTATAAAATTGATTTGACTTAACACTCAATAAATAAAGTTGGTCAAGAAGATCAAACTCTTTCTTGTCAACAAGGTTCATTGGTCTACGATAGAGGTGTTCAAGGTTCGTTTTCAAACCGTGAAACCGTCTAAACCGGTCATCAGTTTGGTTTCACGGTCGGTTTTTCTATTCAATTTTCGGTCGGTCGGTTTCAATATATTCAAACCGTAACTAACAGTTTGGTTTACGGTTCTTACCAAAAACCAACCGTAAAAAACCGAACAGTAAGAGTATATTATATATGTTTTTTAATATATATATATATATATATATATATACATAAATTTTAATAATAAAATATTTTGACTATTAGAACTAATGTGAATTCAAAGGGGGTAACCTAAGCCTATTTTGACATTCTTAGATTTGAGAACTTTGGCCCCTATGTTAATTTAATATATTCCATAATTTCAAACCGTAAAAACTAATAAGCATTCTTTTGAAGTGGCTTATGTACCAGGTTTTCTTAACTGTTATGATAAAATCATTTATGTACCTAGATTTTATAATTGTTTCTATTGAATCGTGATCACATATGTGATGTGTCATTTTGAGAATTAAAACCGGTAGTTATGTCAGCAAAGTGATCAAAACTCTGTTCATTTGCTCTATAAGATGATGATGACTCATCTTGACTCATCGGGGTTGTGTTATCAAATGTGTAATCATCAGTAATTTGATGACATCAACTTTTGTTTCTAGTGAAGCTCTCTCTCATAAGTGAGGAGTTTGCCATGAAGTTGTGTTATAGTTATTTTCTTAAACCGAACAGAGTTTCTCAACACATAGGTCGTTGTATCCCATTTATCTGAAAGGGATCTCATGAACCTAACTTAGAGCGGAATTTGTAAAAACTTTATCTGTAAGCCTAAGCACGCTGATAAGACAGTTTAACCTTTCAAGCTCTCTCTCATAAGTGAAGACTCTATTTTAACTATATAATTCCACACACATAAAGATATTTATTAGAGGGAAGGGTTGTCCAAACAGACTTACCTCCATGAAGCGCTTCAATCACCATCCTCCAAAGGCTCTTCAGCTCAGTTTTGTACCTCCAAAGCCACTTAGCCAACAAAGCAAGGTTAATCTTCTTTAGATTGCACAAACCAATCCCACCCACCTTGATAGGGGACGCAACACGGTCCCAAGCTACCCAGGGTAGTGTTTTCACTTCACCCGAACTTCCCCACAAGAATCTTGTTATAAGGACTTCGAGCTTCTCCAAAACTTGAACCGGGACCTTATAGAGCGAAAAATAGTAGTTTGGCAAGCGCTCCAATACCGACTTGATAAGGGTAACCTGTTACCCAATAGAAAGATAAGAGGCTTTCCGAAGAAAGATTCAGGATTCAAAAATATCATAGATATGGTTCCAACTTGACACTCTATTCATATTCGACCCAAACACAAGGTCAAGGTACTTGAAGGGAAGCGACCCTGGGCTGCAGTTCATCACTGAAGCCATATAGAACACCTCGTCTACCTCCACCCCAACCCCATAAAAATTCGACTCTCCAAGATTTATCTTGAGGCCCGAGCAAAGATAGAAGCACCTTAGCAGGCGGTCAACATTTTTGGCATTAAAAGTCGACCACTCCCCCAAAATCAACGTGTCATCCGTGTATAAAAGGTGAGACAACACCGACCTTTCATTTGTCAATCGGATGCCATTTAAAGCCCCCACATCACAAGCCTTTTTGATCATGCCTGACAATGCCTCCATGACTAAAATATTGCCAATTTTGTTAATCATCAATTTCAATCAGTCATCATTCAGTGTAATAGCCTTCAAATAACTTATGTGTAATAGCTTCGATTTGTTCATGAATCATTGCTAATCTATGCAATCTGCTTGAAGGTAATCGCTTCGAATCTGTTATCTTATATTGATATTCAGTGTTTTTAGTTTATTAATATTATTTGATTGTTCATTGTTAGTTTGTGTTAGTTGATTACTTTGTTAGATTAGTTACTTGATTATTGTCGATTTTACTTAAAATAAGTTGTTTAGGCCTAATTGTTAGTCTATAGATTTTAATTTTAAGTGATTAATTCTACCCTAAACTTGCTAAGCGTTTTCACCATAATAGTTGAACACTTGATTTCATTGATTTTGTTAAAGGCTTGTTTACATTCTAATAGTTGAGCATTTTATTCGAAAAAAGGCCCATCATTATTTTTATAGTGGAATTTGCATATTTTAAAAAATGGTTTTGGGTGGAGGAAGGAGAAAATATTAACGTTCATCTAAATATTTTGTGAGCACTTGCCTTTTAAAGGGAATGTCCTAAGTTTAAATCTAGGTAAGAAAAGTATCTTGTATTCTTTGGTGTAAGTAAAGTAACATTTGTCATTAAATAATAATAATAATAATAATAATAATAATAATAATAATAATAATAATAATAATAATAATAATAATAAAATGAGTACCATAAAAAATAGAAGACAAAAAAATAAAATGAGTACCATAAAAAATAGAAGACAAAAAAAACTGAAAAGCAAAATAAAGAGAAGGAAAAGGAGCAAAAAAATGGCCTAAAGTGAAATTAAGAGCGTTCGAAGCCACGCTCCTCAGATCACAAAGCCTTTAACACACAGACAAAACACCTAATTACTTTGTTTTGGGTTAGGAAAGCCGCAAAAAATAGATATATTATATTTCAAGGTCGGTGGCAATTCAGGCAACAATACTGCCTATGAAAATAATGGATATATATATATATATATATATATATATGTATGTATGTATGTATAATATGATAGTTAATGTTGACTTAGCCCACTTGGTAGAAACTCTTGTCTTTTAATAGAAGATCTTGAGTTTAATCTCATATCAGAAGTAGTTTAAAATTAAATTTAGTATAAATTAAAAGGAAGTAAGCATTGTCATTAAAAAATATATATATAATATAATATAATATCATGAACTAAAAACTAAGTTTTAATATTGTTCCATCAAAGTTACTAATATTTGTTGTTCTTTTTATGCTTGGATTAAGTTATGTTATTTAGGAATAAAATTATGACTAAATAAGACTTGCTATAAATGTTCACTAAAGCATAATATTCGTCACTAATTTGATAATAAGATTTTATCTAAATTTCCAGTCGTCTGTTAATGAAGACCTATATGTGATCATATATGACGGATGTCTCCGTGGGTGGGTAATGTGATGATCAAATTTTTGTATAAGATTCTCCCCTACACACATTTTAATTGTTTGTTGGCGAGTGCCCGTTCGCGATGAGTGCTTTCGTCAAGAATCAATTGGCAAAAGTTTCTATATATGGTAAGACAAGCTTGTTGGTAACCAATCTCTCTTTCAAACCTATTAATGCCAAGCTCAATGTCTTTCAAATATGAAAATTAACATTTTGGTGTGGGGTGTGAGAAGAGCTTCCGAAAGGATTATACATAACAAATTTGATGCTAAATTTGTCACCTTAAGCAGGTTTGTTGGAATTAATGGTTTTGAAATTTAAATACAACTAACTGACACACATATCTCCCTGACTCCGCACAAAATTCTTTATTGTGGAGTTTGCATACTAAAACAATTCTAAAATGGGTGTAATAAGCTTGTATAGAATTCCATAACTCTCTGTGTAAGATTGTCTTCGCTTCTCGTGTGTGGATTTGTGTGGTTTATATATTCTCTGTTGGCATTTGCCATGATAAATCTCAAACGCAAACATCATCAGTCGTTAATACCAAGATATTGAACCAAACATATAATATATATATATATATATAATATATATATATATATATAATATAATATATATATATATATATATAATATATATATATAGTGTGTGGATTTGTGTGGTTTATATATTCTCCGTTGGCATTTGCCATGATAAATCCTCAAACGCAAACATCATCAGTCGTTAATACTAAGATATTGAACCAAACATATATATATATATATATATATATATATATATATATATATTGAGTGTCGGTATCATCACAAACTGATATTGATCGAATTTTCGCTGGGAGGAATCCCATTAGTGATAACTTTAAAACAAAGACAAAATATGGGGGTGTTTATGTAATATCTGTAAATATTCCAGAAACTCAATTTGGTCAGGAGACCGGTATCATCTGTGACGGAACTGAACCTCCTTGTCACAAACTCTCTAAATTCATCGGAAAACCAACGAAAGAGAAGAAAGAAGTTTGATTTTATGCATCAAGGTAGATTTCAGTAAATAGGAACAAAATCAAGGGATCAAGGTATATTCTAAGGACTCGAATTGGGGATTACTTTAAATCGGGACCTATGTTTAGATAATTGTTTGCATTCCTCAATAGAAAATTGATATAGGATACATGAAATTTCCCTTTCTGGTACAGTTTTCAGTTGTGTAGCTTGAAATGATTTGAGTTTTTTTTTTTTTTGGATTTTATAATTGTTGTGTTTCTTGTACACAAGGTGTTCGACGTATTGCTCCAGTGAGCTTGTTAGTGTGTAACATCATTTAGAAGTTAAAAACAACTACAATCTCCGATGCCCAACATGTTTTTTTTTGTTTAATTTGGTTTTTTGATCATCATTGATATGAAGCTTATCTCCCAAACGGGTTTATGAATAGTTTGTATATAAAAACATGTGATTTTAACATAGGCTGATGCTCTGTTAGTTTGGACAAAATGCTTCCTGTATTATCATTGTCATTTATTTATAATTGGTAACACATCAATTCTGTTTTAAATTTTGATGCCTTCGAAAATGTATGAAACAGTTTTCAAACCCTCAAATAAATAAGCAAAACGAATGAAAAATGTACAGTATAGTTCAGATAACAAAAAATGTGGCTAATAATGTGCCATGAATTGGTTTATAAGGTTACTGTGGGAATTCTTTTTTTTTTTTACTAACCATTTCGTGTATCCCTCTCGTATGCAGCAAATGAGTGAACCAACATTAAGTGGTGTCAAAGAGGACGACAATGTGGCTCTTGAGTACAACACCGACAATGTCAAGAAAGCAAAGCTAAATTCAACACTAGCTGCGCTCCTTGATGATCCTGTACTTGCAGATGTACCCAAAAAGCCGACTCTATCAGATGTTGACACCCTAATCAGCTTGGAACTAGGGAGTGCTATGCATGTTTCTGTACTCAAATTAGACGGCACATCTTTCGGTATAAAAAATGCTTGCTTAGCTTCTTTTTTTAGCTTAGAATATCATCAAAGGTTATTTGTTACTTGTGTTGCACGCAGATGTGGCAGTGATGAATTCTGCAACAGTCAAGGACTTGAAACTTGCGGTCAAGAAAAAAGTCAACGACATGGAGCAGTCAAAGATGGGTCATCGCCACATTTCTTGGTTTCTCCCTTAACTTTATCATTGATCGTTTTAAAAAGTTCTATCACGGTTACTCTATTATTTGCAATAAAAATATAATAAAAAATAAGACATTTTTACTATGAATAATAATGAATGTCAATTGTGTTTGTTTTGAGCTTTCATTTGTTGCTTGTGTTTCCAGGAAGCATGTGTGGCGAAATTTCTGTCTGTCACACCACAATGAAAAGCTTCTTAATGATGATGCATACCTTCAAGATCATGATGTACGCAATCACTCTCAGGTACACACGTCGGTTAAATGTTACTTTTGTTGCGTACTTTAGTCTCCTATATGTGACATTTTTCAAGATCTTTGTTTAATTAATTGGGATTCTTGTTTCTCAGGTGCATTTTATTCCGTATGTAATGTCAAGAACTTCCAAGCAGCATTCACGAAGAAGAAAGCATCGTTTTTTTCATGGTCTTAATAGACGGGAATGAACTGCTGATCCCTACCTATGTTTTCGGTGTAAGATGTCTTGTTTCATAGATGAAATGGACTAATAAGTCAATAACTAGATGTTCTGTTGATCCTTACAAGTTGTGACGAAAATTATTAAACTTGACTTTTATCATAGCCCCAAATGTTAAAAATTACATTCATGCATATGATAACAACCTGACTAACTTCTAAGATTATAAAATATCATAAAGTTCTTCCACCCTTAACATTTAGAACCACTTTTAACATTTGTAACCACCATGAGTATTTTAAAATAACCGGGTTTGTCACATTTTTTAAACTAAACTATAGATATATCTTAGAGAAAACTTACTATCTTTTGAAAGTGCCAACACATCTTTGATGACAATAAACTTGTTGACGTATCATTAACTTATTAAATGTGGATGAATTAGAGAGCTAATCTCAATTTTAAGACGTAATTAAACAAAATATAGATATCTAATCGTGTGTGGACGTTTTTTTATAACATTATGAAACACTTGGTAAACTACTTGTAAGCGCATTGAATATGATTTACACCATAAAGTATAGAACCACAACCACATCGTAAAATAAGCCATAATTCAGATTTAACAAATTTCTTCCTGCCAGACACTAAGGACGGCCCGCAAGGCCACATGTTCAAATCTTTAAAAACAACTTGCAGGCGATTCACAAAAGTCCGCTTTCGTGTGCATGCTCACAAAAAAACACCTCAATATAATCAAGTGTCGGTCGCATCTCTGAGGCAGGAAAACATAAAAATGGGTCAGGATAACCATGGGTTTGACTAATACTCTTCTTTTGGTTAGCTTCAGCGTCATTTGGTGAACTGGTATTTAGCTTCCGTGTCATTGGGTCGTTCACCATTGCACTTCCGACAAACAACATTCCCAGCATAGTTGAGGAAATCACACCTATAATATATACCAGATGTTAGTACGTGTGTCGTAAAAGAGTTTATGTAATTTTATATGATTTAAATCAATAATAAAAAATTATAAGCATTCCTGTAAGAAAACGCGAGACTTACGAGGGGCACTCCCATTCTCCAGCATTTAGTTGTCTCTTAGGACGGTGCTCTCGGCAACGTAAACACTTTGTGTTGCTTGCAAAATTCATAAATCGACACCTAAGAAAACATAACAAATATCATAGGTTAATAAAGTATTTACAGATATAATTAAGTGAGATGAATTGGGCTAGACAAACACTAATCATGCCATATATAATGTGTGTGAATATTTGTGCATGTATTGCATATAATTATACAAATATATAAAGTAATGCATGAATGTGGGCAGTTCCAGTCCCTTTCTTCATTTCGATATCATCTGTTCCGACCCTCTTCGGCCCCTCCGTTTTGCATTTCAAGCATCGAATGTTTCTCGAAAAATTCATAAAATTGCACCTGCAATATAATTGAAGAGCATTTATATCGTTAAATATACAATCATTAAAATAACTAACAACTATCATCCGAGATTCATATGTAATACGACATCATAACTGAAATTTATGTTTTCCTCTTAAATTTAGTTTTAATTCAACACATGATGAAAATAACAAATAAAGAATGCGATAAGATCAAATGTAAATGCTTTATAACCACACCACCTCATTTACAAACTTACTGAGGACAAATCCAATCGCCTTTTTTTCCTTTCAACATTTTCATCACTAGCTTTTTTCGGACCCATCTTCATTGCATTGACGGCATTTTGTATTCCGTGCAAAATTCAAGAAATTACACCTGCAAAAGATCCATGGAAATAATTATTAACTAGAACAAGTATGAACAAAAGAACCATAAGCCAACTATTAAAGAATTCATCTCAATGCAGCAATCTGTGAGCTAAATTCTTACAATTGTAACCCTAGTGATTTCTGATTTCAGGAACCTCATATTATATTATAATTATAAAAAGAGTAAAATGCCATTTTCGTCCCTGAGGTTTGGCCAGTTTTGCGAATTTCGTCCAAAGGTTTGTTTTTCCGCACATAGATCCAAAAGGTTTGAAATCTTGCCATTTTCATCCGGCTCGTTAACTCCAACCATTTTTCTCCGTTAAGTCAGGGGTATTTTGGTCTTTTTTTGTTAACTTAAAGGGCTATTTAGTCTAACGGATTCAGTCAGTGGTATTTTAAATGCTTGTACATAAAGTGAAAAAGACCGAATTGCCCTTTAAGTTAACAAAAAGATGAAAATACCCCTGGCTTAACGGAGAAAAATGGATGGAGTTAACAAGCCAGATGAAAATGGTAAGAATTCAAACCTTTTGGATCCAAATACGGAAAAACAAATTTGCATGGAAGTCGCAAAACTGGCCAAACCTCATGGACGAAAATGGCATTTTACTGTTATAAAAATAACCAACATGTGTAACTTAAACCGTAAAGCAACATTAAGAAAGATCAAACCATATACTCACTTGGGACACATCCAATCACCTCTTTTCATTTCAACATTCCGTGATGAATCACGTTCCGCAAATTGAAAAGATGGTGCCTTTCGAGCAACAGGTGCAGCTGCTGGTCTTTGCAACTCAGGGTCAACGTTTGTGTCACTAAGCGTGGTCAACACCAAAAGCAATTTTTTGGCAGATGCTTCAACGACATCTGCCCCTAAAGGCTTTTCACTCAAACCGACAACCGGATCGAGTGCATAGTTCAATAATATCCTCACAATATCCACAGTCCGCGCAGCTGATTCAATGTCTTTTAGTATTACATATGCCCTATCACACGATCCTCGAAGAACACAAACACCACATGCCTATAATCAAAACCAAAATTTACCATAATTAATCACAAAGATCAGTTTATAACTTTAAAATGCATAGACTAAATAATATGAAAAAACAACTCACATCTCCTTCATCAAGTTGTAGATGTGCTCGTAACCGTTTCCCGAATTAACAGTCTTTCGGTTAATATTAGGGCAACCCTTCTCTACAAGAGTTTGGATATCTTGCATAGATAACGACCTACAATGCAATGCAATTCAACTCATAAATTGCCAGTTCAGCATTCTCAATCACACAACTAATCTATACCTAATAAATAAGTAACTGGTTGTGTCACGTGTCACAAACTCACAATTATGTGGGCCCAAAATGAACCCACCAATGAGGGAGTGCCTCATTTTTACCCAGATTGAACCCGATGAACCCAAATTCCACTTTTCCATTTTCTAAATAAGAAAATACATTATATAGTTTAAAACAAAGATACACAACTTCATTAACTTAAAATTAAAAAAAAAACATAAAAAGAAACTCTTCATACGTTAAAGTCAAATTTAAATTACTAGAAATTAGAAAACGTTAAAAAAAACTAAAAATCACAAGACCAATTCCAATTCTCGGGTATGTCGAGCTTACTTTGAAGAGTAGAAAATAGTTTTTTGTGTAAAAAATGATGCAATTTATAGTATAAAAAAAATATTTCAATTTTTTTATAAACCAACGATCATGTGGAACATCCAAAAAAACCCATGCGGTCAAAAAACCAAACGGTCATCTGGTTCACACTCGGGTTCACTAGCCAAAAAATCCATCCCAATTCCAATCATGAGCCAATTGTGGCGGTGTTGCCGCCCATCCCCAGAACGCCCCCTTCACCCTTAGTATTATATGCCTTAATTGAAGAAGCTAATTAATATCGTTTTCTAGATCATAATCTTCATCACCAACTATTTAACATTGCTTTTATTCAACAATTGGTCAATTGTAATACACAGTTTCTAACCTAGAAAAGCGATACCTAACAAATTGAATTTGAAGGATCAATGAATACAAACAAATTAATCTATTATTCCTACTTCTAATAAACAATTTCAATTAATGTCACATGGTATCATTTATTCAGCCCATAGTAATAGACGAGATCAAAGAAGACGGTTTTCTCTCATAACTAGAATTCAAGATTATTTTTCTCGTTTTTCTTATTTCACCAATTCGTAATCTAATTCTTGATTTGAAAAAGGCTAATTAATTAAATCTTCATCACTAATATTTCTTTTATTCAAATACAGAGTTTTGTAACCTAGTAAATAAATATCTAACATATTAGGGCTCGTAATGCAGGCTTTTAACAATTTTGATCCAAATTTGTAAAACAATTTCTTACTTGAACAAATCGAACCGATCACGACCGAAACTGAGGCAAGCTTCCTACAAAACACTCATGTCTTTATACAAACCAACGTCATTTCCCCCTTCCTGATTAATGTAACCTTTGCATTTCAGTCGGTCAACGAAAGTCAACCACTCAGGCCACGGATGTGGTTGAGGATCTCCGGCGGCGGGGTGGTGTGTGGGTGATCATCGGATGACACGGAGGCGGAGGAAGATGAGTAGCGGCGGATGAGTCGGTTAGCGGCGGCTGTTGCGATGACGGTGGGGTTGGTTTCGAAGAGAGAGAAGAATCTTGTTGCAGCCATTTTTGTTGTTGTGAGCCCTGAGATTGAGAATTTGAGATCAGGGTTTTTGTTCTGTGAATGAGGATTTATTGTGAGCTGGATGATCATAAGGGTTATTATAATTTTAATTTAATTAATACAGATTTTTTCAATTGTGCCTTTATATTTTAGGGTTATTTTATTTTGAACGGTGTTATGAAGTCGTTAACCGGGTTAGCATCATCAAGTTAGTATTAAAATTCTTTTTTGTCTGGATTTGAACACATAACCTCCAAGAAAAACAAAGCTTCATATCTCCCTCTTGACCACTAGGCCAAGAGATCATTGGTAGTGTTATTGTAATTTAATAGTCCAAAGTTTCAATGGTTATAATAATTGCAATTTTAAAAATTATTTGTGACAATCTTAACTTGTAAGATTTTTTGCTCCTATCGAACATTTTGTAACCCGGTTAGTTCTTGATGATGTAGATGCTGAAATGGACGTTGATGTGGCCCAAAACTTCATTATTTGTTGACATGGACATTGATTTAGCACCTCCACCACCCCTGCCGCCATCTACACCACTACCACCACCATCAGCACTTCCATCTCCACCACAACCATCACAACTGCTAACCACCATTGTCATCCTTTACATCGTAGCCTTCACCCACCCATTTCAAATTCATCCACACCAGATTAACCATTAGACACGTCAAAACAACAAGATCTAAACGAACAAACCTAGTGTACCACCGGAATTGTTAGATTCGACCCTTGTCATTCACCCTTGGTTGCCGGAGACGAACACAACACAAGTCGTCACTGATGTCGCTAGTGGTCGTCCGAGAAAAGGGCCCTACTAGACCCCATACTTTCAGATCTAACTAACTAAAAATGAGTTTAAACATGTGAATCTCAACCCAAAACCCTCGATCTAGTCGAAATCCCTAAGAAACCCCCACCATCGCACAATAACTACCACCAATATGGTGGTTGCGCCGTCGTGTGAATCTAAACCCAAAAACCCTCAATCTACCGTCGTCGTAGCTCCTCCACGGTCCACTGCGTACCACCCAACCAACCCTCCTTTCATTCTCCCCCTCTCTCTGGTGGCAGTGTGGCGGTGGTTATAGTGGTAGTGAGGTGGTGGAATGGTAGTAATGAAGATGGTGAGTGTGTGTGTATATATATGATTAAAAAAATCTTTTTTTCATATCAATATCCATGTCATCATACACATAATCAACCAACTCATTTTCTTACACATTAGCGTCCACGTCATCAAGAATTAACTAGGAACCAGTTACAAAAGGATCAATGGGAGCCAAAATCTTACAAGTATGTATTGTCACAAGGAATTTTTGAAGTTGAGATTATTATCAGCCAATTGGTGAAACTTTTGATTATTAAAATCCAATAACCCTATATTTTATACTTTTGACTTTTGATATATATTAATTACATCAACCCGCAGGAAAGGGGTGCAAAGTACGGTTTAATTTAGGATTTTCATAATTTAGTTTATCGATTATAGTTCAGTTTTGGTTAATTATCAATCCTTCCCATTACTTTTGACTCGTAATTTCAAACCAAAAAATAGATATTTATACCAATATTAGGTCATTATTGCCAAGAACCCCTTGATTCCGGTGACAACAGTGTGGCCCTTTCAACAATGGGCAATCGATATGGTGGGACCATTCCCAGACGCCCCAGGAGCGGTGAAATTCATAATCGTTGCAATCGATTATTTCACCAAATGGGTAGAAGCCAAACCTCTCGCATCCACCACAGCAACTGTAGTACGAAAGTTCATTTGGGAACACATCATATGCCGTTTCGGGTTACCCCTACACATAGTCAGCGATAACGGCCCCAATTCCGCAGCCGAAGAACTACAGAAATGTATGAAAGAGATGCATATCGAACACGTTTTCACTTCGGTCGCGCATCCCCAAGGGAACGACCAAGTGGAAAGGATATAGTCAAGGGAATCAAAACAAGGTTGGGAACAGTGCGCAGAGGTTGGGTATATGAGTTGCCAAGCATCTTATGGGCTCATCGAACCATGCGTAAAACCAGCACGGGTGAAACTCCCTTTAGCCTTGTGTATGGGACGGAGGCAGTGATTCCTGCAGAAATAGGCCTCCCATCACCGCACATGTTAGCTGCGCAAAAACAAAACAATGAGGAGAGCGCAGACTAGACTTGGACTTGCTAGAAGAAAGGCGTGAAAACGCTGCCATCAATGAAGCAAAATACAAGTCCAAGCTAGAGAAATATTACAACGCGTGAGTCTGCATATGCACCTTTCTACCCGGTGACTTTGTTCTACGCGACAATGAGACATCCAACGCCGAACGTCCTGGAAAACTGGCACCCAAATGGGAAGGTCCTTATGTTATTCATGAAGTCATAGGAAAAGGCGAGTACACACTTAAGCGCTTAGACGGAACAAGTATCCCTAGGACATGGAATGCCCAGCAACAAGTATCCCTTGCGCCCAATTATGTAATAAAGATAAGAGTTACTTCATATTTGATCTTAATGTTTCGTTACAAATGCGCGGAACCACTTTGAGTATACACAAAAACACCTTGGTGCACAATGACTCGTAAAACATAAGTCAACTACCTATGTAGCACGCATAGGAGCTGATATCCACGTGCGAGTTCATTACCAGGTTCATTCGCTATACTTACACAAAGTAGTCCATTTCACGCAATTATTGTAACAAAGAAGAAACATTTCATTGAAAGATAGAAAAATATGTACAAAACCACGTCATGCGCGGCGCAAACAATGATCCTACAAGAGTATTACATTAAGGATCCTACACTAGTCTTTTTCTTCAGCAGCGACCTCAACGTCTTCTGGAAAGATATCCTTCAAGCGGTCGACGAAGTCATCATGGGTAACCGCCTCGCTTACCAACTCCAAGGCCGGAAAATCAAGACGATTATACCCCTGTTGCGCCTTCTCAAAGACAGCTCCAGTGTTAACTCCATGAGTGGAGGCATGGCTAGAATCCCATGGAGTGTCCAAGGCATGAGTGACTTGTTGCGCACACTCAGCATAGCCTTGTGCATGCCCATCATGGCGCACAACAACCACCAACTTAGCCACTGCATCATCCAACTCCATGGAGTTCACAATGGAATTGGCAATCTGCAAATTCAAAGGAAAGATTAGAGCCATTCCATAAGGTCAGAAAACACAAGTGAAAACACTTACATGGCCAATTCTATGCTGTTGAAGCCACAACATGTTGTTGGTGAGTGATTCCACCAACGATTCGGAGATGGCGCGGGAGCTTTCAGAATCCTCCAATTTTTTCTCTCCCGCCTCCACCTTCGCCTCCGCCAACTGCAGCCTACGCAGGAGGTCAGCATTCTTCACTGAGTCTACTTGGAGATCTTTCTTAGTGCTCGCTAAAGCAGCGCAAGCTTCGACCTCTTGATTTCAACAAGGTTAGCATCATAACTTAGACATATCAACAAAGAATGAAACCAAGAAAAGGGGGTACCTCTTTCTGCTCGCTGTGCTCGCGTTGCATACTGGCTTGTGCAGCCGAGGCAGCCACCGCCTCCTTCTCCTTCCTCTCGCGCACCACATCAGCGCGCAACTGGGCCAGTTCATCTCTCAGGGATTTCTTCTCCCTGTTATCCCTCTCACAAGCCTCCTTCCACAACTTGCGCTCCTCAACAAGTTTGGCATCTGAGGCTTTGGCCCGATTCTTCCACCCCTGCGCAGACCATCCTTCAATTCGCTGATTATCGGCGAAGGCAATCTCCCTTGCCAACACCGCAGCTTCACGCGCAGCCTCAAGATCCTTCTTTTGCTTCACCAGGCCCCGCCATTCACGAACAATCTTATAGGTCACAGAGGCGGACCTGGCAGTTGCATGTAGGTACATATGATACGTCTCTTCTTCTTCACGATCAGAAAGCAAACATACCTCCGCCGGGGGAAAGCTCCTTTAAAAAACTTACGGCATGCCGGCCAGTGAGAAAAATCATCTCCTTCTCCAACTTCCACACAGGAGTGTGGATCTCTTCAGCTTGAGAAGAGGAAAATGACCTGTAATAATAATCCTCGGAGTCTCATCCGGGCGGATGGGAGACAAACCAAGGGCGGCAGATCCCGCGCCGCCCCCAAGTAAGGTTCCTCCACATGTCCTTGTGGAGCACTAGTCTAAACCTCTTCGGCGGATGCCACTCCCGACGGCCCCGCTCCACCAGCATTAACCGCGCTACCCAGATGCGCGCGTTCTGCCCCCACCACAACGGGTTCTTGCACAACGATCCCCGATTCTTCCACTTCCATGGAAGGTTCCCCAATATCCACCCGTGATTCCTCAACAACAACCACAGGTTCTTCAATATCCTGTTGTGGTTGCGTCAATGGAACACCTGGAGTTTCCAAAACCGGGGAACCCACATTAGTACCCATACCAACACCTTCCACCTCCACATGAGGCCCCTCCCTTACGCCGACCAGTTCTTCTGCCCCAACAGCAGAACTTCCTCCTTGTCCACCGGCCTGGGTCATCGGGGATTCAACTTCCGCAACGCATGTGCCAGAATCAACAAAAAGTGGCTCATCCCCCACTGTATAACAACAAGAGTTAGTTATGTACAACATGAAAACCGGAAGGAAATATCAAAGGGTACAAAGGCTTACAAAGGGATATTCTAGAAGTTAATGATCCCAAATCCGCCCGCTTACCAAAATGTCTCCGCGCAACATTTTTAGGGGGTTGCGCGGAGAGGTTCTCCTTCAGGCGCCTCTTTCGCTTTAGAGGCACTTCTGGGACCTTCTCAGCATCCTCCCGGGGTAGCAGGTATGGCGGTAGGGATAACCGCCTGCTTTGGTGCAGCCCTCTTTGCACCTACAGGTTCAAGACCCTCCCATGAGTCAGAGATGACCACATAAGTTTTCCACTTGTCAGTGATAACGCGCTTACCTTTGGGAGGGCCTGCTCCAGGTTGAGGTGCCTCCCTCTCCACCACCGCGCTCGACCCCGCGCGTCGTTTTTCCTTGTGATCTGGGCCAATGCCCAAATCTCCCAGAGCGCCTGCATTTAAAGAAGGACAACACGTAAGTCACCTACAAAGGTGCGCAAGTAAACAGCAAAGACTCATCAGTTGGTGGCGTAGGGGCCTCTAGGTCCGCATCCTTGATCAGGGCAAAATTGCCCAGGACCTGCGCGTACCAGGTAGGCTCATCCGGCTTCAAGGGAAGCTTTTCTATCCGCCCTTCTTCCTCTGGAAGGGGACCAAAAACAAAGGGGCTCCTGCAAACAAATTACACGCATGATGAACTAATACACAAGTCAAAACCAAGAAAGCACAAGGAAGTAAGAATGCTTACTGCGGTTGCCCTCAACATACACTGGTCGAGACCAACGGTCGGGTCCCCACACCAGGCTCATCCCCGCCGCCACCAGTACCCTCTCCGACAACTGAATTGTCAGGATCTCCTTCAAATCGCAATACCAGGCGTCCAGCACTGGTATTGGTAGGGTTTCCGCCGGAATCTCTTCCGGCCCCCGGAACGCCAAAGGCATCGGTATAACACCGGCCTTCACAAAAAAGAATTTTGCCTTCCAATCATGGAAAGACTTGGGGGGAGAGAGCAAAATTTTCCGTGCCTGCGCACGGTGGTGAAACGAATAAAACCCCATTGAACAATGGAGTTGATAAAAACGTACGAAACCGGTCGACGATGGGAACAGACCTAGACGACTGGCAAAGAAACTCAAAGTGCCTGATTCTCACCATTCCCATCGGATTCAACTGGGAAAGGTGGAACCCCTAATGCTGAAGCACTTCCAAGAAAAACTTGGTGGCGGGCAACCGGAAGTTCCCCTCACCAAAGAAATCAGAGAACAGGGTGATGTAACCCGTCGGAGCATCAGCGGCCGTCTCACCCTCCGCCGGCAACCGGGCGTCCCAAGTGAGAGGAAACCGAAAGCTAGACACAATCTCATCAAACGCCTACCGGCTCAACTTACAAGCCGGCAAAGGAGGCGGAGCAGCGGCACCAGCGGCACCAGCGGCAGCCTCAAGCTCTCTGTATGCCATCAGAGACAAAGAAAGAAAAGAAAATTTTTGAAAATTTTTTGAAGAACTCAAAGAACTAAGCAAACTCAGAGAAAAAGTTTGAAGAAAAAAATGAATGAATGAAGAAAAACCTACCGGAGCACCCCTATTTATAGCGCTCACATTTAATGCGCTCGGAGAACGTGTATCACACGTGGTAATAGCACCCAATCACAGAGGGACGCGTGGCGAGCGAGTGGGTAGTGACGGTTAACATGCGCGCGTGGCCACCACGCTCTCTGCCAATCCATTAAATGAATTGGTAGACGAAGCGGCTGAGTGCACGCTACAGCTGTCAGACGTCTTTTCAACTCCCACTTTTTCTCACCAACTCACCCTGCAACGTCAGAAGATCAGATTTTCAAATTCCAAGAGCTGATGACAAAACGTTTCCTTCACCTGAACGTTTCCTCTCAACACTTAATAAAATTTTCGCCACAACATTAACGACGCAAGCAACAACTCTCTAGTCCAGCACTCCTCCCACTTTACAACATGCCTATAGTAGCAGCACTGGACTGGGGGGACTTGAGGAGGTATGGTCCCAAATGACCATACCCCTGACCAAATTTCTACAAGGATAACCTTGCGCGTAATGTGCAATGGCGCGCCTTCCTTGGAACCAATAAGTCATACAATGAACCTTGCGCACTCAGTGCAACAGTGAATTATACCAGCTTCAATAGGTCACACAATGAACTTGTGCACTCAGCGCAACGGTGAATTAGACCAGCATCAATAGGTCACACAATGAACCTTGCGCACTCAGCGCAACGGTGAATTAGACCAATACAATTAAGTCATACAACGAGCCTTGTGTACTCGCCACAATAGCAAGTTAGACTCACGCGCGCAGGTTACTAGACCCTGCGCACAACAACATTCCTCTGAGCTACGAATCCCAAAACCTTGCAAGGACAAGACACACATGAGAAGCGCCTCATAGTCTTGGGACAAAATGATATACCCCTGACATCCCGCGCTGGCGGGAAAAACCTTGACAGCCTCACAGAAGGGGTAAGCACTAAGAGATGTTGACCATACCTTAGGGTACGAAATGGCAGAACTGTGACCCGAAGGTCACTTGGCAGGTTGCGTGTGACAGTGCCCATGACTAGGGAGGCAAGCGTCAGACCATACACCAACCACGTCTCTGCCAGTGACTGTTCCACCTTCTCCATTTTTGGATGGCAACAGACCTGAGACTAGAACCGGCTGCCTTTACACGTGGCACCACTCAACATCTGACAAAGCATACCTCACGACAGTGGACATTAATTCTCCTGCAAGGAGCATTTAATGTCTGGCGCAGAGGGACAAAAAATGTCTCTGGCTGTATGGGCCGGCCCAAGGCCCACCAGCACTTCTCCTGAACATACCTTTTTTCAGCTATAAGTAAGTATCGGATCTCCAGGTAAAATGACGCTGACACACTTGCAGTACTTTACTCAACACACACAAGCTTACGCTTATACTTGCAATCACTTGCTTACCATCCCAGATGCTTATTCTCACGCTGGAGTATGGTCACGGAGAAAACCACTCTTTTCCCCGTGGCGAGGCTAACGGCGTTGCTTGTTTTGCAGATCAGCTGGAGCGAGCTTACACCCCGAAAAGTGAAGTGAGAGGGCAACCTTTTATGCAGAAACACCCTAGTTGTGACTTACATATCCCCGGATATCACTAGGTTCAACCGGTGCTTCTTCAATTAACATGCATAAAATAGTCAAATTTTATATAATGATTATTTTTAAACCTTTTAAAACTAATTATATTGCATAAAAAGACTTTTGTACATATTTTTTATGTATATAAACAGGTTAATTCCTTGAACTTGTGTATTTTATATATAGATATAATTTAAAAACATATCATAATGTTTCCGATTCAGTTCGGTTAACGTCTGGTTGCGGAATACCCTTAAAAATAGTTATAACCGATTAATCGGTTAATCAAATAACCTTAACCATAATAGTCAGTTAACCTTGGTTATCGGGTAATTCGGTTCGGTTATTAGTCAATTTCCGTTAACGGTTAAGGTTTGCTCACCCATAACCGTGGTATTTAACCCATTTAGTCCAGACTGTGTTGAGTATATACATGGTGCTTCGTCTATGTGGCAACCTGTGCATAGTGTATGATTAGATGACCTCTGATTAGATTTCAAGATATCAACATTAATACAATTATGCCCTTGATACCAACATGCAATAGTTTCTAGTGTATATACCGGCGATGACAGGTGATTTAGATATTCTCTTTCTCACCTATCTCTCTCTATATATATAGAGAGAGAGCGCAAGTGCGCGCTTTACTATAGCAAAATCCTTATTATGAAGATTCAATGGAAAAAAAAATAAGAGAAATCTCTAAAATTTTAAGATGAAGAACTCAATGTGAGTGCTCTTAGAAGATGAAATATATGTGATATAATAATGAGAAAATACTGAATTGATAAAAAGTTAATAGATGCTCACTTAAACCGACTAAACAGAAGCGAAACGAACAAAATTGGACTCAACTTAAAAGAGACATAATTTAGACTATATTTGGGGTTACAGGCTAATAGTGGACAGAAATGTCTTGGCGAGCTAGGTAATGTGGTTTTAGAACCTGAATATCATCGTATACAACTCGATTTCTATGTCAAATTTTGTCCCACTCTTAGCAACATTTAATTTTTTTCTTTTGTACGTATCTCTTTTAATAACTGGTTTGAGTAATTTATGCATTTATTTAGAAATTCAATTTTATAAATAGAAAATTAATTTTCGTTTCATTTTTTGCTCGACTAGCCAGCTATATGTAGACTTCACCAAATAAAATTGAGCCTCATGTAATGATTTTAATGCTTTAAATTATTCCAGTTTTCCTCTCAAACTCTCAAAAAGTTTATTTTATCAGTTGTGCTTTTCTCCTGCGTCAAAATACATATGTATTTGGTAAATATTTTCTATTTAATTAGCATTGGTGTAATAAGGAAACTACTCTAGAGTTCAGCAACTGAATTGCAATATAACAAAGAATCAATAACATATTAAATTCTTATACAAAAAACACTATTACAACTATATATATGTCCTACTAAATCTATAACTTTTATATATACTAACAATTCTTACTAAAATAATTACTTTTCTTAAATATATCGTATATAATATACAAGCACCACTAACTAATGGAACTTCTGTCAATTACTTGGTACCTAACGTCTTCTTGCGAAAAATTAACATATATGTAACTGTGCTATAATATGCATAACCACATGTTGAGAGGAGGGTATAACGGTATATACACCTGCACACCGATCCAAGACAAAAAAAAAAAACGCGTGTTCAAGGCTCCACTAGGACAGGGTTGTCGACTTTTGTTTCTGGGATGACATGTGGGGCCCGGATCATGACACTCTGGATGAAGGCAATCACCTGAAGATACACAAAAAATTTTGATGCAAGGCTTTGTTAATTCTTACAAGGTATTACTAAAGCTCGTGATTTGTGTATATATAGTTCATAACGGGTTAAATGGCGTTCACGTTGAAAATGTCATTTTAAGTATTGGTAGAACGGGTCGGGTCAGGCTATTAGGTTGGTTGACCCGCAAACACTTGTCCATTTTTTTTCTAAATCTATGTATAATTAACATGTTAAGTATGATAACAAAAAGGATTTGAATTACAATGATAATTAAATCTTTTGAGTTGAAACAATTTACAACTTTGGCAGGGCACCATTCAATCTCCTGTGACCCATTTGACCCGTTCCCCTTGATATTGACACAACCCAAACCGATATATTCATAAGGGTCAAGATACCACCTCTACAGCATTACTTATGCCCAACTACGATAAATAATATACTCCCGGCATATACCAGTCAAAAAGAAAAGATTTAGATGGTATCGAAGCTCTTACTATAGCAAATGCAGCACACACAAGACTAAAACCAGGAAACACGAATGGAGCGTCATCAGACAAGAATAAAGCTGCAGGTTAGAATTGGAAGCATAAATTAGATTCTGTTAAATATTAAAACAATAAAATCAACCAAAAACAAATTATCCACGAACACTTTGCACACCTGTTAAAGGACTAAAAATCAGTGGAGAAACAATACTGGCAAAGGAACATAGGCCGGTAATACACCCTTGAGCCTTTCCCTGAAAAGAATAAAACAAGAGGCCTTTTAAGTATATAAAAAATCCGTTTCTTGCAAAACTATACGGAAATCGACCAAATTTACTTCAAATCACCTGCTCAGTAGGACCAACTTGTTTGGATACAATGCTACGTAACTGAAAAGTGTCGATTTATTAAAGATATATGAAAGTCTAACGAACGAAAATACATCAGATACAAAGAACTCACGCTTGGTCCGGCAAAAACAGCCAGGATTTGAAATGTGGCCGCAAAATAAATAACCTGTTTGATAGATACATCCACTAGTCAAAACCGAGACACACACATTTAATAAAGAAAACTTGTTATTGATACTTGAGCACGAGAACATACCCATGATGACCAAGCTACACTGTACAGAAAAATCTGCATTTAAAACCAAAGATTACATTAGGGAGCAATCAAATTTAAATTCTTTATAATGTTTGATGTTCCTGAGAAGATGATTTTATAAAATTTTAATAGAGAATATACGTACATGTACACAGTTAAACACGAGCCCAATTGCAAGAATCTTTTCTTCGCTTATAACTCTAGCCAACAAGGGCATAAGAGCCATCTGCAGCAATCAAATCCAATATAACTTTTAACATTTTACTTAAAGCGGTTACCGAAGAAAACTATATCTACAAGACATACTTGCGATATGATCCCTGCTATCCCATTGATGATCATCAAGTCAGCAAACTGATCTTTATCAAAATGGAATTCGGCCTTCAAATAGTACTGCACGATACAAAGATAAATGCTTAACAAACCCGCAAGTTTTAATGCAAATGCTAAAAGTAGTATAGTGCTATATGATGTACCAATAATGCAGAATAAAGGCCTAATTCACCCAGGCTGCTGAAAAATGCCACAATAGCTGCTTGTGAAAATGTCCAGCTGCAAGTATCATCCAAAACAAATTCAGGCTTCAAATCAAAATCAAACTTCGCCTATCTAAATCGATAATCTACTCATATCTAAAACTGATCATAAACAACATACCTACTCCTCAACAATGAAATCGAATCCTTCAATGAAGGACTTTTACGGTCCCTACACTTTTTCTCAATCAGGCATTCATTCTCCGTCTCTTCTTTCAAAGAAGCGGCGATCACAGCAGCCTCCATACTTGATTCTGGCAGGAAAATCCTCATGTACACAACCGAAACCATTGCAACGGCTGCAGCTACCTGAAAGAAATAGCTAACTGGATTCACATTTTGTATTATAGAAGATTATGATGGAAGAAATAGTTAGTTACTTGAAAGACGGAGGCGGTTGAGGGGAGGAAGCGAGTGGAGAGATTGCCGAAGACGAAGGAGCACGATGAGATGCCGGTGAGGATTCCGAACGCCGACCCTCGCCGTGATAACGGTACGTTATCTGCCTGACAGTTACAAAATTCAAATGCTTGTTACAAGTCAACGTTGTTTTCTTAAAAGTCAAAAGGTTTTTTCCTTTGATAGCAACAATAAATAACAAATTTTGAAAAACAAAACTACCTTAATAGTAATTACGTGTGTATGGTAAACATTCTGTACAAATAGTTTTATCTTACAAAACGTATGAAAGGTATGAAAAGGTAAAAAAATGCGGTGACATTTTCGTAATTATTATACTCGTAATTACCCTACAGGATCAAAATTACCCTACAAGATTAAAATTACACTAAAAGATAATATTACCCCTATAAGATCATTTGTAGAATAATTATGATATTCTACAAAATTACCCTAAAAGATCAAAATTAATAATTACAAAAATGTCACCGCGTATTTTTACATTTTCATGTCTTTCGTATGTTTTGCACGATAAGACTATTTGTATTTGATCTTTTGCTTACGTGTGTATATACTCCATGTTCTTTATATTATCAGTTAATGTACCAATTCTTTTTTTTCATGAATCTACTTTATTTTCTTAAAAGGTATATGTTTTGAAACAATTATAATAAAACACGAGTTGACATGCATAACGTGAATATGTGAAACTTTTTTCTCATATTTTAGTTTTATAGAAGTAAAGTATTGTCTAACCCTATAGCATAAAAATGATTATTCTTATGATTCCATTAAACATCAAACATTGGAGCGAGACTAAACATATCTCATGTATGTTTAACTCATCTTATATGAGTAAACTAGAAAAATGTAGTAAGTTATATACCATAGTGTAGTGTACTTTTAATGCAACCCTTAGATGTAAGAAGGTACAACATGGTAGGAGAGACAAGACTAGATAGAGATGATTACCACGTAAGCATGTGCAAGACAAAGCACACTTCCCTCACAAATCGTGGAGGTGAGGGTTTTGAGTGCATAGTATGCAAAGAAGTAATTCCTCTCCCTGCTGTATGCCAAGATTACTGTTAATTTCATCCACCAAATAATGAGTTAGTAACTAGTGTGTACATCATGCTTAGACATTTTGTACTTTTTAATTATTCTATAAGAATTCGCTTATTGGTATTTTTATTCAAATATATATGGTTAAAATGTACAAACATAAAATAATGAGGTTAACCACTAAGAACACAAACATGAAACCAAATGTTACATTATTTGTGATAGAAATAGTAAGTGACATACACGGTGTTATTTGTGAATTGGGTTGTTTCCGAGTGTCATTCTAATAGGGAGGTTAGTGGCTAAATACTGACATGAGGATGATAGCAAAGGACTATCGAAGTGGGAAAATGAAAAGGATTAAAGAGAGTCAAAGAGTATATGCGATTGTTGGGAAGGAAGGAAGCGAATGGAAATTGGTGGTGGTCTTGTTTTGTTAGAAGCTTTTTAAGATCGGGTGGTGATGACATAGAAATAAAAAAGTAGATGTATAAGTATACTAAATGTGGACTTGCGTCGTTAGTAGTAAGCTAAACAGAAATTCAAAGGGAGGGTATCAAGATATAAAAGAAGACTAAGAAGTTGGACCTAAAAGTTAATAAAGTAGGATATATGTGCTTTATTGAAAGAGTTATCAAATACGATGTAACAACAATGGCTATTGGCAAAGCAATAAAAGTTGTAAAACCATTTCTTCCATTGAAAGTTCTGAAAATCATATATTTCTATTTTTTTAAAATCCAGTTAACCATATTATATTTTAGTTGTATTCAAATCATTAATAATTTTTGGCATATAATATTCTTTTCATCACAACTTTTTTTTCATATGTAAGTCAATACAACTTGAAAATCATTATGTTATTTTGTTTCCTATTACTTCTCAGTAATAAACAATTAAACATATAAGACTTTAAACTTTCGTAACCTAAACCCTAACCAGTAACTAACTCATAACTCGTTAGACCATAAAGAATATAGAGATTGATCAATAACTACCTTTGTGTAAATGAAAATAAGGTAAATGTCACGAGCTTGAAAATATATATTATATCATGTTCTTTTATTTGTAAAACAAATATAAATTTATGTAAGTTCTACGAGGGTATACAATCATCTTCTCATATAACAAATATAAACAAATAATAATATCATACTTAATTAATACCATATCTAATTGGGGGGAGGGGAGGCTAGAGGTGTACAAATCGGTTTTTTTCAAAAACCGGTTTCGATTTTTAACTGAACCGGTTTTTTTCTTCAAAAAAATAACCGGTTTTTTTATAACCGGTTTTTTCAACTCAAAACAATAACCGGTCCAACCGGTTAGGACCGGTTTTTAACTGGTTTATTTAAAAAAAACCGGTTTTTTTACCGGCTAAACCGGTTTTTTATAACCGGTTTCGGTTTTAAAACCGGTTTCAAAGCTCAAGATACCTAACCGGTTTACAACCGCCGGTTCGGTTCGGTTATAAAACCGGTTATAGAAAAATCGATTAAAAAACCGGTTTCGGTTTTTTCCAGTTTCGGTTTTAAAACCGGTATTTTTGTACACCTCTAGAGGAGGCTGGGTTTAATTGACAAAACCATTGGAGTTAAGGTGTTATTCCCCTTAAAGTTAAAGATTTGAATTTCTTTAAAGACGGATTTAGTGTAATTTAAGCCGTTAAAAAAATAAATAAAAGACATATCTAATTGATAAAAAAAAGGATAAAACTAATTAAGGAAACATAGTAACATTTTATATCTTATTAATGCTTATGTATTATTACTTTTCAAGTTAGTTTATTCATATCTTTATATAAAAAGTCACCATTATCATAAACTAATAAAAGTCGGTATTTGCCAGTGATGTTAAATCCAGTCATATCCCTGCATCTCCTCTAACCTTTTTCGTTCTTTTGGTTCCAAAATCTCCTGAAAATTTTATATATTTATTTATTTATTATTATTTAATTACACTTAAGTACACAAAACAGAATAGAAATAAAATACAAAAAGACTTGACACATACAGAGAAAAACAAATAAATTAAAATTGAATATAAAGTTGGTGTTTATGATTGCTTATTAATTTTACCCTCTAGGCCTCTATTTCTTTACATCAATTATATTATAGTTATTATTTGCTCTAGTTTAAATTTAAAACTAATTAAAAGGTATGTATCTTTACTAAATAGACTAGTCTAACATTTGCTCTTTATCTAATTAACAATCTCAATCTCCCATCAATTCATTCATTAGCTAACTTTTAATTTTTATTTATTGTTTTTTAAGAACAAAACAAAAGGTAAATTGGTAGAGAATGCGTACCCAAAGGTAAAGTATTTAATTTTTATTTATTGTTTTTTTAAAAAACAAAACAAAATGTGAATTGGTAGAGAATTCATACCTAAAGGTAAATTATTTAATTTTATTTATTGTTTTTTTAAAGAACAAAACAAAAAGTAAATTGGTAGAGAATGCGTACCCAAAGGTAATATATTTAATTTTTATTTATCGTTTTTTAAAAAACAAAGCAAAAAGTGAATTGGTAGAGAATTCATACCCAAAGGTAAAGTATTTAATTTTTATTTATTGTTTTTTTAAAGAACAAAACAAAAAGTAATTTGGTAGAGAATGCGTACCCAAAGGTAAAGTAGTGAGGAGCATTGGGAGAGTGAGCATGACCTTCCTCCCATAATTGTCTGAAAGATTACCAATCAGAGGCATCATCACCAAGCTCCCCATCCCTGTTATCTGTCATTTATATTACGTTTAATTAATTTATTAATTGGGTGATGGTTCATTGGTAAAAATAAAGCCTTTAAACACTATGGGAGAGGGAGGTTTTGGGTTCAAGTTACACATACAATAAAAATAAAAGAAATTTACCGTTCAAAAATAATATTACGTTTAATTTGTTACAATTATTTTAAAATAAAATAATTTTTCCAATATTATCTAGATAAATATAGTAGTTGGGGTTTATGGTAGTTATTTTTGTCATGTTTTAGAGATAGAGTTTAATTATGTTTTATATCTTTTTAGTAATTCTATATGTATTTTAGTTTATAATTGATTAATAACAATAATTATATAATACTTGACGAGCTTTACATAATTTCATATGGTACATAGCTTTAAGGTTTTGCTTTACTCTTTTATCTTCCTCCCTATATCTTTTTGTTGCTTTTATAGTAAAATTAGAGTGATGGTCGACCATCTTCCCCGTTACCACCTTTTGTACATGAACGCCTTACACACACATGTCATAGCTTATGTCACCGTAACCCTAGTAGAGTGCCTCTTGTCGTCGACTAGAATATTATACCAACATATTCATTATTATTTGCTCTAGTCTGATCATCTAATCTCCTTCTGTTCCGGTTATGAATGAGTATCGTATATAACATACTAGTTAGGTTTATTGTAAAACTCATACTACAACTAAGATATATGATAATTAAGATATGTAATTTGATTATATTTCCTCCTAATCAATTAGGACATGCAAAAAAATGTGTACGTGGATAGTAGAGAAATATTAACAAAGAAATGTGACTATATACATGAATATTTCAAATCATGTTACAGTTTTAAACGTAATAATAAATAAAGCCTCACTTCACTTAGAGGCGAAGTTGAACATATTTATGTGTGGGTTTTAAAAACGAAATACTTTCACTTTAAGAAAAGAAACAAGAAGCTTTGTCAAAAGCAATGGAATCTTCTAAAACCCAAATCAACTACCACTAAAACTACAAATGATATTTACCTTTCTAAAAGGTAATTAAAGTGGTGCATTCTAACTAGGAACCTTGTAAGTAAAGAAAAGAATTGCTTTCCTATAGGAAACATAAACATAAATAATATTTTATAATTATGTTTATTATACAATTATACATAAGGATTTATGAATTATATATACATATATATAGTGTTGTAAAAATCGGTATTAATCAGCGCCTAGGCGCTAGTCGGGCATTGGCTGATAAATTTTGAGCTAGTCGGACCATTAGTCAGTAGTCAGTGCAAAGCGGCCCAAATTGGCCCAAGTCGGCCAAATCCTTTCTAGTCGGCTCACTCTTTTTTAGTTTAAATCTGGCCCAAACAAATGTTTTTAACCATTAAATACATGGCCCAAGTTGTTTAATCTAGCGAAAAAAACAAGTTTCTAACCCACTAAAACATATTCCATGAGGCCATGACTAATATGTTAATATTTGAATGTATGAATACTTAAATTGCTATGTTTTAAACTTCTTTGTTTGAAATTTGAACTATTTTTAAGGATTATATTGATATTAATGTGTGTATTGAATGTTTAAAACTTGATTTGTTATGTTTTAAACTTAGTTGTTTGAAAGTTGAACTGTTTTAATTATTATATTGATATTAATGTACGTGTATATATATATATATATAAATTTAAAAATTATATATAAAAATTTCGATCCGAGTAATTCCTAGTCAGTACTTCACCGTCTAACTAGCGCCTAGCGATCTCTACAACACTGCATATATATATATATATATATATATATATATATATATATATAATTCTTCCATTTTGTGGGTGTATTCTTGCTCTAATATATAATAATTTAAAGAAGGATACGATCAAATTTACATACCACATGTAACACTATTTGTATCGTTCGATAATGATTTTGATTTTTCTAATATTTGAATACATAACAATTTTAAGTAAAGACTATAAGAATTAAATAGATACTTATACATATTCCTATATAACTCATAACGGTTTCTTTTTTTTTTGTTTCTCACTATATATGATCATCATTACGTAAAAGTGTTTTTGCAACTTTCTACTTAAAATTAGTTTTGTATCAACGCAACACCCACAATAAAGAGATGTTCAATTTCTAACCAAATTTAAGTAGAGTACGACGATAACCGAGTAGACATCATTGATATGTTTCATATATGACATATAATATAGTTTTTACTTCTGTCTCTCTCATTACATAACGATTATATTTTAAACGCCCAGTACTTTATGTATCTTCTACAATTTTTATAAAAAAATATTGTGTACTTAACGTACCTATATATTTTATCCACCCACGTTTCATGTCAATTAATATGATGTTATATATATATATAGTGTACCAAAAAGAAACTTGTAATTCAATTTATAGAAAAGTAAATAGTAAAAAGTAAAAGGAAATTTAATTTCGATGAATTCGGATATATTGACGAAAAACGCAAGAAATCCCACATGGGAAACATCAAAAACCCTTTTTTCATTTGTTTTATAAGTCTGTATTAATTTATATGTTCATAACATAAAGCGCCACAAAAATATTAAACAAATAAAAGCTGTTACCGCTTGTGTGGCTCCGGTGAGGTAAATCGCCAAGGAACACTCATCTTCTCCGGGACAAAGTGCCGCCATGGTGACGTCGGTAATGGCCGGAACCACCATGAAGTTAGCGAAATTGAAGACGAACACCGTCATGAAAAGGTGTCCTAGCCCGGATGACAGGATGGTCTTTTCGGCCATGATGGTGGTGGCCATGGTGGTAGTAGTGATGGTGGTGATGAGTGAAAGGATGGAAAGCAATGCTTAATGTGGAAATCCCACCTCTATATTTATAGCAAACTGGATGAGATGTCACTATTGGTTATGTCACGAAGCAAATGAATCTCACAAGCCAAGTTACAATTACTCCACTCTCAACGCCTAGACCCCCTTCATTTCTTTCATACATCATATATGCCTTACTTATATAGGGAAAGTTGATTTTTTCTTTTGCCTAAAATTACCTTAATACCCCTTTGCTTAAGAATATTTCTTTCAAGAAAAAGACACAAAATCGTTTAAAGTTATGAGTATGTTATAATTTTTAAAATTTTGATTATTACTTGTTGTTTTCCGGTATCTTTAGTATTCAATCTATTTCTTGTTATGTATGATACCCTAACTATATTTGATAGTTACATTCATATATGAAATTTGTTGTAACAATGACTTGAGTGATCTAATAATCGGAATGTTATGAATAGCAAAGAATACTACTAGTATCGTCACGTTAGTTTCATTTCCCATAACCTAATTTTGACATAAGAGCTTGTGTTTTTTAGAACGGCTACATTATGTCCACTGCAATTGCAAGATGTATCGTAGCAAGTATAGTTCATAAGTGGTGTGTTGTTTGAGAGCTTACTATGGCGATGCCCGAACAATACCTAAGCGCTTTCTACTATATCTTGTAGTGTTTATGAGTTGGAATCATCATATTTGGATCAACCTTGGTCCAGTTGTCTTATCATTCGGAAATTACGTTATTTTTACGTTGTTTGTCTTATAATCAGGATTCATGGGTAACTAACTTCTATCAATGATAGGGATGGCAACGGGTCGAGTTAAGTTGGCATATATGGGACTTGCTTGTTGTAATTCTCATTACCCAAAACCGATCTTCAACTCACCTAAAAGTTGTCTTGAGTTTACAAATACTCATCATCATATCTAATAACTCTATAAGTTTACTAATTTTAAGCTTATAACAACTTTAAGATACCACTTTTAGGTTTTTATAATTGTATATTATTAATACATTCAGTTTTGATGAAGTAAAATAGGGTTGGATAGTAAGACAAGTATCACCTAATACCATATACATCATGAACTCATAAAAATGTTACAATCTAATCCCATATTTGGATATTGGTCCTATTAACTACAAAAAATGTGTCGGATTTTGTGTATTTATATTGGGCTGGGGTTATTATACCATCGAGTGTATTTAGTCTTGATGACACTTAGAAGGCTTGCTTTAGGTCAACCAGAAAGAACGTTATGTAATTATTATGAATATATAATAATATACATGTGTAATCCTTTTTTTTATTTAAAAAATATAGATTTATAGCCAAAAAAATGTTTAAAAAATTGTTGTATTTTTAAGATTTTTCAGAGTTTTTTAGTTTTCTAATGAAACATCCCCTCTATGAATATATATATATATATGGGTTAAAATAAGAACTAACTTGAATTGTGAGAACCGTTAGAACTAGGCTATCCAAAAGGTTTTTCCATTTTTTTCCTCAAAAAGCATAAAAAAATTACTTGTTTCAGCCAAAAAAATTAAAAAATGTCGCATACACACATTTACATGAGGTGTAAAAATATTTATCTTCATAACAACTTTACACCAGCGCGTAAAAAAACTTACACCAGTCAAAACTACCGACTCGACAATTTTTTTTGTTTTTTTAACAGATGTTTTTATAATATTTTCATCTACGTTTGTGCAAAAAAAATTTGGCCAACACCCCGGATTTCCAACCCAAATCCATACACCGGTGGGCTGGGTGGGGAGTATTGTGACGTCAGTTGATAACATCATAGTCAATTAAACACGGCACTGCGGAAGTCTTGAAATAAAATTACTATTACAAACCAGATGTTCGGAAATACAAAATAATATACAGGCTCGTAATAGAAGATCCACAAGCGGATCTTAAAATGTACAAAGAAAGAATATAAAACAGACTTTAGGGCAGATCTAAGGATTTGCAAGATCCTCTTAGTCACTACCGAGCAGCTTCCGGCCTATTTTGTATTGTACCTGCAATTTAGTCTTGGGACGATACGTTAGCTTTCGCTGGTAAATACACTCAACTGACTCATTTTGAAAACATATTAAAATGATTTTAAGTGCACAGGGCACAAAATCTTTTATAACTTGAGAAAGTTACTTTGTAACCTTGTTAACAGATTCACATGTTTGTCCATACATACAAGGCCCAATATAGAGACCGAGACATGATTAAATACACATCACTTAGAACTCACAGAGGAGTTATCCCCAACGTCTTGGGTAATTTGCATTTGAGCGTCTGTCAGGTGTATGCCTACACCCGACGCTAAGGTCGTGGCCATTAACTAAGCTAATGAGCCGAGGATATCCAGGACACGGTAATTTAACCCCCGATGTTTAAGTTATCAAACAAAACTGATTAAAACAGAATATGAGGATTTACTAGCCACAATCCGGCATTCGATTGATCCCATTTCTGACCAAGCGGTAATAGTTTACCGTATCCCAAGCCCGTATAGGGAAATAAGTCGAGAGTATTTACCTGAGCTAGTCTTCTTTTAATTTCAATGTATACGAAAACACTTAATTGCAGATATCATTTACCGGCAAGGCTCTAGTCTGGATTATGACATAAGCTAACCAATTAATACTAACAGTCTTTATTTAAGTCATAGACTTAGACCGAGTAGTGTACATACGATGATCGGATAGAATATAGTTTAAAGCCGACAAGTAATTTGACTTGCATAATATGGGTAAACAATTAACATTCTGGATTTTGAAATTTAAATGACAGGGTTAAACCCATTTCCTTAAATTCCGTAAACTAGTTACGTATAATCAATCGTACGCTTATTGTAACATTCATCGTAAAACGGGTTTCAAAACCCACTTCGTTTAATAATCAAACATTCGGTTAAAAGTTCGTTGCGTATTTATTGTGCCGGTTATTTAAAATAATACATAATTAATAAATATTTTAGAGTTTAAAAACCATAATTAATAAATAATAATAATAAACTTTAATAATAAAACAGAATAGGGTAGCCGGGTTCTCGAACCCGAGTCTCCCCGATTGTACACACACAGCCTTCACCACTACACTACACACATTTGTGATTAAAACTGAAATCAATTAAGTTTTATATTAAGACTCGCATATTACCGGTTTGAAATCGCGACTGTAATCGCCAACTTCAATCAAGCAATGTCTGTTTTTAGACGGAAACAGTTACGATTTTCGAAATCAAAATCGGATTAAAACTCCAAACCGTTCAAAATTGAAATCATCAACTCGTAATTCAAGATCCGAAATCAGAAAAACCGCCAATCATCTTCATCAAAGTCAATCAATGCTTTCGGTTATTTGTTCATGTATAACTGATCCTTTGATAAGTTTCAAGGTAATCATGTATAATGATTATAACCGATTTTGAAGTTAAAGACCGAGGGGTTATAATTGAGACCTTGGGTGATTATAAATACCAGTTAAACCATACCGTCGCCCAGTTGCTCCTCAAATTCAAACCTTTCTGCTCTCTCCAAACCTCGCCGGAATTATCTGATAGTGGCCAGAAAATATCACCGGAAAACCGAAGCTTTACTTCTAATCGGTATAATTCTCAACTCTTTCTGTAATCTATTATGCAGCATGTATTAATCTTAATCAGTCAACCAGATTTTGTTTCAAACAATTTTCGGTCGAGTTATAAGTTCTGTGTTTTTTAAAGTGAAGAAGATGAAGTTTAAGATGTATACTAATATAATTAAAATCGGGTATTTAACCGGGTTAGACACACAGTCGAGCGGTGGATTGTGTGCAATTACAAAGCACACGACCCGAGTTCGAATCACACATGTTTCCGACTTTCTGAAATAAAAGCAACATTTTTAAACTTATTCAGATCAATTCACAGCATATATATAAAATTAATATAATCCAGTGTTTATACAGATTAGACACATAGCCCAACTGGTTGGGCTGTATGCACCCGAACCGAAGGTCCCGAGTTCGATTCCGGGTTCTGTAACCGGTTTCGGCCATATTAAATCATTTTTAATAAAAACTAAATAAGGTTAAAGCTAGTTAGTATATATATATAATTAGAACAGAGAATATTTCGGGTTAGACACGTAGCTCAGTTGGTAGAGCTGCGTGCACGTATACGAGAGGTCACGGGTTCGAACCTCACTCGCCGCCTGAAATTCATGCTATCCGACCGGTCAGACCTGACAAAGTCAACCTTTTTTTTGTTTTCTTATTTTCTTTTTATTAAATTGAAAAATTATTTAAAAATACTTAAAAAAAAAGATTTTGAAGGTTAAAAATTTGCATTAAACTCACAAAAATAAATCTAAAAATCTCATTAAGAGCACTAATTAAAAATATTAATCTCAAATAAAATTTATGTATTTATCGAATTATTTCGTTATTATTTAGGTTAGTTTTCCCTCGTCGGTTGAATCATAAATTCGTGCGCATTCATCATTATCAAGAAACGCACCCACTGTGAGTGAATCTCTACCAATTCCCCGTTTTAATCATGTTTTGGGGTGTATCATGTGTCGTACTATTCTTTTATTTCATTTAAACACTTGTGCATACATCATATCCGTGATCAAATGTGTATTGATTGTTGTGTGAATTATATGTAGATTGAATTTATCATTTCAGTGCACGCATTTCATTAGGCCCATCAGTTCCCCGTGGGATACGGGTTGAGCATCAGGAGCCTCATTAGATCGGCTCCGTTTGATTGAGCCTTGATCTCAAATACATCATCATTCATGTCATATACTCATCCAAAGTGGTTTGTGATTGTTTACATATATATGTTTGCTCACATGTGATTAATGCATGAATTTTCTTTAATAAATAAAACAAGAAATTAGTTAAAATTTTTATCAAGGTTCACTCGCCAACTTTTGTTGACCCAAAATCTCCCCTGTTTTACACATGATACAGGTGATCCAGCCAAGACAGGAAACACTTAGGATGGCCTAGAAGAATAAACAAGTTTATGCTTTGGAATAAATATTTAGTTTCATTTTCCTTTGTAATTGTATGAATTTTGTTTTTGGATATTTAAGTTTGTAATTTGAATTTAATAAATATGAAACATCTTAGTAAATATCATGAGCTTTGGTGATAACCCAATTATGCCCCGACTTTTATTCCGCTGCGGGTCGGGGTGTGACAGATTGGTATCAGAGCTTGTGACTATAGGGATATAGGATAGGTTATTAGACCCTTAGAGCCTATACTATAATTGATTAAATTTTTAATTGTTTATGTGTTACATGCAAAATTCATGATGTTTATATGTTTCATGTTTATTTTCACACCCAATATTATGCAAGCACGCTCACAAATACATGTTATTATGCAATGCTTATCATAATTCGTATCCTCATAACATATCATATCTATGAGAGCACACACCTAACGATTTCCATGATTTTTGCAATGATTTTTGTATTTTTCAAATCACATCAAAGTGAGTTCTCATGACGGGCATGTAGTAACTGGAAGGGTACGAGTACCGGTAGTCGGAACGTCCTGTCTAGGCTTGGCATTCGTATAAATCCAAAACAAAGGACCAGTTTGCCTACCTGGGGACTAACGATGAGAGTACGAAGGACCTATTAGGCCAAAGCATGCTATACCAAACGTCGTGTGAACTAACCCCATTTGAGTTGTTATTGTGTCTACACCTGGACACCCTCCTACCATACATCTCGCTATCATATTTTACGATTTTCATTCGGGTGGTGCGAGTGTTAACCCGCCGACACCAATGTGAATCCTACCAAGCCCAATAGTCATGGGGGCCCACATGACTACACAGGCAATGGTATGGGGGACATTTGGAGGCCCAAACATGAGCAAACCCAAGACATCCTATGGATGTAGTTAAATTATTGTCAGTTATGTTGTTTTTCACACATGACACCTAGAAAATTCTTAAACTCACAATCTTCCTATATATGTTCCTGTAGATGTCGGCTAGGCAACTACATGGAGGTAGAAAGTCAGGAAAGTCAAGCGAACGCTTGGCCACACAAATTGCTAAACAAATGGCTGCAGTGCTTCCTGACATCGTGCTTCAAGTTCAACACGCTCTCACCGCTAATCCCATCAACCCTCCCAACCAAGAAGACCAGAGCGTCGCCAACCCTCCTTCCAAAACCCCCAAGTGCACCTACAAACACTTCAAATCCTGCGATCCCCCAAAATATGAAGGGACCGAAGGTGTTACCCCCCTCTTCACTGGTTTGAAGAAATGGAAAACACTTTCCTCAATTGCGATTGTCCCGAGGACCGTAAGGTACGTTACGCGACTGGAAGACTGTTTGGGGTAGCCCTTACCTGGTGGAACACGGAAAAGGGTAGGCGAGGAGTTGAAGATGCCATGGCCTTAACATGGGAAGAGTTAAGGGAACTCATGACAAGACGCTTCTGTCCAAGAAGCGAAATCAAAAAGCTGGAAGACGAATTCCACGCACTGAAACAAAAGGAAGGAGACCACACTTCATATAATAAGAGATTTCTCGAGTTGAACCAGATGATCCCAAATTTGTTCACCCCCTTGTACCGCTTAGTTGAACACTACATTCGGGGCCTCCCCTCGAAAATTCAAGATTCGGTTTTAAGCACTTCGCCTGCAACACTTGAAGCCGCAATGGAGTTAGCTACAGAACTCACTGAAAATCGCATTCGAAACGGCAAGTTCAAAGATGAGAAGAAGAAAGAACCCATTGAGACCCCAACTCCAAACCACCCAGTCTCATCCTCGAATTTTGCTGGTAAGAGGAAGCGAAATGGCAAGAATTTTGCTGTCACTCAAACCAACCCTCCTATCACTGCTGCACCAATCACCCAAATTGCTCCTCCAGCTGCACCATTCAAAAAGCCATACACTGGCCCACACCCAAAGTGCAACTGCTGTCAATACCATCACCCTCCCGAAAACCCCTTCCAACATTGCACAAGTTGTGGCCGTGCAGGTCACACCATCCAAACCTGCCGTACTCTTCAACGAATGAACCGCAATCAACCTCCAACCCAAACCCAAAATCAGATAGTGGGCCAAACCCAACAACCCTTACTTCTACCACCTTCACAACACGCAGCCCAACCTTACTACCAACCCAACTACCCCATGATGCAACCCATGCGAGCTTGTTTCAACTGTGGGGACCCAAACCACTTCAGGAACACATGTCCACGCCTAGTGAACATCATCCATGCCCAAGCTCACGCAAACCCGGTAAACCAAGCTAACCAAGCTCCTCCACCTGCCAGAGGGTGAGCTTTCAATATCAATGCCAACCAAGCCAGGGCAGACAACAACGTGGTCAACGGTACGTTTCTCATCAATGGTAGTTATGCATCCATATTATTCGATACTGGTGCGGATAAGAGCTTTGTGTCCTTAGAATTTGAACCTATCCTCGACCAACCTCGTGTTAATCTCATCGAATCTCTAACGGTGGAAGTTGCTGACGGAAAACCCGTTTCATTAAATTCTATTATACGCAATTGTACTCTCACCCTAAACGATCACGATTTTCCAATTGACCTTATTCCTATGAAGTTGGGAAGTTTCGATGTTATAATCGGTATGAACTGGCTCAGCCAGCATCACACTGAGGTGGTGTGCCACGAAAAAATCATTCGCATTCCTCTTGCAGACGGTCAGGCACTACGTATTTTTGGGGAAACCCCTTCGAAAGGACTCAAATTAATGTCCTGCCTTCAAGCCCGAAGATATCTCCGCAAGAACTATGTCGCATTCCTAACTCACGTCGTCAAGAAGGGAAACAAGGAGAGGAAACTCGAAGATATCCCAATTGTGAAGGAATTCCCACAAGTCTTTCCTGACGACATTTCAGGACTTCCTCCTGTGAGAGAAGTCGAATTTCGCATCGACCTTGTACCTGGCAGTACGCCAGTCGCAAAATCTCCTTATAGGTTAGCCCCATCCGAAATGCAAGAGCTGGCCAGTCAACTGCAAGAGCTGACTGACAAAGGATTCATACGTCCTAGCTCATCGCCTTGGGGTGCACCTGTTCTTTTTGTGAAGAAGAAAGATGGAACGTTTCGCATGTGCATTGATTATAGAGAACTCAACAAGTTAACGGTTAAAAATCGCTATCCACTGCCTCGCATTGATGACCTCCTAGACCAACTTCAAGGCGCCACCTGTTTTTCAAAAATCGACCTTCGTTCTGGTTATCATCAGCTCAGAGTGCACGACGAAGATATCCCAAAAACCGCCTCCGGACTCGTTATGGTCATTACGAGTTCATGGTCATGCCTTTCGGTTTAACCACCGCCCCCGCTGTCTTCAAGGATTTAATGAATAGGGTATGCAAACCCTACCTCGACCGTTTCGTCATAGTCTTCATCGACGACATCCTTATCTACTCCAAGTCTAAATCCGATCATGAGCGACACCTTCGACTCATCCTTACACTCTTAAGGACTGAAAAGCTTTACGCTAAGTTCTCAAAATGCGAATTCTGGTTAGGTGAAGTACAATTCCTTGGTCATGTCGTTAATGACAAGGGAATTCATGTCGATCCTTCAAAAATCAAGGCAGTACAGGAATGGCAAGCGCCACGTACCCCTACCGAAGTTAGGTCATTTCTTGGTTTGGCTGGTTACTATCGACACTTCATTGCAAATTTTTCCCGTATTGCTGTACCACTCACGCCCTTGACCCATAAAGGAAAACCCTTCATATGAGGACCTAAGCAAGAGGAGGCCTTCCAAACTCTAAAGCAAAAACTTTGTGACGCACCTATCCTCACACTCCCTGAGGGTTGCGATGACTTTGTGGTATATTGCGACGCATCAGGGCAAGGGCTAGGCTGTGTATTGATGCAAAGAGGAAAAGTGATAGCCTATGCCTCTAGGCAACTCAAGGTTCACGAGAAAAATTACACCACCCACGAACTGGAACTTGGAGCCGTTGTGTTCGCTCTCAAGATATGGAGACATTACCTCTACGGTACCAAGTGTGAAATATACACTGACCACAAGAGTCTCCAACATATCTTCAACCAGAAAGAGTTGAATATGAGGCAACGAAGATGGGTCGAACTGCTCAACGACTACGACTGTGAAATTCGGTACCATCCTGGCAAGGCAAACGTGGTGGCCGATGCGCTCAGTCGAAAAGGTTATGCGAACTCCATTCGTCTTCTATGTTCGCAAATCATAACCGACATCAAAGATCGAATCCGGGCAGCTCAACATGTTTCTGTAACAGAAAATGACGTACGCGATGAGCTGTCATGTGGAGCTGAACTAAAAATCGAAACCAAATCCGACGGTATTCTATACTATTTAAACCGCATATGGATTCCTGATCGCGATAACCTTCGTGATTTCCTCATGAATGAGGCGCACAAAACACGATACTCTGTACACCCAGGAGCCGACAAGATGTATCAAGACCTACGATACACCTACTGGTGGCCTGGCATGAAAAAGGATAGCGTTGTTTTTGTTTCCAAGTGCCTTACCTGTTCCAAAGTAAAAGCTGAACATCAAAGACCTTCAGGACTGCTAGTCCAACCCGAAATACCTGTATGGAAGTGGGAAAACATAACCATGGATTTCATTATCGGGTTACCTCGCACCTCCAGTGGGTATGACACCATATGGGTAATAATCGATCGTCTTACAAAGTCATCTCACTTCATTCCGATTCGCGAGGACTTCAAGAACGAGAAGTTAGCTCGTATCTACATCAGCGAGATCGTAAGCCATCATGGTATACCATTAAGCATCATTTCAGACCGCGATGGTCGTTTCACTTCACGAACATGGCGAGTCGTACAAACCGCTTTGGGTACACGATTAGACCTCAGTACCGCCTTTCATCCTCAAACTGATGGTCAATCTGAACGCACCATCCAAACCTTTGAAGACATACTACAAGCATGTGTCATAGACTTCAAAGGGAACTGGGACGCTCACCTACCATTAGTTGAGTTTTCGTACAACAATAGCTATCATTCAAGTATCGGTATGGCTCCTTTCGAAGCTTTATATGGTCGTAAGTGCCAATCTCCAGTATGTTGGCACGAAATTGGGGAAGCGCAAATCACCGGTCCAGAATTAATTCAAGAAACAACCGACAAGATCCTTCAAATTCGAAACGATCTTCTAGCGGCTCAAAGTCGTCAAAAGAGTTATGCTGACAAACGACGAAAACCCTTGGAGTTTGACATACGTGATCAAGTACTTTTAAAAGTATCACCGTGGAAGGGAGTGGTTCGTTTTGGCCAGAAAGGCAAGCTAGCACCACGCTAAATAGGACCTTTCAAGATACTCGAGAGAGTAGGTCCTGTAGCATACAAGCTTGACCTACCAGAAGAGCTCAACAGGATTCATCCCACATTCCACGTATCAAACTTGAAAAAGTGCCTCGCCAATGAAAACCTCCATATTCCTCTAGAAGACATTCAAGTCGATGAATCGATGCACTTCGTAGAAAGACCAGTGGAAATCATGGATTTCGGAGAGAAGCGTTTAAGGCGAAGTCGTATTCCAATTGTGAGGGTACGTTAGGAGTCAAAGCGAGGACCCGAGTTTACCTGGGAACGTGAAGACTCAATGCGCGAAAAATACCCGCATCTTTTTCCGGTTACCACTACTACTTAAATTTCGGGACGAAATTTCTAAAAGTAGGGGATACTGTAACATTCGTCGTAAAACGGGTTTCAAAACCCACTTCGTTTAATAATCAAACATTCGGTTAAAAGTTCTTTGCGTATTTATTGTGCCGGTTATTTAAAATAATACATAATTAATAAATATTTTAGAGTTTAAAAACCATAATTAATAAATAATAATAATAAAATTTAATAATAAAACAGAATAGGGTAACCGGGTCTCGAACCCGGGTCTCCCCGATTGTACACACACAGCCTTCACCACTACACTACACACACATTTGTGATTAAAACTAAAATCAATTAAGTTTTATATTAAGACTCGCATATTACCTGTTCGAAATCGCGACTGTAACCGCCAACTTCAATCAAGCAATGTCTGTTTTTAGAACGGAAACACTTACGATTTTCGAAATCAAAATCGGATTAAAACTCCAAACCGTTCAAAATTGAAATCATCAACTCGTAATTCAAGATCCGAAATCAGAAAAACCGCCAATCATCTTCATCAAAGTCAATCAATGCTTTCGGTTATTTGTTCATGTATAACTAATCCTTTGATAAGTTTCAAATCGGTAATCATGTATAATGATTATAGCCGATTTTGAAGTTAAAGACCGAGGGGTTATAATTGAGACCTTGGGTGATTATAAATACCAGTTAAACCATACCGTCGCCCAGTTGCTCCTCAAATTCAAACCTTTCTGCTCTCTCCAAACCTCGCCGGAATTATCTGATGGTCGCCAGAAAATATCACCGGAAAACCGAAGCTTTACTTCTAATTGGTATAATTCTCAACTCTTTCTATAATCTATTATGCAGCATGTATTAATCTTAATCAGTCAACCAGATTTTGTTTCAAACAATTTTCGGTCGAGTTATAAGTTCTGTGTTTTTTAAAGTGAAGAAGATGAAGTTTAAGATGTATACTAATATAATTAAAATCGGGTATTTAACCGGGTTAGACACACAGTCGAGCGGTGGACTGTGTGCAATTACAAAGCACACGCCCCGAGTTCGAATCACACATGTTTCCGACTTTCTGAAATAAAACCAACATTTTTAAACTTATTCAGATCAATTCACAGCATATATATAAATTAATATAATCTAGTGTTTATACAGATTAGACACATAGCCCAACTGGTTGGGCTGTGTGCCCCCGAACTGAAGGTCCGAGTTCGATTCCGGGTTCTGTAACCGGTTTCGGCCATATTAAATCATTTTTAATAAAAACTAAATAAGGTTAAAGCCAGTTAGTATATATATATAATTAAAACAAAGAATATTTCGGGTTGGACACATAGCTCAGTTGGTAGAGATGCGTGCACGTATACGAGAGGTCACGGGTTCGAACCTCACTCGCCGCCTGAAATTCATGCTACCGACCGGTCAGACCCGGTCAGACCTGACAAAGTCAACCTTTTTTTTGTTTTCTTATTTTCTTTTTATTAAATTGAAAAATTATTTAAAAATACTTAAAAAAAAGATTTTGAAGGTTAAAATTTGCATTAAACTCACAAAAATAAATCTAAAAATCTCATTAAGAGCACTAATTAAAAATATTAATCTCAAATAAAATTTATGTATTTATCGAATTATTTCGTTATTATTTAGGTTAGTTTTCCCTCGTCGGTTGAATCATAAATTCGTGCGCATTCATCATTATCAAGAAACGCACCCACTGTGAGTGAATCTCTACCAATTCCCCGTTTTAATCATGTTTTGGGGTGTATCATGTGTCGTACTATTCTTTTATTTCATTTAAACACTTGTGCATACATCATATCCGTGATCAAATGTGTATTGATTGTTGTGTGAATTATATGTAGATTGAATTTATCAATTCAGTGCATGCATTTCATTAGGCCCATCAGTTCCCCGTGGGATACGGGTTGAGCATTAGGAGCCTCATTAGATCAGCTCCGTTTGATTGAGCCTTGATCTCAAATACATCATCATTCATGTCATATACTCATCCAAAGTGGTTTGTGATTGTTTACATATATACCTTTGCTCACATGTGATTAATGCATGAATTTTCTTTAATAATAAAACAAGAAATTAGTTAAAATGTTTTATCAAGGTTCACTCGCCAGCTTTTGTTGACCCAAAATCTCCCATGTTTTACACATGATACAGGTGATCCAGCCGAGACAGGAAACACTTAGGATGGCCTAGAAGAATAAACAAGTTTATGCTTTGGAATAAATATTTAGTTTCATTTTCCTTTGTAATTGTATGAATTTTGTTTTTGGATATTTAAGTTTGTAATTTGAATTTAATAAATATGAAACATCTTAGTAAATATCATGAGATTTGGTGATAACCCAATTATGCCCCGACTTTTATTCCGCTGGGGGTCGGGGTGTGACACTTATAAGCGATAATGGGTAACCGGATAAGTCATGGACAATTTCTATATGCCATTATATTTTAATTAAGTTAAGATATCAGTATAATATCAACTTGTATGCCCGTTAAGGTTTTAAAACGAAATTATGCCTTAGAAGGGCATTTCGGTAATTATATACCGTATACAAGGAACTTGAATATATTTTATGTTTATAATCATAAGTATTCTGGAAAATAATTTATTTATGATATAATATTAGTAGGATGTCAATTATATGTGTAAATTATCTTTTATGACCAAACTATGCACCGAATGGGCATTTTGATCATTTTACACAAAGTTTATTAATTATTTAGAATTCTGAGTTTATAACATGTACCTACTGTAAATATGTTAAAATAAGTTTTAAAATCAGTAGGTAACAAGTCTTGGTTAATTAATATGGTTTAAAACCATAATATGCGTCTAAACGGCGCTTATGTCGTAAATGGCGTCTTTATGTGATTTTACAAAAACTGATGTTAAGGCCAATTTAAAATGTCTTAGATATATAAAATATCAGTAGGTAAAAGATTTACCTTGAAAAGATTTGATTAAAACTATTTTATGAGCCACAAGGGCTAAAATCGCCATTTATCGACATAGTTTAAGGATTTGCTTGAAAACTCTGTTTATAACTTGGTTTAACATTCCAAATAATCCTACTTATAATATTACATTAGTAGAAAACTTATTTTCAAGTTCATTACTATTTAAAACCTTGTTTTATGCAAAAATGTCATTTTGGTCAAAGATGGCATAATTATGGAACTTGCGCATAAACTTGGATTCTGATTATGATCATGTAATATAACCTCAGAGGGTTATGATATATTATATTATGATCATAATGCAACTTTAGATCAGTAGGTAACTAATCTAAATTGGGTCAGAATCGAAAGTCAAAGCAGAAGTCAAACTTCACGACTTTCGGTTGCGAACCGACCCTAGAACTGAAATTGATGAGCCGGACATGTTCTTACATGTTCTATTAATTATTACCAACTTGTTTAATTGTCAAAACAGGTTTCGTAACATCTATAAGATCAATTTATAATTTTTCCGAAAAATGGCATGTTTGACTTTTTAATATCATAACTTTGACCCGTCAATTGGTCTAGCAAACGTGATCTTCAGGAGGTGCCCTTTATAGGGACTAACACCTACCTTATTACGATCACTTAGCCATGTTCATTTCGAACAATGGCTGGACCATAATAGTCTTAACCGAAAGTCAAAGCGTTTTCCGTAAAACGCTTGAATTTTGGCTATAAAAGCCTATAAGCGAAAATGCACAAAGAAGGAACACTTACCAGTGATTCCTAGGGTGCAAAAGAACTAAGTTAGATTCTCCTTTTAGCTAGGAACTTCCAGATGAGGGAGAAGAGTATGAATAAGAAAAGTGCAAGTTCAAATGGTGAACTTGATCACCTATTTATAGTTGGAGAACTCAAAGGAGGTGAAGCCAGGTGTTTAGGGGTGTAAAGGAAGCTTACAAGTGTCCCAAAACATGACATAGCAATTTGGGAAGCCATGGTTTCGGTTTAATGGTTTTTGGCATTTTTGTTTGGAAGCCAAGAAAACTTTCTGCAGCAGAGCCTCTCTCGTGGCCCGCGACCGCCCCTTGGCCAGTTTCAAAGTTTGACACTTTAGCCCCTTAACTTTATAAAGCTTCTAAAAACCTTTTTAAACACCTTTTTGGCACTTTTAGCCCTCCGTAGCCAATATTTGGCATACCCGGGATTATGCCCGGACATTGTCGAGCTCTCGATTCGTTAAAAGGTCACTCAGAGGTATAAGTTAACATGTTGACACTTTTAATCTCTCCATTATCCAACTTTCACATATTTACAAAATTGAACCCTCTCGTCCAACAAATGACACGTATGAGAGTTAGGACTTTGCAAAGGATCACTCAGAGGCTTATTATAAGCATGTTGACTCTGATGTCACTCAGAGGCTGGGCATGTTGACATATCAGTCACTCAGAGGCCAAGTTTTAAGCATGTTGATATATCAGTCACTCAGAGGCTAATGATTTAAGCATGTTGACATATCAGTCACTCAGAGGCTTGTTATTTATGCATGTTGACATCGGACCATCACTCAGAGGCTCAGTTTGAGCATGTTGACGCCTTTAGTCCTTATTGGTCTTTAATAGACTATATTTTAAAATACAAAACGTGTCACTATACTACTGGACATGATTTTACAGGGTGTTACAGAGTCCGAAATAGAGATATTATCAAGAAGCTCGATCAGAACACTCCACTCTTGATGCTCCACAGTCGAGGAGGGGATCCGGGACCCATGCCACTTATCCATAAAATTATTATTAAGCGAATTGAACCGATCGCTGACCATGCATCGTTTCTCTTTCAACAGGTTCGAAAACCGATCCATAAGAGGACTAGAGCATAGCCACGGGTCCATCAACGCATTTCCCTCGAGCAAGTACCCGTTTTGTTTTCCGATCCTGGATATGAAAATAATGTTGAGAAAACAATACATCAACTGAATGGTCGGCAGTTAGCTTGCTTATTGATAGTAACTTTCTGGTAAGATTCGGAACAACAAGCACATTACGAATATTTATCTTATCACAAAGTTTTGAGGATCCAACGTGCGTTATTGGGAGACGCTTACCATTTCCAAAAATGACCGCATGTTTACCTTTGTAGGGAGTGGAATGGTGAAGGCAATCTGGAGTTGGAGTCATATGATCAGTGGCTCCCGTATCAACGGTCCAATCGGAGTATCTTATGTAACATGGCATTTGGCATGAAACGCCTTGACTAAGGAGTCATCCAAGGCTAGAGATTGAGTGGCATAGGAGCGAAGATCTGGACATGCCGAAGCGTAGTGGCCGTACGTGCGACACAATTGACAGCGAGGTTGCCGGTTGTTGTTACTACGGCCCCTGCCCCGAGAAGAGGAACCGCGATATGAACTATGACCCCGGTTTTGCGATGAAGATTCATGTTTGCCTTGAACATGAAACACAGTAGGAGGTGTGGTCGTGCCATGAAGATTTTGGGTGAACAAATCATGGCTTTCTGCCTAGGCAACGAGGTCACGAAACAAAGGTGCCGATTTTATATTTCAAATGACGATGGAGAAGCTTTCATAGGAAGGACCAAGCCCTCGAAGAAACCAATGTAACTTGTCTGTTTCGGCAACCGGATGACCGATTGCAGCAAGTTGTTCACAAAGGAGTTTGAACTTGCGGGAAAAGTTCGTAACCGAGGACGTGCCCTTGGTAAGCTGTTGAAGGGAGTCACGTAGAGACTGAACGCGTTCAATAGACGCGTTGCTATAGGTATTCTCAAGAGTAAGCCAGATCTGTCGGGCACAGGTTATGCCAAGAACTTCTGTTGCTGCCTCCTCGGTTAAGGAAGAAAGGATAAGGACGACAACCTTTTGATCTGTAGCAAGCAAGCGACGAAATCTGGGTTGGGCTCGGTTTTGTTATCGGAAGTAGTAACAGTTTTGGAGGGTAACCATCGATATGAGCAGAGAGTTTGTGAAGTGCCATTAAAAGGGTCATGTGGTTGCGCCATATAAGAAAGGTAGAAGATGAGAGTTTGACAGGGGAAAAGTGATTGGTAGAAGTGTTATCAGAATTTTGGAGTTCCCAGGAAAGAAATTAGAGAATGAAGGAAAGGAGGAAACAGGCTGATACCATGTGATAAATCAACCTCCAATGATTTGGAGAGGTTGGGGAACTATTATTTATAATCGGGAAATTACAAAAGTCTCTCTCATAATTATGGAGAGTCTAACCAAATACAAGGAAATGGAATAATCACATTTAATACAATTAATAGAAAATATTTACAAATTATTTCCTCTAATAATTTTTCTTATACAGCCATACAGGTGTTACCTTCTTTAATAGAAAAACATGCTGAGTTCATTACATGGTATGGCATAAAGCCTTAACCACCATGGAGTGGGTTAAACTTTAACTATATTTAACATGTACAAATTAACTTGCATGAATTTCAATATAAAAGTGACATGTTTATGCAAATGGTAACACCGATGAAAGCAAAACTTGCAAAGTAGTTTAGTGAGATACCTTCCGTTTTAACTTGCGCCGCCACCGCATTAAAACTTTGTCAAATGTTTCGGGTATGGAAGCTGATATTGATGTAATAACATCTTATTTGGGTTTGGACGTTGGTAACATCTTTTTTTGCAACTAATACAAAAAGAGAATTTGACAAAACTCTTGAAAAAATGTTTGATGTTTTTTCTAGAATATTTGGTTCCATACCAATCATACACGAGTTAATAAGTGTGAGATCAAGTAGTAGAACAATTAAGAAACCGTAATTTTATTGATAACTTGAGAAATGAAAACGCTAAATTCACGGGACGACACATCAAGTAGTGAGCTTGGTAGGTATCAACACACGAATTTTTGTCCACTATATCATCAAGTGAATTTGAAAGCTTTGATATTTTGGCTTGGTGGAAAGGAAAGGAATCCGAATCTTTGGTCCTATCCTCTGTGGCCCGTGATTTACTAACCATCCAAGCTTCAATGGTAGCTTCAATCTGTCTTTTCTTTTAGTGGTAGGGTTTAGTTACTTAGAATAACAAGACTCATTCCAACGTACATGGAAATGTGTAATTGTTTAAAGGACAACTTAGAAGCGGCATAACGTAGACAAAATATTACAAATTTTGAGGACAGAATTCAAGTGGAGGAACTTTAATTTCTAACGACGAACTCGCGTACGATATGAATAGTGATGAAGAAGACTAAATGCTAAATTACCACTACACCGATGAAGACAAATAGTTTTGGAAGTTTTTGAATCGAGTTGTAATGATTTTTTTTATAATATTATGTTTTACTTACTTATAAATATATATATATATATATATATATATATATATATAGAGTGTGAAGCTTTTAGTTATTTATGTTTATTATATTTTGTTTAGAGTTTTCTTTGGTTAATTAGGGTTGAGCAATAGGATTGAACCCGATTTGAGAGACCAACACGAAGTGTCTTTATAGGGTTGAAATTTACAAACCACAAACCTAGGTTAAACCTAGTATCCACATTTTTAAGCTTCACTCCAAACCGGTTCGACTCCAACCCTAACCCGATTTGTGCACCCCCAGGTTAAAGCCCCCATAAAACCCCTTTCATCATTACACAATCATTGATTTTATTTTAGTTTTAATTTAAATTTAAATTTAATTCATTTTTTAAATTTATAATTAAAGTTAAACAAAAATAAAATAAATGTATAAATAACTAAATTAACAAAATACTAAAATTATTATTATTATTATTATTATTATTATTATTATTATTTCTACACGTCTTCAGCATTGTCATCATCGTCGTCTTCAACATAGTTAAACCATAGATGTTCAACCAAATTCGCTTGAAGATTCAAGTATGTATCCATGTTATGTATCTTCATTCGGATAGCTTCTTTCTTGGTGTAGTTTAGTGGTGGGTTCGTCGATTGAAGTTCGTCAAAGTCGGCACAAAAGGCTCTATTCGTGTCCTCCAAGAGCATGTTATGCAAGATAATACACACATACATTACGTTTCTCATTTTTTTCATGTATATTTGAGGGGTTTAATCAATGATTGTCCATCGTTTCTTTAACACTCCGAATGTCTGTTCGATACCTTTTCTTGCCGACTCATGTTTTATCATGTAATACACACGTTTACTTTCATCTGGGCACGAAAGAGTTTTCACCAACGTAACCCAATTCGAATAAATAGCGTCGACCAAATAATTCCTGTACGTGTACCCCTTATCATTTGCATAAAATGAAGAATTTGGTGCAACCCTATCTATGATATCATCAAATATATTCGATGATTGTAAAATAAAATGTTATTTTCTTTGCACCATCCATACTAAATAATGCATGCCAAATATAAAGATCTTGAGACACGATTGCTTATAGTATTTGAATTAGACCATTGTGATCACCTTGATGGTTTGGATCATTGTGGTCGCAATACGTTTTTCACTACACATGAAATATACATTTATTTAAATATAAAGTATCCACTAATCAATGTTATCATTTATTTGTGAAAGTTAAGTTTGATTATTTTTTCTAAACAGCGTTAAATTTGATTAGTTAGTAATTCAAATAGACACGTTAATGCCAAAAAGAAGTGTGGCTGCTTTTTGAAAAATTGAATAAGAGAAAATATAGAAAACAAACATATTTCTATTTTCTTGTTAAAACTACTCTTTGTAGTAACTTACAGGATTAAACGTCATTTACTATTTCATGTAAAACCTTATCTTTCACTGCATGCACGTGAAACCTGTCTACTGTTATGATATTTAACAAGAGGGTATAAGTCGATTAATAATCACTCGGATTCGAGGCACTAATAATGGGAGCCAACCCAACTTTACTGATCAATACTTTCATCAGTTTTAACGATTTTGTATAAGAGGCTAAAAATAACCTTAAATTATACATGGCTAAACTAAGGAAATATCAATACCAAACTAGCAACATATATTAAAGAAATGAACTAAATTTATACAAGCTAATGAGCGAGCATACTCAAACCATTCAACTTAAGCTTTATACGAGTGAGCTACCATTTATATAAACGAGTTAAACGAAGTAACTTTCGCTCAAGCATTAGTAATCGAGCCAAACCAGCCATGTTTTTAATGAGTTAAAAGTATATTAAACAGTGAGAGATTAAATCACGATGAGATGTTTAAACAATCATATTTCTTGGTGTGTTGCATAAAACAAATTAAATTTTTGATGGTGATTACTAACGGACCACTATAGTATCATTGTGGCACTAGCGGAACCACCCGATTATATCTATCTCCACTAATCTTTAATGTGTATACACAAATTCAGGAGAAAACCCAATAAATATGAGAAAAAACACCCATTTCGAAATCGAACATAGGAACTAATGGTCCCTAAACATTATCTCACTTTCAAGATGTCACTAGACTATATGCCATAGGCACAAATTAATACTTTTACTTTAATGACTTGATATAAAGCATAAATATACAATACTTTAAGTTCCCTTGGAATTACCTCTTCCTAAATTTCTTTTCCCCCACCCCCCTCTCTAGGACCATTGTTTTCTCTACTATAACGTAGGTGTCTCCTTTTTTTTTTCCCAAACAACCACTAACATATCTCTTCTATACTACAAATTCGTAAAATTGAAATCTGAATTCTTTTTCTAGCCTTTTAGAAATCATAAGAATTGAAATATTAATACAAAGAATAAAGTAAAGGAAATAAGTTCCCTCAAGTAAATGAATTCAATAGCTTGTCGTTACCATCAACGTCACATCACCATGACCACCTCTCCCGTTACCACTTTCCAACTTTATAAACAAAATATGATTAGTTTGCTATCTAAATGTATTACAAATTAAATTCTTTTGATGGATTATAATTTCTTCAAATTCCAATTACCGTTACCGATTTCAAATCCAATTCCATAAAACTCCCATCTTGTTAAAAATATATCTATAAACAAAACTATATCTATAAACAAAACAGCCTTCAGTTTCTACCATGGTCTAAACTTAAGTCATTCTAGTTGGAACTAATTAAAACCCATTTGTAATGGACCTTGGGGGTTTTGATTTGTTGGTTCACTTAATTAAGGCTTTATATATATATATATATTCGTTTTTTAATCATTTGGTTTGCTTTGTGGTCTTTCACCATAACAAATCTATTTAATGGGGAGGGGGTTGTTGATTACTTAATAATTTGATTTGATTTGATTTGATTTTGCGGTCTTACACTCTAAATCCATTTAAATTGTTTGAGGGTTCTTGTTTGGAAGCAAGGGGGCTGTGTTGATTGTTTTTGACCAGCAAGGCAATTGGAGGGGAAGACGAGGAGCGAGTGTTGGATGGTTGAGTGGACAAGAAAAATCTATTATATATATATATATATATGGTTGACCAGTGAAGATAAATAATAATTTTATTTTTATAATAATATATAATTTTTTAATATTTTATTATATATATTTTTTATATTTTATTATTTATTATTTTAATATTTTTTTAATTATTTTGTTTTACTGTTTTTAAAATCATATTGCCTTTCTCATTTATATTTTGCTTTTATTAATTTTTTATTTGTTTCTATCATATTTTTTTATCAATTAATTTGATATTTCTTTAATAACTTATAGTCATTAATTTATTTTTAAAAACTTAAATACGTAGTTGTGTTTGATTTTATTGTCTCGACATTTTGATACAAATTTTGTTAAAAATGAAGTTGTCTTAAAAATAGAGTATTTATTTGTATATATTCATTTAGATTGACGATTAATAGTAACTAAATATTTATTTATTATTATAACATTTTTTGCTTTTCAGTTTTATTTTATTTTATGATACCGTATTTTATAATTTTTTATTTTCTATTATAACTTTTATTTTATTATCTTAGTAAAATTTAAACCTATATTAATTTAAACATGTCTATTATCGAAGTACAAACGTAAGTGTTATAAAAACCGCCTCACTTTTAGTTTCCTTTTCTTTTTGTAAATCAACGTCATTTTACATTTTTGTTATTCTAATAATGTAGTGTTTATGTTTTCTAAAATTACTAATATACTGTTACGACGTGTTTACTTTTAACTAGCTTCAATAAAAGTTTTGTTCAAATCAGATGGGTTAAATATAATTGATTTTTTTGGTTATTTGTTGTGACGAACCGTACCAATATTGTATGAACAAATTTGGTAATAATATAGAGAAAATTTTATATAACTTAAGCTATAGAGAGTGTTGGTACCGTGACAAACCAAACTGATATCATCTAGCAACATTGATGGCCTGTTGATTCTGAACAACATCGGTACTGGTACTTTTTATCGATCTAAAACACTTGTCGATATCATTTTGGTGATACCATAACTTTATTTTTTGGGTTTATATTTCGGTGATATATCGAGTGTTGATACCGTACTAATACCATAATGAATCAGATCGATACCGACCTAATATCCGCCGCAACGCGCAGAGGAATATTACTAGTTAAATTAAAATAACAATATGTATGATAAGTGTAACAATAATGACATAAATCTGAAATTGATTAGATTACTGTTTTGATGACATGATGGTTATGTGACAACGGATAAATACAAAATAATACAGATATAAAAGATAGTGATGATGTAAATTAAAGTGTCGTTTAAAAGTGATGTATAATCTTATAAAAGTCTAAATTTGAAATTTCTTTTATTTTTATCCAATTATAATTTTTGGGTCCTTGATTATCTTTTTAATTTTATTTTGCGTTGATGATTTAATAACAGAAACATGATGAATTATGAGAAATAATTTATGGTAAAAAGAAAAAGCAAAAAAAAAAGAAGAAGAATTATGCTTTATATATATTTTTTGACCAATATACTGCCTCGAAACTTTGCCAAGCTCTTAAAAAAAGAAGAATTATGCTTTATATATGTTTTTTGACCAATAAACTGCCTCGAAACTTTGCCAAGCTCTTTTGAAACAAGTGAACATAAGAGTCTTTAAAAGCCCACAATTTAGTCCATGATTGTTAAATCAGTATTTTAACGGGTTCAAGTGCTTGAACCAGATTTTTTTTTGAATTGTAAATTTGTATTAAGGTTGTGTTTTAAGAATGATATGATGGTTGTATCTTATTCATACATATGTATGCCTAACTCGAAACTCAAAAGTGATTTTTTTAACAATAAATGTAAATGGCTAGTTAGGTTTACGATACCTATTCCAAATGGTATTGATCCCAAACTAACCTATTTATTATGGTTTTGAACGTTCGTTCTTTTCTTTGAACGATAAATTTGGATCATTGACGGACCGCTGGAGTATCATTGTGTAACGAGCGAAACCACCCGATCATATCCATCTCCACTAGGCATAATGCCTATAAATTAATACAGAAGAAAACCCTATAAATATGGGAAAACCCCCCTGTGGGAATCGAACCTAAGACTTATTGGTCCCAAAGTCGTATCCCATCACCAAAATACCACTAAGCTATTTCTTAACAACTCTAGCACGTTCTAATGCTCTATTACCAAAAGAATTAGTGGCTTTTATAGCGTTATCAATTAAATGTATTATTCCTATTAAGTATTCCACATACCTTGTTTACAGGATGAAAGAGATAAGAAACAGTAAATAGATAACTAAAAAAAACCTATAGGGACTTTAGAAGGTGAGAGCCAGAGGGGTTCTAAATTATTAATTTAATTAAATTACTTTATGTACACTACTTTTAATAAATGTATTCAACTTATGTTTGCTTGTTATGTTCATTTAGTCCTGCAATAATAATACAAGGTTCAAAATGTATAATTCTTTTGACGTCTGAAGAGTTGAAACGGCCCAAGATCACGCATTGTAATCTTAGTTGCTACCCTACCACGACCGCGACCACAAACGTTGTTGGAACCGATCCCACTAATGTCATCAACTTCACCTCCACCGATTCGATTGCAGCCCACCTAAAAACAAATGTAAGAGGTGAACCTATTTCTAAAGCATCTATTAGATGAACCTATTTCTGAAGCAACCTGTTTCAACTAGAACTCATTTTGGTCGAAACCCGGTTTGATCCGAACAAAATTGAAATTTTTTGAAGTGACTTGTTTTGATTCGTTATCCGACCCAATTCTTTTTCGACCAAACATGTTGGTCCATTGACTTTCAAAATCCAAATCACATTGTGAATCCCTCTCGACTTTCACGATTGGAAGCCCACCCTCGTTGACCATGTTGCCCATTCAATCTTAGTCCCACACCATAAGTCGCCATTTCACACTCCCTAACCTTCTGTTGTGCACTAGTACAAAGTGTATGTCTGAACCTATTAACAAAATCCATTCCATATTAGATAAGTTTGCAGACATTCTCACATGAATCCAAACATAACACAACACATGTATTTGCGTTTATTTCAAATTGTTTTTTCCCATAAATGCTCTAAAATTACAAATTAAAAAAGACAAATGTATATAAAACTATCACACTGGCACTTTCTCTTTTTAAGTATGACATAAAAATCATCTTAAAAACTTATAATACAAGTATAAGTATGACATAAAAACATCTTAAAAACTTATAAAATTGCTAATGAAAATTCTTAAGAAACAATTTAGTATTGTCTTTGTACTTGGTTTGGATTAGTGAAGTGAGGTGTCAATCTATCAAATCTAATTGTTGTCTTCATTACTCAATATGAATGCATGATACATTATATATGAGAATAACAACTACTAATCAACAGCTATACAACTCACTCAACAATTGTAACTAACACCTATGCGTACAACACGTATATCTATACACTAATATGCCCCCTCAATCTAAATGTGGCGCAACTACGTGAAACTTGGACATAAGAGTGTTAAAATGATTTGTAGACAACCATTTGGTCAACATAACGAACATATAATGTCCGCGCTACCACCATATCACGAATAAAATGCATATCAATATCTATGTGTTTCATACACCGATGAAACACAGGGTTGACTGCAAGATAAGTAGCCCCAATGTTGTCACACCAAAGAGTGGGTGTACAAGATAAAGAAATGTGTAGCTCCTGCAACAAACAAAGAATCCATCGAATCTCAACACTGAATGAGCAAGTGCACAATACTCAGCCTCCATACTAGAAAATACAATAACTAGTAGTCGATCGTCGATTATCAGGGCATCTAACCCAATCAACATTAGATTAAGCATGTAAATCATCTAGATAATCAGACCGATGAATGCATAAGCCATGAGATATGATACCCATAAGATACCGCAAAATAGTTTGACTGCAACCTAGTAACGGTTAGTAAGTGTTTGAAGAAACTTAAACACCTTACTAACCTCATAAGCAATCGCAAGGCGAGCCAAGACAAGATACTATAATGCACCAACTGTACTCCGATACAATGTTGGATCAGGTGTAACATTTGTATAAATCGGGTTTCCAAAACCCGCTTCGTTTTGTAATCAGATATCAAGTTACAAAAATTTCATTAAGTATTTATGAATATTTTGAGTTTAAATGTTTCATAATTAATATATAAACCAAACTATAAAAATTATATTTGATAAAAAGTTAAAATAAAATAAATAAAAAAATGTTTGGAGCTGACCGGACTCGAACCCGGGTCAACTGCCTCTAATGACTTATCCATCCGTCTCCAAACCACTCCGCCACCAGTTGTTTTCTGTTAATATTATGAAAACAATTGAACTTTATACACAAACTCGGATGAACGGTTATTGGTATTTGAGTAACGGAAATCGGTAAGCCAAATCGCCAAATCAGTTTTTCGTTCGTTTAGTTAACTCATAACCGACGCATATCGGTTTCTAATTAAGGTTAGATTGAATAAACTTCAAGTGTTGAGTTTTGAAACCGAAAGACATTCAAGTCTCAAATAATTCCGTCTCCAATCATTTATACGATTCAGAACTGTCCCAAATACACTCCAAATCCTTTTCGTCGCGTTTTCAAGTCTTTTGAGCTCAAGAAAATTGTCGCCGGAATTCTCTGCAACTCTCGCCGGAAAACCGTGTCCAACTCAAACCAGTAAGATTCTACTCTCTTGCTGTTTCAATCTAATGTAGGGACACTACTAACATTATTCCGTCACTCAAAGTCAGTCACAGAAGACTCTGCTGGATTTCTGATTTCGCCGGAGAAATTCTGGAAATTGCCGGAACCACGCTAGTTGACGGTAAACACATTCAATCGTGCTAATAACCCATGTACTCTGATTCAATTTCAATTTTAACTCTTAAATTCTGTTGATTAGCTCTCTCAGCCGAAGTTTCAAAAAACAGAGTTTTCTGTTCTCGCCGGACTTCCTGAAGAAGACGACCTGTCTGGTATTCTTTCCCTCAAATTGTTCGGTCTGTTCATTCAAGCTAGTAATCATGTTATTTAAGAAGTAGAACCCTGAACCAGTGATCTGTGTAAAACCGGTAATATTAGTGAAGAAGACGAGCATAACAACGGGTTAAGAACAAATAAAATTCGAATAGTTAACGGGTTAGACACACAGTCCAGCGGTGGACTGTGTGCAAAGTTTATATACGAGTCCCGAGTTCGATCCTTGCTACACACACACGCTGCGTAATAACATTCCTTTTTATTCATAAAACTAACCGGGTTAGATTGAGTAGTTGTTAAGTATAATATAATTCAAGGATATAACCGGGTTAGACACACAGTCCAGCGGTGGACTGTGTGCAACACAAACTGCACGTCACGCGATCGAGTTCCGTCCCACACGCCGGTTCGATGAGAATAAAACGTTTTGTAAAATAAAGGAATTTTCGGTAGATTCGAATAAGTGTATTAATATAATTAAAACTAGATTTTTATCGGGTTAGTCACGTAGCTCAGTTGGTAGAGCTACGTGCGCGTGAACGGAAGGTCACAGGTTCGAATCCCGCTCGGCGCAAGAATTACCGCTGACCGGACCGGTCAACGGTCAACGGTCAACGGTCAAACAGTAAAAAAATATTATTTTTTTTAAATAATTATTTGTTTTATTTAAATTAAAAATCAATTAAAAATACTTAAAAATAACATTTTTAAGGATAGAAAATAGCCATAAAATCACAAAAATTATATCTAAAAATCCCATTAAAAATCTTTAATAAAATCCATCCATTTAATATATTTTTTTTTCCTATTATTATCTAGGTCAGTGATTCCTTGTTATCTCGTTTCGTCCAAATCGTGCGTATCTCACCAATTCAAATCCAACGCACCCAATGTGAGTGAACCCTTCAAATTCCCCGTTTTAATCATATTTTTGGGGTGTATCATGTGTCTTATTCATTTACTTATTATAACCAAGTTATTGTGCATATATCATATCATGACATGTGTGTTAGTTGTTGCTGTTCAGTAGTTAGAATTGTTTGCAAGTTATTATTTCAGTACATGCAATTGCTGAGGCCGTAACTCCCCATCCCTCGAGGTTGAGTTTGATCCCCATTTTATTATGTGGTTGGTCAGGGCGTGCCCGCACGATCGGCTCCGTTTGATTGAGCCTTGATCGGTTATTTACATTTCAAGTTCATGCAATACGCTCGGCTCCGTTTGATTGAGCCTTGAGTGCACAGTTCAATTTACATTTCAAGTTCATGCAATACGCTCGGCTCCGTTTGATTGAGCCTTGAGCACACAGTTCAATTTACATTTTCAGTTCATGCAATACGATCGGCTCCGTTTGATTGAGCCTTGATCTCACAGTTCATTTATGTTAATTATCATATGATGTTGGTATGATCATGTATGTTATCAATTATTAATGTATGTTATAATTGTAACCGATGTTGCCATTGCTTGATTTCATACATATGTTCTTTTATGATTATGCACAATATTTTATTGATAAACTAACCAGAAAATCATTATTAAATGTTTATCTATAAGGTTCACTCGCCAACTTATGTTGACCCAAAAACCTCCCATTTTACACATGATACAGGTGAACCAGCAGCAGCTAGGAACACGTAGGACCTGGATTAGAAGAAATAAAATGATTTAGTGTTTGGGATTATTATGTTGGTTATTTTCCTTTGTAATGAATGAACATGTTTGAAGGTTTGAGAAATGTAACTTTGACTTCATTTAATTATGAAACATAATAGTAAATGTCATGTGCTTTGGTGATAACCCAATTATGCCCCGACTCTTATTTCCGCTGCGGGTCGGGGTGTGACAGATTGGTATCAGAGCCATGACTATAGGGATATAGGATAGGTTATTAGACCCTTAGAGCCTATACTATAGTCGATTAGAAACCTATAAGAATTTTGTGTGTTATATGCCAAATTTCATGATGTTTATATGTTTATGTCAAAATGTTACATTTGATATTGTTCAAGCATGTTCATAAGTATGTATTATCAAATAATGCTTATCATGAAATCGTATGATCATAACATATCACATCCATGCAAGCACACACCACATCATGATTGATTTTACAACGATTTTCGTGTTTTCAAATCTCATCAAAGTGAGTTCTCATGACGGGCATGTAGTAACTGGAAGGGTACTAGTACCGGTAGTCGGAACGTCCTGTCTAGGCTGGCATTCGTATAAATCCAAAATAAAGGACCAGTTTGCCTACCTGGGGACCAACGATGAGAGTACGAAATACCTATTAGGCCAAAGCATGCTATACCAAACGTCGTGAGAGCTAATCCCACTTTGAGTAGTCATTGTGTCTACACCTGGACACGTTCCGACCAAACATCTCATGAAACATATTTTGTGGTTAGCATTCGGGGGATGCGAGTGTTAAATTGCCAATACTAATGTGAATCCTACCAAACCAATAGCCATGGGGGCCCACATGACTATATAGGTGAAGGTATGGGGGACATTTGAGGCCCAACATGAGCGAACCCAAGACATCCTTCGGATGTGGTTGCATTATTGATATTTATGTCATTTTCATTTTTTTTTAAGACACATGACACCTAAAAGATACCATAAACTCACAATCTTCTCATTTTATGATCCTGTAGATGTCGTATAGATCGCATCGAAGGAGTAGGAAATCGGAAAAGTCTCAGGAACGATTGGCCACTCATATCGCCAACCAAATGGCCACGATATTACCTGACATCGTAGTACAAGTACAACAAGCTCTTGCTGCAAATCCTACTAACCCTCCTCAACAACAGGACCAGATCATCAACGACCCTCCTACCGGCAAATGCACCTACAAACATTTTAAGTCTTGCGATCCCCCAAAATTCGAAGGGACTGAGGGAGTCACTGCTCTCCAACGTTGGTTCGAGGAGATGGAAAACGTTTTCTTAAACTGCGATTGTCCTGAGGATCGCAAAGTTCGTTATGCCACCGGGAGACTACTTGGGGTAGCTCTCACTTGGTGGAATACCGAGAAGGGAAAGAGGGGAATGGAAGATGCGATGGCCTTAACTTGGGAGGAGTTAAGGGAGATCATGACTAGGCGATTCTGTCCTAGGAGTGAGATTAAGAAATTGGAAGATGAATTTCATGCCCTGAAACAAAAAGATGGTGATCACTCTACTTACAACAAACGGTTCTTGGAGTTGAACCAGATGGTACCAAACTTATTCACTCCAACCTACCGTCTGATCGAACATTACATTCGAGGACTTCCCCCGAAAATCCAAGATTCGGTCCTCAGTGTTTCACCGGTAACACTCGAAGCTGCCATGGTGTTGGCAACAGAACTAACCGAAAACCGAATTCGTAATGGGAAGTTCAAGGAAGAAAAGAAGAAAGCTCCTGCTGAGGGACAAACCTCAAACCACCACACTCCTTCCTCTAAATTTGGTAACAAGAGGAAGCGTAACAACCGGAACTTTGCAGTTACCCACACCAACACCCCTGTTCCTGCTGCACCCATCACACAAGCCACTCCTCCACCCGCGCCATACAAAAGACCATACACAGGACCACTACCAAAATGTAACCGTTGTCAGTATCACCACTCCCCTGACTATCCTTGCCAGTACTGTACCAGCTGCGGTCGCGCTGGACACCTTGTACAACAATGCCGCGCACCTCAGCGAACAAATCGCCACCCACCTATAACCCAAACCCACCAACAATTTATGGGTCAAGCCCAACAACAACAACCATTTCCACCCACTCAACATTTAGCCCAAACATACTATCAACCCAACTACCCTATGGGTCAACCTATGCGGGCATGTTTCAACTGTGGAGATCCAAGTCATTTCAGGAACACATGTCCAAGATTAGTCAATATTATTCATGCTCAGGCCCAAGCCAACCCAGTGAACCAAGCAAATCAAGCTCCTCCACCTGCTAGAGGAAGGGCTTTCAATATTAACGCAAACCAGGCCAGAGCTGACGGCAATGTGGTCAACGGTACGTTTCTTATAAATGGTAGATATGCCTCTATGTTATTTGATACTGGTGCGGATAGAAGTTTCGTGTCATTAGAGTTTGAACCTATCTTAAGTAAAAATCGAGATAAGCTCGCGGAATCCATAACAGTGGAAGTTGCAGATGGAAAACCAGTTTTGTTAAACTCTATTTTACGCAACTGTACGCTCACCCTAAACAATCACGATTTCTCAGTCGATCTTATTCCTATGAAGCTGGGAAGTTTCGACATCATAGTCGGAATGGATTGGCTTAGTCAGCATAATGCGGAAGTTGTATGTCGTGAGAAATTTATTCGTATTCCTCTTTCAAACGGTCAGACTCTTCGAATTATTGGAGAAACCTCAGCGAAAGGACTCAACTTAATGTCTTGCCTTCAAGCACAGAAATACCTTCGTAAGAATTATGTCGCGTTTTTAGCCCATATCATCAAGAAGGGGACCGCAGAAAAGAAACTTGAAGATATTCCTGTTGTAAAAGATTTTCCACAAGTTTTTCCTGACGACATTTCAGGACTTCCTCCAATCAGAGATGTCGAGTTTCGTATCGATCTTATACCTGGTGCTACACCAGTGGCAAAATCTCCATATAGGTTAGCCCCCTCTGAAATGCAAGAGCTAGCCAGTCAATTGCAAGAGTTGACAGACAAGGGATTTATACGTCCCAGCTCATCGCCTTGGGGTGCACCGGTACTTTTCGTAAAGAAGAAGGATGGATCTTTTCGCATGTGCATCGATTACAGAGAGCTCAACAAGTTAACTATCAAAAATCGATATCCTTTACCTCGTATAGATGATCTTCTTGACCAGCTACAAGGTGCTAGTTGCTTTTCGAAAATCGACCTTCGATCGGGCTATCATCAGCTTAGGGTGCATGAAGAAGACGTCCCAAAAACTGCTTTTCGAACTCGATATGGTCACTATGAATTCATGGTTATGCCGTTTGGATTAACCAACGCACCAGCTGTTTTCATGGACCTAATGAATAGAGTCTGCAAACCTTACCTTGATCGATTTGTTATTGTGTTCATTGACGATATTCTTATCTATTCAAAATCCAAAGCTGATCATGAGCGTCATCTGCGACTTATTCTTGCACTTCTAGAAAAGGAAAAGCTTTATGCCAAGTTCTCTAAATGTGAATTCTGGTTAAAAGAGGTGCAATTTCTTGGGCATGTAGTCAATGACAAAGGAATACACGTGGACCCATCAAAGATTAAAGCAGTTCAAGAATGGCAAGCTCCACGTACGCCAACTGAAGTAAGGTCTTTTCTTGGACTTGCTGGTTACTATCGTCGATTCATTTCAAACTTCTCTCGCATTGCGGTGCCACTCACGGCTTTAACCCATAAAGGGAAACCATTTGTATGGGGGCCCAAGCAAGAAGAAGCTTTTCAAACCCTCAAGCAAAGACTTTGTGATGCACCAATCCTCACTCTTCCTGAAGGTTGTGATGATTTTGTAGTCTATTGCGACGCGTCAGGGCAAGGATTGGGATGCGTTCTCATGCAAAGAGGAAAAGTCATAGCTTATGCCTCAAGGCAACTCAAGACTCACGAAAAGAACTACACCACTCATGACCTTGAACTTGGAGCCGTTGTATTCGCTCTTAAGATATGGAGACATTATCTTTATGGCACGAAGTGTGAAATATACACTGACCATAAGAGTCTTCAACACATCTTCAATCAGAAAGAGTTAAATATGAGGCAACGGAGATGGGTCGAACTTCTAAATGATTACGACTGTGAAATCAAATACCACCCTGGTAAAGCAAATGTGGTGGCTGATGCACTTAGTCGAAAGGGCTATGCGAACTCTATTCATCTTCTATGTTCGCAAATTATAACCAATATTAAGGATCAAATTCGAGAAGCTCAACACGTTTCAATAACAGAGGAAGATGTACAAAAGGAGATGTACTGTGGAGCCGAGCTAAAGCTGGAAACTAAATCTGATGGCATTTTGTATTACCTAGATCGTATATGGATTCCTAACCATATCAATCTTCGTGAAACACTCATGCATGAAGCCCATAAGTCGCGATATTCTATACACCCAGGAGCCGATAAGATGTATCAAGACCTACGGTACACCTATTGGTGGCCTGGAATGAAGAAAGATATTGCCGTTTTTGTTTCCAAGTGTCTCACTTGTTCTAAAGTAAAGGCTGAACACCAAAGACCCTCAGGACTTCTGGTCCAACCAGAAATACCTGTCTGGAAGTGGGAAAATATAACCATGGATTTCATTACCGGGTTACCTCGCACTTCTAGTGGGTATGACACTATATGGGTGATTATAGACCGACTCACAAAATCAGCTCACTTTATTCCTATTCGAGAAGATTTTAAGAACGAAAAGCTTGCTCGTATTTATATCAGCGAAATCGTCAGCCGTCATGGAGTTCCATTAAGTATTATTTCTGATCGTGATGGTCGTTTCACCTCACGGACGTGGCAGGCAGTACAATCCGCAATGGGCACTCGACTAGATCTCAGTACCGCCTATCATCCCCAAACTGATGGACAGTCTGAGCGCACCATTCAAACCCTTGAGGATATGCTTAGAGCATGTGTCATAGACTTCAAGGGAAATTGGGACGCTCACCTACCGTTAGTCGAATTTTCGTACAACAACAGTTATCATTCTAGTATCGGCATGGCACCTTTTGAAGCTTTATATGGTCGAAAGTGTCGATCTCCTGTTTGTTGGCACGAAATTGGGGAAGCTCAAATTACTGGTCCGGAATTGATCCAAGAAACAACAGATAAGATTCATCAAATCAGAAACAATCTTCTAGCGGCTCAAAGTCGTCAAAAGAGTTACGCAGATAAACGACGGAAGCCCTTGGAGTTTAGCGTTGGTGATCATGTGCTTTTAAAAGTGTCACCGTGGAAGGGAGTAGTTCGTTTTGGGCAAAAGGGAAAGCTAGCACCACGTTACGTAGGACCTTTCAAGATACTCGAAAGAGTAGGTCCTGTAGCTTACAAGCTTGACCTACCGGAAGAACTCGACAGAATTCATCCCACATTCCACGTGTCGAACTTGAAGAAGTGCCTCGCTGATGAGAATCTTCATATTCCACTGGAGGATATTCAGATTGATGAATCCATGCATTTTATCGAACGGCCAGTAGAGATTATGGACTATGGAGAAAAGCGTCTACGTCGAAGTCGCATTCCTATTGTTAGGGTACGCTGGGAGTCGAAACGGGGACCTGAGTTTACTTGGGAACGTGAAGACTCAATGCGTGAAAAATACCCTCATCTTTTCCCTACTACTTCAACTGTTTGAATTTCGGGACGAAATTCCTAAAAGTAGGGGATACTGTAACATTTGTATAAATCGGGTTTCCAAAACCCGCTTCGTTTTGTAATCAGATATCAAGTTACAAAAATTTCATTAAGTATTTATGAATATTTTGAGTTTAAATGTTTCATAATTAATATATAAACCAAACTATAAAAATTATATTTGATAAAAAGTTAAAATAAAATAAATAAAAAAATGTTTGGAGCTGACCGGACTCGAACCCGGGTCAACTGCCTCTAATGACTTATCCATCCGTCTCCAAACCACTCCGCCACCAGTTGTTTTCTGTTAATATTATGAAAACAATTGAACTTTATACACAAACTCGGATGAACGGTTATTGGTATTTGAGTAACGGAAATCGGTAAGCCAAATCGCCAAATCAGTTTTTCGTTCGTTTAGTTAACTCATAACCGACGCATATCGGTTTCTAATTAAGGTTAGATTGAATAAACTTCAAGTGTTGAGTTTTGAAACCGAAAGACATTCAAGTCTCAAATAATTCCGTCTCCAATCATTTATACGATTCAGAACTGTCCCAAATACACTCCAAATCCTTTTCGTCGCGTTTTCAAGTCTTTTGAGCTCAAGAAAATTGTCGCCGGAATTCTCTGCAACTCTCGCCGGAAAACCGTGTCCAACTCAAACCAGTAAGATTCTACTCTCTTGCTGTTTCAATCTAATGTAGGGACACTACTAACATTATTCCGTCACTCAAAGTCAGTCACAGAAGACTCTGCTGGATTTCTGATTTCGCCGGAGAAATTCTGGAAATTGCCGGAACCACGCTAGTTGACGGTAAACACATTCAATCGTGCTAATAACCCATGTACTCTGATTCAATTTCAATTTTAACTCTTAAATTCTGTTGATTAGCTCTCTCAGCCGAAGTTTCAAAAAACAGAGTTTTCTGTTCTCGCCGGACTTCCTGAAGAAGACGACCTGTCTGGTATTCTTTCCCTCAAATTGTTCGGTCTGTTCATTCAAGCTAGTAATCATGTTATTTAAGAAGTAGAACCCTGAACCAGTGATCTGTGTAAAACCGGTAATATTAGTGAAGAAGACGAGCATAACAACGGGTTAAGAACAAATAAAATTCGAATAGTTAACGGGTTAGACACACAGTCCAGCGGTGGACTGTGTGCAAAGTTTATATACGAGTCCCGAGTTCGATCCTTGCTACACACACACGCTGCGTAATAACATTCCTTTTTATTCATAAAACTAACCGGGTTAGATTGAGTAGTTGTTAAGTATAATATAATTCAAGGATATAACCGGGTTAGACACACAGTCCAGCGGTGGACTGTGTGCAACACAAACTGCCACGTCACGCGATCGAGTTCCGTCCCACACGCCGGTTCGATGAGAATAAAACGTTTTGTAAAATAAAGGAATTTTCGGTAGATTCGAATAAGTGTATTAATATAATTAAAACTAGATTTTTATCGGGTTAGTCACGTAGCTCAGTTGGTAGAGCTACGTGCGCGTGAACGGAAGGTCACAGGTTCGAATCCCGCTCGGCGCAAGAATTACCGCTGACCGGACCGGTCAACGGTCAACGGTCAACGGTCAAACAGTAAAAAAATATTATTTTTTTTAAATAATTATTTGTTTTATTTAAATTAAAAATCAATTAAAAATACTTAAAAATAACATTTTTAAGGATAGAAAATAGCCATAAAATCACAAAAATTATATCTAAAAATCCCATTAAAAATCTTTAATAAAATCCATCCATTTAATATATTTTTTTTTCCTATTATTATCTAGGTCAGTGATTCCTTGTTATCTCGTTTCGTCCAAATCGTGCGCATCTCACCAATTCAAATCCAACGCACCCAATGTGAGTGAACCCTTCAAATTCCCCGTTTTAATCATATTTTTGGGGTGTATCATGTGTCTTATTCATTTACTTATTATAACCAAGTTATTGTGCATATATCATATCATGACATGTGTGTTAGTTGTTGCTGTTCAGTAGTTAGAATTGTTTGCAAGTTATTATTTCAGTACATGCAATTGCTGAGGCCGTAACTCCCCATCCCTCGAGGTTGAGTTTGATCCCCATTTTATTATGTGGTTGGTCAGGGCGTGCCCGCACGATCGGCTCCGTTTGATTGAGCCTTGATCGGTTATTTACATTTCAAGTTCATGCAATACGCTCGGCTCCGTTTGATTGAGCCTTGAGTGCACAGTTCAATTTACATTTCAAGTTCATGCAATACGCTCGGCTCCGTTTGATTGAGCCTTGAGCACACAGTTCAATTTACATTTTCAGTTCATGCAATACGATCGGCTCCGTTTGATTGAGCCTTGATCTCACAGTTCATTTATGTTAATTATCATATGATGTTGGTATGATCATGTATGTTATCAATTATTAATGTATGTTATAATTGTAACCGATGTTGCCATTGCTTGATTTCATACATATGTTCTTTTATGATTATGCACAATATTTTATTGATAAACTAACCAGAAAATCATTATTAAATGTTTATCTATAAGGTTCACTCGCCAACTTATGTTGACCCAAAAACCTCCCATTTTACACATGATACAGGTGAACCAGCAGCAGCTAGGAACACGTAGGACCTGGATTAGAAGAAATAAAATGATTTAGTGTTTGGGATTATTATGTTGGTTATTTTCCTTTGTAATGAATGAACATGTTTGAAGGTTTGAGAAATGTAACTTTGACTTCATTTAATTATGAAACATAATAGTAAATGTCATGTGCTTTGGTGATAACCCAATTATGCCCCGACTCTTATTTCCGCTGCGGGTCGGGGTGTGACATCAGGCATATGCTCACCTGAAGGACAAGATAGGTGTCGATCGGAAGAGACTGGTGTAGATAATGGTCGACAGCCAGCAAGACTGATCGGGGTGTCACGCCCCGGTCAAAGATAATATTTATAGTCGTGAATTACCCTTAACAATGCGTTAGTGGTAGTAAGGGGTCAAAGCATGAAGAGTTTGTGGTTTGCGATCGGATGTGGTTGATTTTAAGTAAGATTGTCACTATTATGAAGCTTGCTAAGAATTTGATTAACTTTGGTTGTTTGAAAAGGATTTCGAAATGATCCGACAAAATTGATTTGACTACTTAATTACTAACTTGAACAATTGCACGAAAACAATTTTAGATTGATTCAATTGAATTTGTCATTAACGGTTTTGATATCACAAAGCTTAGATGCCAATTGCTATCACGCATATGACGGACCACAATGCACTTTGTTACTTCGGACAAATAATCCCTTTTGAAAGATAAAGCATAAATACACAAACTTGTTTCACAAAGTCAAATTTTATCATCATTCGACAATTCACAAATATAGTTCAAATGTAGGACAATTATTAATCAATTCAAAATACAATTCAATTTGTCACAAATCAACCAAGAACATATATCAACCCTAATCTTACAAATGTTTACACCAGGGTGAAACCTTGAGAATTAGCCATTCATGACGAATGGAATTTGATCACCGGATGATTGGAGCTTGATCACAAACATCTTGAAGCTTCGAAGGTAGTGATGATGATGGTTAGGGTTTGGGATAGAAGGTGAAAGTGGATGGTTGATGAAGGAGATGATGATGATGATAGGCTGGGGTTAGGATTGAAGGTTGTGATTCGGATGATGGAATGGATTTGAAAGGGTTGTGGATGAAGGGTATAGTGTTCTTGGCTCCCAAGAGGTGTTTTCAAACTCACAAACTCGTAACTCCCAAGCAAATGGTCAACAAAGATGATATAACCCGTCCAAAAACAAGTTTCAACGTCTTACAAATGAGAGGGGAGTCGCCAACGGCCCAATGGGGCGTCGCCGGCGGCCTCTGATTTGTCTGGTTTTTCTCCGACACTCTAATCCACTGTCTACGACGAGTTTTTTCCGATGAGGACTTCTGAGGGGCGTCGGCGACGGCCTCTCTAAATCATGTTTTCCTGTTTTTCCATTTTGCGATCCCGGTTGGCCCGTTTTCCGCCCCGATTGCACCGAAAAGTTCCTGAATAGCTCCTTAAACTCCACAAACCTGTAAACCACAAATCCAATTAAAAGTAGGCTATTCGAAACTAAAAGTTACATAAAACATTAACTTAAGCTTAATAGGAACATTGGTTTTCGACGACATATCAAAGACCAACGCGCTATAATAAATCAAGTAAGGTAGCACTGTTGAGATAAATGTAAGATAGCTCCCAAAAAGTAGCCTAAACTCCTAACAAATATGATTACTCCCCCCAAATCCTTGAGCGCAAACTGAGAACGTAAACACTCAATCAACCTGCTAAGAAAAGCTGAAGAACTCTTAGTAATAATCATATCATCCACATACACCAAAACATAACACATAATAGAGTCTCTGCTGTAAACAAATAGAGAAATGTAATAATCATATCATCCACATACACCAAAACATAACACATAATAGAGTCTCTGCTGTAAACAAATAGAGAAATGTCGGTTAGACACTGTGATAATCCAGCAGTTTTAAAGAAAGAAGATAGCTTGGAAAACCAAGTTATGGGGGCTTGCTTCAGGCTATAAAGAGCCTTCTGTAGTTGTTGAGAAGTGTCAATAAAATTTGGCAGCTGTGACAGATACACAGTCTCAGATATATCTCAATGAAAAAGACATTGTTGAAATCTACTTGTCTGATGACCCATCCATGGGAAAAGGCAATCAGAAGAACATGGCGAATAGTAGTGGGTTTAACCAACGAACTAAAGTCTCAGTATAATCAATACCCTTACCTGATGAAAGCCCTTGGCAACAGCCGGGCATTTTATCGACTCACAGAACCAAAAGGATTATGCTTAATCCTATAAACCCATTTACAACCAACAATGTTGGCATTAGTGGGAGTCAGAACTTGGCGCCAAGTCTGGTTGGCAAGTAAAGCACTAATATCAGAACGCATCGCATCCCAACAAACATACCACTGTTGTGCCTGTCTAAAAGTGGAAGGCTTGGTGGTGGGAGCAATAGAAACATGAAAAAGAACATGATCAGGAAACTAGCGAGAGGCTGTCATGTGTGATCACAAGAATGACTGACCATTGAGTGAGTTGAAACAGAAGAGGAGGAGAAAGTGGTGGAGAAGGAGTAGGAGGAATAACTAGAGATGACGGGGAAAGAATAATAGGAGGAGATGAAGAAGAAAACGAGATAGACGGAGAAGTAGGAGTCGAAAGCGAAGGAGGACGAATAAAGAAAGGAATAGAATCATAGATAGGTGCGGGAGTAGTGGAACTAAGGGATGAGGATATGGTACTTAGAACTGGTACCGAATTCTTTTCGGTAATAATTCGGTACCCATTTTTGGCGTTTTCGGTACCGGTACTTTCAGTTAGGTACGGTACCGGTAAAATACCGTTTTTTACCAGAATTTGTAGATAGACACGCTAATGGCAAAAATAAGTATGAATGTTTTTATGAAAGATGATAAAATTGCAACATCAACTAGGGAGTTGGCTAGAGAAGATCTATAGTCGAAGGACTAAACGAGTAAAATAATAATTAAATGTATTTAATTATTATTTGAATTATCTTAGTATTAGATTTAATTAGTGTCCAATTGTTTAGAGATAAGTATAAGTAAGAATAGGAGTCCTAATAGAATTAGATTGTTTCTACTATTTATATTACTTAAGTCTTGTAGTTTTATAAATTCACAACAAAAATAATAGAAGAAATTTGTGAATCCCGTTTGTAGTCATCTCTTTGATCTCGTACCTAGATTCAACAAAAGCGAAATAAGATAAAAGAAAAAAATGAAAATATTTCTTGTGGCTTCTTAAATTACTCAAATTACTCTCTGTAGTAATTTACACAACTTATTTTACGTAAAACCTAATGTATGTGAATGAACCATTCTTATTTTAATGTGATCATTATGTTCTTTAACAAAGTTCTAAGTGGAGCTACTAAATGCTTGGACTCGAGCCCGTAACAAATTTTGAGCTTTGAAATGAACAAATTTATACGACCAAACAAGTGATTTACTCAAGCCAAATCAGTTTAATGTTTATACAAGTGAGCTAACCACCTTTGAGTTGAGCATTTATACAAACCATCAGCGACCTCCATCCAAATACATCTGGCCATTTATACGAGGCAGTGAACTTGGGCCAAATCGATCCGTTCAAGCATTTTACATTATGATCGAGCATTTATACTAGCCACAATGTTGTAGAACTCGTTAGACGCTCTCATGTTGGTCGACTGGGAAGTTGCGAGTACTTGGCCTATAGATGAGAGTAGGGTTTACTCGGACATTGTAAATTATATAGACATTAATTTTCGAAAAAATTATGAATAAGTCAAATATCATAATATTACTAATATTTGTAACAAAATACGTGAATATAAATATAAATAAAAAAGATACATGTTAAAAAACGAAAAAAGATTATGTTCAGATACATGTTGCAGAAATCGTCGGCTTTGATCGATTTCGAGTAATCACCGATTAATGACCGAATACTCGGCGAGTTGCTATTCAGACTGAGATTTACCGCCTTGGACCGATTCTGAGTAATGGTGGCCAAGTAGATGAAAAGCGCCTCGACACCCTACCGGGTACTCACACGTCTAGACCGAGTTTTCAGTGAACTCGAGTCATGTCAGCTTGAGTTTCTAACATGTTAACTTAAATTAGTCGATGAGCGATTTATAAGTCACAAGCAATTTAAACAATCATAGTTTTAGGTGCGTGGTTTAAAATACATTAATATGTTGATTAATGCTTAAATATATAAAGTAGTATTTTGATACATTCATAAATATATAAGACTTTACATTTCTTATAAAATTAGAAAATGCCTCTCCCTAAGGATATGTATTGAGTTTTTTTCCAAAAAGGGTGTTGGTGGAAAAAATATTTACCAAAATGGGTGATTTGAAAAATAATTACCAAAATGAGTGTTTTTGTATGTTTCTTTATTTTTAACTAATCGATTTTAATTCTTCTATTTTTATTTAATCAACCTATCACATTTATATTCATTTCTTCGATCTCATTATATAGATCTTTAACTAACTTATTAATTATTATATTTTTTATATATTGAAACCCACGTTAAAATAAATTGAAATCGTTGAATTCATTTAATTTTTAAATGCTAATACCTCTCATTTACTGTTCTAATATAATATTTTTAAGAGTAATTTTTCATATTTACTATTGTCTGTATAGTTTATTACCGATTCAAATGAAAACCCATAATATAGTGTTTCCTATAATTACATAAATTTTATTAGCAATCAATGGGCAAAATATTTAGATAGATTGATTGGTTCGTAATTTTGTTGGCCAACTTGATACTGTATTATTATTTTTATCATCAACTTATTTTTTAATGGTCACAAACAACATTTATTTCATTCAGTTAATGTAAACATGAATACATGTCTTGTTTACGAAAAAGAGAACCATATTTGTGTTCGATTATTTGTTCGATTAAAGTTAAATAAATAAACATGAAGGTGCTACTTTAGTGATAGTTTACATCTCTAAAACTCTAGGAGTAAACTTTATATTAGAATTATTTAGCTTATATAAATGTAAAAAGAAATAAAAGAAAAAGCGTTAAGAAAAAAAATTATATTTTGGTTAGTTAAAAAAGTAAATAAAATATAACGAGTAATTTGTTTTGGAGAAAAATAAATTAAAAACATATTAGGTTAACTGAAAAACATATAACAGTATAGTTAATAATAAAGAAAATAAGAAAAAAAGCACTCATTTTAATAAATATTTTTTAAAATCACCCATTTTGGTAAATATTTTTTCCACCCTCACCAATTTGAGAAAAAAGTCATTGCAAAACACCTATTTTAGTAATTATTTTTCAAATCACCTATTTTAGTAAATAACTTTTCCATCAACACTCTTTTAAGAAAAAACTCGATATGTATTATGGTTTATTTTTTTATCACTGTCACATCAAAAAGTAATCATCAAATCACTATCACGTGGTTATGATCTTTTACAGACTTATTTTTACTTTTGTGTGTAATCGATGGTTTGTGATTGGTTGAAAGCATAAGCTCTTTCATCTCACCCCGGTGTAACAAGCAACAACCCTCATTTTCCATTACTTTTTACTTCTTTAACTTTTATTTATTTATTTATTATCATCTTGAGGGGGTTGGGGTTGGGGTTGTTTAATTATTTGATTTGGGGCCTTTCACCATAAATCTACTTAATTTGTTTGAAGGTTTCTAATTTAGAGGGGAGGTGGTCTTATTCATTGGATTAGATTTGGGGTAGTCTCTCACTGTTAATTCAGTCAATTTGTTTGGAAGGTTTCTTAATCTGAGGGGGTGGGGGTTTATTAATTAATTAGTTATTAAATTTGACTCGTGGTCTTTCATCATCAATCTATTGAATTTGTTTGAAATTTTATGTCGAGTGTCGTGCCCAGATATATTTTCTTTTAATTGTCATGGGAACAAATTTGTTATGCGGGTGACAAGTGGATTTGAAAATCGGATAGTAATAATGTCTTAATGTTGCCGCTATTAGGGACCAAATTATGAAATGTTCAGTTTGCGTTGAGGACGAGTGGAAGTATTAGAATCGATGGGTTTCGCCGAAAGTTAATTTGTTTACGTGAGGATCTGGTTTGTGTCGTATTTCGGTTTTTTTTCACGTCAAAGGGTTTGGATTTTTCTCATTAAAATGCCAAAATAATAAATTACAAACAAGTGGCAGGTAAACGAGCAACAAGCTGCGCTGCAACCCCTTTTGAATTGCAAAGCCGATCCTACTAAAGATGAAGCGACCCTTAAATCGGTTGAATCTGTGGATCATTTGGTGTGCAAGTGTTCTTTCTCGAAATCTATCTGGTGGAAACATTTAGCTTGGGTAAAGGTTCCGGCTTTGATGGTCTTCAGATCATGTTTGGAGGTTTTAGAGTTCATGGAAGGTGGAAACGGCTCCAAGCTTGGGAAGAAGGTTTTAAATATGAATTTTCAAACGACTATTTGTTATATCTAGAAGACTCGGAACCAGAAGGAGTTTAACGGCGTTCATCTTTTGAGGAATGTGGTGGTAGATAATATCAAGGCTAATTCCTTATTATGGCTTAAGAGTATATCAAAGTTTGATAATTTAGATTGGGGTAGATGGGTGGATTTCAATGTTAGAGACGTTATTCTTTGATTTGGGTTGTGGAGACGTCTTTTGTTTGATGCTTGGCTTGTCTCTCTGTATTTCTTTTTGTATTTTTACAGCATATGCTGACCTAATTCTATAATTATAGAATCTTGTTGTTTAAAAAAAAACTCACAGCAAGCAACTGAAACCAACCAAAATATACCTTATTTAAAATGCAACCATATTTAAATCAAAACTGAGTCAAAGATCTATAGTAATATACAGCATTTTCACCCTATATCTAACGCAAAAAAATGTCTCCTTTTATTTTCACCCATTACTTTGTGTTTCTAATAGTGGGCGTTATACACTTGTAACGCGCATGCCCAAATAATGTGAGGTTGGAGGGTTGAGCATAGAAAAAAAAACAAGTTTAACAAAATTTATGATTATTGTACAATATGAGATAAAATTAAAATTAAAATTAATTAAATCATACAACATGGCATTTTGGTAATGTGTTGGCTTTGTGACCACACATGATGACACATTACAAAGAAAAATAAAATGATGACGACGCAAGAAAATGAAAATAAGCAGAGAGAAACACTTTAGGCCCATGCTTAATATGCTTTAAAACCTGGCCCATGTTTTTGTTTCCTTTTTAGAAATAAGTAAACATAAAGAGACATGGAGCCTTCATAAGCCCACAATTTAGCCCATGCTTCTTTAATCACATATTTTAGTATCTGATTAGACTATTTTCATAAAGAAAGAATCTAGTCCGGCTCTTAACTAGGGTTTCTAGTAATCACATATTTTAGTATCCGATTAGACTATTTTCATAAAAAGAATCTACTCTGGCATTTTTTTAACAACTAATTTTTCCTCTTAAATACTTACATTTTCTAAAGATCTAACCTTTCTCTACCTACAAGAGATAATTCCTCTCGACCACTAAGCCAAAATCCAAGTGGCAACTAGTTCGGCTTTTAACCAGGGTTTCTAGCAAGCCAAACTGGCGGTCAAAGCAATTCATTTTGCCGGTTTAAACCACTTTCTTTTTTATCTGTGAGTTTGTATCATACAGTTTTAATTATGGAATTCAAAAATGAGAAAAAAATTCAATTTAAAAATGTAAACGGCTAGTTCGGGTTATACAACAAGTTTCAAACAGATCTTGTACTAACCTAAGCGATTTGCTTTACTATAAAAGTTCGGTTTCAACGGTTTTCAAGAATTATTAGAAAAAAAAAACAAATCTAAAGGACCTTGGTGAGAGGGATTACAATTTGTTTAACTAAATTAGTTGTGTAAACAACTATCATTTAATAAATAACTCAAACTAGAATTAAGCACTCCCGCGTTGTGGGGCCTTAAATTATGCCAAATAACATCAATGTCACATTGCTGCTAGCGACCACCAACATTGAAGTTGTGGCGTGCTAATGCGAAGAAATAAGATCGAAACATATAACATATAAAAAATAACTATGTTGATCTAGGACCCACGCGTTGCGACGAACCTGATAAATGAAAAAATAGACGTAAAAACGTTGAACCACACACGCACGTTGCGAGGTGTTAACTTGCAAAATTTAAAAAGAAGCGTAAAAGCGTGAACCACACACACTTTGTGCCGCGCTAATTCGCAAAATTTTGTACGACAAGTAAAACGAAAATTTGTGAAAGATGAAAAGTGTAGGGGAACAAAGTTGAAGTAAAAAAGTTGGGATGTTAAATTATAAAAAAAGTGGAAAATTTTTGGTTTAAGGTAAAAATATCAATTTGTGAGATTAAAATTACAAGATGGAAAATTTTGGGTTCAAAACTAAATCAATGTTTTTTTGAAAACCATCCAAAGTATGTTGTATAACACCCTCATGCTTAGAAAAATTACTAATTAATGGGTTTTTGGTTTAAACTAAAAGTATCAATTTTGAGGTTAAAATGTCAAGAAATTAAAAAAAAAAGGATTAAAAGTTAAAATTCAATGTTTTTCTTTTGAGAACCACCAAAATTAGTTACGTAAACAGCTATCATTTAATAAAAAATTAAAATTTTGCTTGTTACGTCTATTTAGTTTGGTCAGAATGTGTCACTCTTTTTGACACTAGCAAGTGCTAAAATGTGTCACCACAATCACCATCGCCCTCACTACTACCAACCTCTTTCGTCTCCATCAGCCCCACCACGATGTTATCAGCATTGTCGTTGATTCACGGTTGCCCCCAATATTGCAGGCAGATATCACTATTAGTCGTCTAAATACAAATATAGCGGGTGCAATCATTTTGGTACTAACTTTAGTTAAAGCTACTTGTTTCAATCGGAACACATTCTGATCTAAACTAATTATTAACTTTTTAGAAAGATTCATTTTGACCCACTATCTGACCCAACATTTACCTTGTTGAGAGGTCAATTATTTAGTGGAATCTTGAGAAGTTCCAATTCTATTTCGTCAAAATAAATATCCAAATCCTAATTGCATGTGAATCCCTTGTTTTGCGATTGGAAACCCGCCCTATGTTGTCTTGTCAGTCTTCTCCTCCCATGCTACCTCACCTTCCCTTAGAAAAGGTACGAAACGCATTTTTGAACATTATACAATTTCGATCATTTTCGTATTCAATAAAATGTTATATTTTATTTACAAAATACGTATCGTATGATCGAGCGAAACGATAATCACAACATATTCAGGACAAGATCCAAGTTTCATATGCCTTAATACCCTTCATATAGCTTAATTTACAAGTTATAAGGGTTAAAAATGGCAATCAAGTAATAATACAAGTCCAAGGGCTGAAACTATCTAAAGTGAAACATTTGCTTTCAGAGGGTCTTATGGACCGTAAGATCCTAACCCTTACGGTCAGTAAGGGACACCTAACACAGTAGATGGCAGCTGTCCATTACAACTGTATTCCTTAGCCTCCAAGCTCACGAATTTACCACAAATTCACCTCCTTTAGACATGAGTGATGACACTCATCAGTCCATAAAAGCTCATGAGACACTTGGTTTGATTTGGTGATCATTTGATCACTATATATAGCAATGATCTATTCCATTTCATCTTACAAATTTCAATTTCTTTCTATTTTCTCTTTGGAGCTTGTTTCAAGCAATTGGAAGCCTCCTATTGAGTTCTGAAAGGGTTCTTCAACACAAGTAAGTGTTTTCTTTAGTTCTTTTTATTATTTTGGCTAAGTTATGAGTCAAAAGTCAAACAGTTTGACTTTCTGTTTGACTTTCGGTTCTAACCATTTTGGTCAAGTTAAAGTTCAGATTGAACTTTGCAACGTGATCGTAATCATGAAAGTATTAATCCGTCGCGATTACACCTTCTGATCATCACGTTTAGTAGGCGAAATGACGAGTCAAACTTTTACGAAATAAAAGTCAAAAGTACATAAAATGCATTTTACGACGAAAGTGTTTTCGAGTATTAAAACTTAAAGTTTTGACACGAAATCAGTTTTATAACATTATTAGACATGTTCTAACATGTCTAACTCGTCATTTCTAGTTTAGTGCTTTTTCCTTAGTCGAAAGTCAAGCGGTTTGACCTCTGCTTTGACTTTCGAATCTAACCCGTTTTCAACTTTAGGATCCGACCAAACCCATTTTATGACCATAGTAATATGGAATAACCCTCTGAGGTTATACCTTATGGTTATGCCGTCTGGTTAATCAAATGACGAGTTAACTATATATACTTTTAAAATGTCGGAAATGCCCTTTTGGCACAAAAATAGTTTTAAACATGTATGGTCATTATTTTTAACTTATAAACTGATTAGACAACACAATTAAACTAGTTTTGACATGTCAGACTCGTCATAGGACTTATTTAACCATACAAAACAATATTTACGCGTACGACCCGTTAAAGTGGCGTAAACCACTTTAACAAGTCGTAACAAGTCAAAACACTCCTAGAATCAGAATGTAAGGTATTATGAACCATATTACACGAGATCCTCCACTCGTTTGGTTTATGAACCTTATTCTATCCGTTCCTCCGATTAAGTCACATTATACAATAACCGTAGTTATCCAACATATTAGGAAACACTTAAGCTTTGTTTAGACAAGAAATCTACACAATCTAAGTGAGTACATAGCTCCCCTATTTAACGTTTTCTAAATGTTTTAGGGTAACTCATATGTGCTAAACTATTTTCAAGTTTTCAAAACGAGTATATGGTTTATATATAATAATATATTTTCAATAATATGGGAAACTTGTTGGTGCGTTATCCATAACATGAATGACATTCATTAACTTTGGCCAAACGGACCAGTAGTATGTTATGGTGCCATAGGACTGACAATCCCGTTACCAAAATTTCCGATGTTTATGGGGAAGTTTGGGGATTGAATGACAGAAACCGTATTTTAATAAACCCTTTGGTGGTTTGTTAGTCGAATATTTTAAAAGACCCTTTGGTGGTCTGTTAGTCGAGACGAGTTAACACAGGCTTGAATGTATTCACCAAAACGACCATAGTTTACAAAATTAAAACAAGGACGAATGGTTATACAAAACGAGGATGATTGGTTTATACATAACATAGACGATTGGTTTATTCAAAACAAGGGCAAATGGTTTTAGACAAGTCATGAACGATTTTCAATTAAAGATATATAAACCATACAAAGATTTCTTTTAAATCAATTTCTTATACGGTTTTACCAAAGAGACACTTTTGTTAAGAGTCATGGCTACAAGGTTCTATAACTCATACCAACTTTTATAGTTGGTTAAGCATATTGCAATACCAAACATTTTAATACTAGTTGGGATAAAAGGTTTTCACTCATCGGCTCTCGTGGTCGGACGAGGTATTTCAAATACCAATACAAAGCCATGAATTTGACACACAAAACCTATGTTACTTACCAGCATTCTTTGTTAACCGTCTTTTTCATAAATGTTTTAGGTGCTAATGTGTGACGATTATGAACGCATGCTACACGTAGGATGGACTCAGGCCTTAGATTACTTTAAAACTTAAAGACAATTGTTTGTATTTTGTTTGTATTATCTAAAAACAATGTAAATTATTAATTAAATAAAACAAAACCTTGATTACCATGTGTTTGAAACAATTCCTGTAACGTGACTTCCCGATGTTTCCGTCGCGGTTTGTTGTTTTATGTGATCGAGGTGTTACATAACTCATTATATTAATAGGGACTCAATTGTTGCAATGCGATGTTGGGGACTTGACTATTCAAATTAAAAAAGTAAGGGCTGAACGTGCAACTGGATGCCAACCTCAGAGACTCAAATTGTATTTTACTCCAAAAAAAAGTGACGAGTCCATATTAAAAAACCAAGAACGAGACTACGAGAGTCGATGTTGGAGAACTAATTATCAAGAACGACTATTGAAAAACAATCATGAATTTTTGATCATGAATAAATGTTAGCTATTTTTTTTATTTTTCTTCAAACTTTAAACTTGAAATTAGGTGTTCTTATCAAGTTATGTTATTTTATACTTGATTATGTGTTATACTTGATTATGTGGGTTTATGTGATTCGCTCTGACCCAATCTGAAAGTTTTAACATTGAATTATAAATACGAGTACCGAAAAAAACACTACAAGAAATACCCACTATTAGGGACGACACTAATAGCGATGATGATGGAGAGGGTAAAACTCGAGTGTTAATGATCATATCTTACGTGTTTTTAGTTAGTTTTGAGTGGTTATATGCGTTGAATGAGATAACTACGAGAACTGGTTGTTTTGCAGGTTAACTGATCAATTCGGATGCTTTAAGAATGTTAGAGATGACGCGGAATACCCGTGATGTAGTTGCAAAGTAAAAAATACCAACCGGGACTTGTTCGGGTCAAGAACTAACTTGAAAACACAAGAGAACGGGAGAGATTAGAAGTCGAGGGGCTTATTGGTATTTAAGTGAAAGTTGTGATATATAAGTGAAAGGAAGAAATAACCCCGTCGTAGCTTACGGTCGGTGGACCGTAGGCTACGGCCTGCTTGTTCAAAGAAGAGGTTAACCTGAGAAAGTGAACCGTAGGTTACGGTTTCTGACCGTAGCTTACGGTCACTTCACATTCATTCCAGAACTCTTCAACGAAGGATTCGGTTTCTGACCGTAGCTTACGGTCACTTCACATTAATTCCAAAACTCTTCAACCGTAGGCTACGATTGTTGACCGTAGCTTACGGGTGAGTCACATGTTTCCAGAATTACCTGACCCTAGCTTACAGTGAAGGACCGTAGCTTACGGTCAGGCTGTGAAAAAGATCCGCACGTGCAGTATGCATGTATATTAGGGTCTACTAAAGGGTTTTTTTTTTCAATCATCACTTGTCAAGGACGAACACAAGACTTCTAGGGCTCCAAAGTTTGAAGATTTTCACCCTCAAACATCATTGTTCCACTCCAAATCAACATCACGATCATGGATTCAGCAATCTCTCAAGTGTTTGATGGTTGTGTGCATACAATGAGCTGCTAGTCTTTTTATGGTTTCCTCCGAATGGAGGATTGATGTAAGTTAAGTAATTTATATGATTTTGATAACCATTTGGATTCGGTGATCTAAGCATTTGATGCTTTTCACTGTGGATTTAATTAATTAATTGTAATTGATTGCATTTTATTGGATCTTAATCTTTAATCATTCAATTCCCGAGAGTTCTAGGAATTGGGATATATTTGACAAGGGATTAGGGTTGGTAATTATGATTGATGCTCGTGAGATAACCTTTCATTATGTATTAATCGGAGTACTTAGTCGATGAGCATCACAATTGGTTAATTTGGTTAACACTCATTTCTACAAGTGTTGGATGAAACATATAATTGTAATCTACTTACCAATCTGAATTTCGGGGGGAATCATTGTTCTTTCTATTGATAACAATTTCAATTTAGTGTGTTAAATTAATTCGTCAACAAACTTCAATCCAAATTTCATTTTTAGTATTAATTAATCAATACTTAATATTACAACACTTTCCACAATTCTCCCTTGGTTCGATACCCGAGTTATCCTATCTACGTAGTTTAGTTGGTTTTTGCATGTTCTTCACGACAGACATCAGACGACAAGGGGCAATAGCGGCGACATCGTTACGTGTCGCTTCTATTGCCCCTTGTCGCCGCTATTAGTGTCGTTGCTAATAGTTGATCCGTGTGAACTTGAAAAAAGGCTGATCTTGGCCCTTGATGAGAAGATCCAACGGTGTAGGCTCTTTCCTAATTTTCCTCCATCAAACAAACACAATCTTCTTCTTAAACCCACTTTCTTCAACATACATCCATCTTCTCCAACCTTCAACTACACCAACAACAACAACCTCCACCACCACCGTGAAGCTACCACCACCACCACCACCATGAAGCTACCACCACCGGACTGCCACCACTGTCAAGCTGCACCACCACCATCGTCAAGCTCCCTCAACCACCATTGTACTGTATCGCCGAAGACAAGCTCCGTCAAGGACCATAACGTCAACAAGCTAAAGCTCCAGCTCCAGCCAATTTTGTTTTATTATTTAAAAAAAATGTATAGTGTAACTTTAGGTAGAATCCGCTTTTTCTTTATAAGAGTTTGAATGTTTTGAATCAAAGTTATGTAATCTTAAAATTATTAGTTGGAAATGTCTTGTGTAATCTCCAGTAAGAATTCTGGATTTGAGTTTTTCATAAACAATTTATTAGTTGTAAATGTGTTCTGTAATCTCCGGCGAATATTGCTGCAAATTTGCGGGCAAAAGCATTAGCGGCAACAAGAATCTTTAGCGGCGACGAAAAGAGCAATAGCGACCCAGCAATAGCGACGACCCTTAAGTGGCAACGTGTCGCTGGTAATACCTTTAGCGGTGAGAATTGTGGTTTTTAGCGGCGAGATTTGTCACCACTATTGCTCTTGTTTCTTGTAGTGAAATGCCATCATAGTAAAACATTTCTGGCTTTGCAAGTTATCTAAGATAGGTTTACTAGTTAACTTAACCCATTCACGTAATCAGTTGCTATTGAGTTTCTATCGATAAATGGATTACAATAGTTAAAACATGGTATTTGAATGTTTGATTGCACTTTATTCTCATTTTTTTACTTTTACTTATTGCCTGATACTAATTTGGTATTTAAAAAATGGAATGAACTTAGTTGTTATTGTCTGATACTAATTTGGTATTAAAAAAAAGGAATGAACTTAGTTGATGATAATTAAAAATGGAATGAAATTAGTTGATAATAATTATAGAAAAATATATTTTACTACTTTTGAATATTGTTATAGAACAGCATTATAACATAAATTATTTTCATAGTATTTCAGAGAAACAAAAGTAACAAACTAAATACCATTTTAATCTTAAAGAAATAGTACATAATTTGATTTTCATAAACATATAACTAATACTTGACAGACTATTAATTCTTCATTCATATTTATCAAAATGACTCGTATATCTCTTAACATTTACATATCAAAGTCATCAAAAATTGAAGAAAAGTCATCCACATATCATCAAAACTAAAAGGAGAAAAAAAACTAATTAGCAACATGCACTTGAAGAGGCTGTGGTTGAGCCATGGTCCTCCTCTTCCACAAATTAATCTCCTTTCTTGGCTCTATATTCACACCTCCAACCCTAACAAAACTATCACCAACCCCTTTGTTTCTCACCATCACCGGCATCACGACCTCTTCACCGTCGCTTTCACCGGAATCCAACGGCGCAACCTGAGTAGTCCAATCAAACCTCATAAACGCATCTCTCCCACTTGAGAATCTCTTCGTTGTACTCAAACATGGACCCTTCTCAACAGTCAACGCCACCTTTGACTTCTCGCAGGTTTCATCGCACTTTATCCGGCCACCACTGAATAAACTCCGAATCCAACATTTCTTCTTGCTCTTTACAACCACCGGACCCACTTTCATAACCTTTTCTTGATCTTCTTCGGTTTTATAAGTTCTCACCGGAGTATACGACGTCGTTCTTGAAAACTTATTGGTTGGTTTGTTGGTGAGTTTCCGGTGGTGTTTGCACTTAACTGTACCTACGCAAGAGACTCTAGGAGAAGTGGATTCGTGTAAAAGTGTGAGCTTTGAGTCCTTATTGATTTTCCAGTGAGCGTTCGACGGAAGTGTGGAGAGTAGGGGGCCGGAGAATCGATTCCGAGATTGGATTTGTGGGGTTTTTTCCGACGGTTTCTTGTCTTTAACCGGGCTGTAAAGTGAAGGGCTTTGAAATGAAACAGATGATGTTGCTCTTGGAAGATAATTCAAGATATTTGTCATTGATTTTGTTGAAACTGTATTTTTGTATTCCATTTTTCACACCAAAGTACCAAACCCTCTCTCTCATTCTCTCTTTAAAAACTTTGTGTGATTAATTTTTTTCTTACTCTATTATGTGGTTTGTAGCTAAAGTGAAAATATGATTATATATATATATGTTAGGCACGTATATTTGCTGATATACATAAGGTTATGTCAGGAAAGAGGGACGAAAGAGGCCGGTGAAGAGATCTAAGTTTTGGGTCAAATTAGGGCAGATATGACTAAAAGATTAATGCATGGCTTATTATTTAACGTATAAAGTATTCCAACCGTTTGAAATGATAATAGCATATTTTTAGTATAAAATAATAAGCACATATATATATATATATATATATATATATATATGCACCCTATTATAAGAATACTAAATTTATAAACTTCAAATTGTCACAATTATAAGAAAAGAGGCATTTTGAACACTTTTTAGGAAAAAAAACCGTATTTTCTTTTCCAAAATTACAATATGTCTAAGGTAGAATACAATATATTCTTTTCACAATGTTTAGTTGTTTTTATATTTATTAGTTGGATATAATGACCCGTTTCATATCTTGGTCCCATCTCCATGTCTCCAGATAGAGCCACATCATGCATCAACAACGTGGCTAATATTTTTTTTCTGGCATTTGCTTACGTTTGTTGGTTAATTCATAAGTAATGAGCCTTAGTGTAAGTAGTTCATGTAGTGGGTCAAGATTAGTGGCGTTAGTGATAGTTGTTTAGCAGGTGTTTTTTTCAAGGCTATATAATAGTCAATTGTCTTGTGGACCATGAAGAATATACATAGGAAATTTCTTTGAAAGAGTGTTTCGAGTCAATCTCTAACAATGGTTATTCTTTGATCCAATGTGACACCCAACACCAACAGCTTCGGCTGCTGCACCACCACAATCATGAGCTTCTTCAACTGTCCCTTTAGGCTACGTGTAGTGGTCAAGTCTCATAAGGGAGTTATGTGATAACTGACAAAATGTGTAAGAGAGAGGGGTTATATAATTCGAGTGTCTGGTGAAAAAGGGGTTATATAACCCCTTCGATTATAGATATATGTATGTATATATATGTGTGAGAGAGCAACCATTGTGTCAGGCGCTATACATATCACGGGGTAAATTATAAAGCTCTCATAACGCCGGCCGTAATGGTGTTTCAAGGCGCCATGAGGTTTTATGTGTGGGAAGGGCGCCATATCCAACCCCACTACGAAAGGGCTTATGAATAAATTTTAAATTTATGATTATTTAACCCTTCTCAAATATATTATTTAGTAACCCTACTTTTTATAAATATAATGAGCGAGTATCTTGCCCCCGGCCCCTAAAAAGAGTTGACGATTCAAGTTAATTGCATTACTTTATGAATGCGTTTTAATCGGTTTTACTGCTCACATCGTAGGAAATGTATATTTAAAACACTTAATGCAATTTAAGTTCCGTTTAGTGCAGTTAAAATGATTTTTCTGTTTTCTTAATTATGTGCTTGGATAATAGACCGAAAAGAATACTATTTGTTGTTTTCTTAATGAATGACAAATAAAGTTAGAGGGAAGATTAAGGCCAATTGGGTTACTTCCTCTTTTCCTTGCACGTTGAGACGGGAATAATAGAGAAATATCATCTTAATAATAAAGAAATATCACATAATTTGGTTTTTAAAAACAAAACTAGGACTTCGGTTGTAACACAAAGATGCTATTTCTTCATTCATATTTCATACAAAATGACTCAAAAACATTTCTTAATATTTACGTATCAAGTCATCAAAAAACTGAAGAAAAGTCACCCACATAATCACATATTTTACCAAAAAAAAAAAAAAGACTAATTGGCATGCACTTGAAGAGGCTGTGGTTGAGCCACGGTCCTTCTCTTCCACAAATTAATCTCCTTTCTTGGCTCCAACTTCACACCACCAACCCTAACAAAATCATCACCAACCCCTTTGTTTCTCACCACCACCGGTGTAGACCACGGCATCACGACCTCTTCGCCTTCACTTTCACCGATATCCAACGGCGCAACCTGAGTAGTCCAATCAAAACTCATAAACGCATCTCTCCCACCTGAGAAACTCTTCATTGTACTCAAACATGGACCCTTCTCAACAGTCAACGCCACCTTTGACGTCTCGCTGGTTTCATCGCACTTTATCCGGCCACCACTGAACAAGCTCCGAATCCAACATTTCTTCTTGCTCTTTACAACCACCGGATTCACTTTCATAACCTTTTCTTGATCTTCTTCGGTTTTGTAAGTTCTCACCGGAGTATAAGACGTCGTTCTTGAAAACTTATTGGTTGGTTTGTTGGTGAGTTTCCGGTATTGTTTGCACTTAACTGTACCTACGCAAGAGACTCTAGGAGAAGTGGGTTCGTGTAAAAGTGTGAGCTTTGAGTCGTTATTGATTTTCTGGTGAGCGTTCGACGGAAGTGTGGAGAGTAGGGGCCGGAGAATCCGATTCCGAGATTGGATTTGTGGGGTTTTTCCGACGGTTTCTTGTCTTTAACCGGGCTGTAAAGTGAAGGGCTTTGAAATGAAACAGATGATGTTGCTCTTGGAAGATAATTCAAGATTTTTGTTATTGATTTTGTTGAAACTGTATTTTGGTGTTCCATTTTTCACACCAAAGTATTATTGATATCAAACCCTCTCTCTCTCTCTCTAAGAACTTGGTTTGATTCTTTTTACTCTATATGTATTTTTGTATCTAAAATGAACAATGATTTTCTTAAACTCTTGTGTTTTTTGTGGGTATATATAAGCTCCCTATATATATATATATATATATATATATATATATATATATATATATATATATATATATATATATATATATGTCGGATTATCCGGCCATATGCTGATATGTATACGTTTATGTCAGGAAAGAGGGAGGAAAGAGGCCAGTGAAGACATCCAAGTTTGGGGTCAAATTAGGGCCGATATAACTAAAATATTATTTGTTGCATGGCATATTAGTTAAACAGGGTATAAAATATTCCAACCGGTTGAACTAATCATAGCATACTTTATAGTGTAAAATAATAAACATATGCTAGTGTAAAAAAGTTTGTCAAATTCAAACGATTCGAATGTCACAACTATAACGTGAAGGGATTGGGGCAATGGTTGGGACATGATCAATTCGTCACGTAAGAACATAAATGGAAGGATACACCACCCCCTTGTCCAATTCACCATAGTTCGTATGGATTAAACCATGGCAATCGTGGTCCTCTTTCCATTTTCCAATATTTTCTATCCTTTTTCTTCAAACAAAAATAAATTAAAATAAATACGGGAATAGTGGTTTGAGTCATGACTGACATAGCGTTGACGTGAAGGGTCATGACCACACTCTACCCCCTTACGGGTCATATGGTTTGTGAAGGAATTGAAAAGTTTGAAAGGAATTGGAATGCGTAGGAATTGTAATTAATTCCTTTAAACATTAGCTACATGTTTGGTTGATAAAACTGATGATGAAATTGAAAGGAATTGAAAAAATTTGAAAGGAATTAGAATCTGTAGGAATTGTAACTAATTCCTTTAACATTAGCTACATATTTGATTGGTAAAACTGATGATGGAATTGAAACTAATAAAATAATTAAATTACTTAATTACCCTCTTAAAACTACCCCCAATTTCCTCTTTATAGAGCCTTGCTTCTTCGTCCCAATCTAGAACTTCAAATCAATGGCATCTGTTCTACAAACGCATGTTCAGTTTGAGAAATGCATGCTAATTGATCACAACCTATTATTCTTTCTATGGAAATCTCAAATACAAGCAAACGAAATTCAACTGGTAAATCGACCTTCTATTCCTACCCATCATGGCTGCTTAATTGACTTGGATGTCGAACAAAAATCAACCATGCTTGTGTTCTTATTCGGGTTTTAATTCTGTTTCAGTGGTGCAACGGTCCATTTATGACTTCAATTTTGGTGGATTATGTTTCACTTGTAGATTTTTCTTCAACTAAGGTTTTGATTTTTGTTCTAGTTTTTTTATTCTAGTTCAAGTGACTTTTATTTAAGCAATTTCGGTTTGGTTCTTCAATATTGTGGCAAGTTAGACGATCGGTTGTGGCAGGCTATAGGAATAGTGGTGAGATCTGATATGATAGTTTATTCACACACCCCTGCTGTCTATTTAGACACTCATTGTGTTCTAGACGGGTCGTCTAGGGCTAGACACCCCGTATAACACTAATTTTTAGGAGCCAGCAGGTACCTGGCAGGGCGCATAAATTTGAATGTTTAGACGGGGCGTCTGGACCTAGACGACCGGTCTAGGAACTTGTTTTTTTTTGTTGGAAAATGGGTGTTTTGGTGGGGTAGATTGATTGTTGTTGGAGTTTGAAAAAATAGTGTTTTTGTGGGGTAAATTGGTTGTTGTTGAAGGTTGATTTTTTTTTGTGGTGTAATTTTAGATTTTTAAAAAGTTTTGTTTATTGTATAAAAAGTGAGTTATCTTTTTTAATCGTTTATATATTTAATTGTTTTTACATTATATTTTTAAAAAAAATATAATATTAAAATTTAATACTGTTTTCAACATTTTAAGATGAATGCAAGAAGTATATGTTGTTTCCGTATTACATTTCAACGTCGATTTCACACAAACAATCATCAAGTAATCGAATAACTGAAAACAAAGTTAAATATAACAGATATAACATATATAACATAAATTTGTACATCCATAACAATATGTATCTGTACAGCTGAATACTAAATACAAAACGTCTATGCATACGAGTCGGCCTCGGAGTCGGGATCGGGATCTGGCTGCTGCGGCTGCTGCTGATGTGGTGGGATCGGTATGGCAGGTAACCCCTTTCTCTCGTTTATCCTGTGCCTCCCGAACCAGCCAGCCAACGAGATCCATAAGCCTGTCGACGTCAGCTCGTAAGCGCAGGTATGCCGCACCCCCCGGGGCATGACCTGGAAGGACGTGCTGCGGAAACTGAGGCGCCCCGTGAGGTGGCGGTGGCGGTGCCGGTCCATCAAAATCAACCGTAGGGTCCTGGACTACCGCTGCCTCATCTGCCGGCGGATAGACTGAAGCGAACTGAAATGGCAGCGGCTTCGTAATCCATGGCTCACCTTCACGGGTTTTAAACCGCTCGCCTAACACGCTGAACCTCTTCACCAGCCTCATCCCCCGCAAGGTTTGAAAACCCATCCGCGTGGACGGTATGGCCAGCTACAAGTGCGGGTCCGTCTCCGACACAAGACCCATCGACCGGGCAATCACGGTGACGTACGCCCCGCGTACAAAAAGCCGCGCTCCTGCCGGTGATGGGCGGAGGCGAAGTACTGGGCAAGACCGTGCGCAAGTACGCACGGTCTCCTGTACAAAAGGCAATAGTAAAAAATAAGTCGGTGCTCGTACACCATTCACGGCTTTGTCCGCGAGCGTAATAGACGTAGCGAGCATCCTATGTAGATACATGCACATTATATTAGCGAAATATGGAAATTAATTCATAGCAACAATAATGAAACAATTACCGTAATAAACGTACGTACCTGTACAGCGGGTCGGCAACGTGAGAAATCCTCCCCTTCACCCTGACATGCTCCCAAGTGTCAGGGCCTGCGACCACCTCCCAAAATCCCAAAAGAGTGGGTCTATCCACCACCACTAGCCCCTCCGTATAAACATCCGTAACAATCTCATCCTGCAAGTATATGCCACTATGAACGGCAAACTCAGCAAGCGTCATCGAATGCCACACACCGGTAAGCCTAAATGAAACCTCAGGCAGAGGGGAGGAGCATGTGGCTGGGGAAGCGGCTGGTCGACCCGTGGAGGGTGGAACGTGAAGGTAGACAGGAACTCGATGAGCAGCTCCCTATAAGTCGGCGTGCCGGCCAAGTCAAACAGACGGTGCCACGGGGAATCAACAGGAATGAAGAAACGAAGTCTCGGCGTCTCACCAATCGCCTCAATCGCATCCCAGTCGACCGCCGAGTGCGATCCGACCTGCATCCGGCGTAGCTTCCCGCAAAAACGGGCGGCCTCGGTGTACGGTGGGAACTTAAGATAGGAGTGGCCGTGGAGCGGATCCACCGGCGTTGGCGGGGCCCGTCGCGGACCATGCGGATGTGGGTCCCCGTGTATCGGATCTCCAATCTCGTGCATAACTAATCTGCGATTCTATTAGAATTTAACACGAATAAAACAATAAATTATATATGTTAAAAAAAATATTTTAACAGGTCGTCTATTGGGGTCGTCTAGGGCGAGATGCCCCGTCTTGTTCATCAAAAAACCCAAATTCTTCAAAATCACATCCCTTAAACCCCAAAAATTATCAAATTCACAAACAACCTACGTTCTAAATGCATAATACATTAAATTTTATTGAAGTATATGTGAAAATACGTACCAGAGAAGCTTGATTTCGCAAAAATACGGTCCGGAATACGGTAGAATACGTATGTGTGTGTGTGGTTGAGTATGTTTTGTTGGGTGTCGTTTGTCTCTGATCGTCTAGGCTGCCAGTCATATACAACTCGTAGACGAGTCGTCTACGTCTAGACGAGTCGTATGGAATAAACGGCTAATTACCATTTTACCCCTGGGTCTCAGCCCGGCTAGGCCTAATTCAGGGGCAAAATGGTAATTAACCATGCTGAGCTGTAAAACACTCAACTGGTTAATTACGATTTTACCCCTGAATTAGGCCCAGACGGGTGGCAATTCAGGGGAAAATGGTAATTTACATTTTAAATTTAAAATTCAGAATTTATCAGTGATAAAAGATCCCGCTCACACTGTACGTTGCACCTAGGTGTAGACGACCCGTCTAGGCCTTGACAGTATGATCATTTTGCCCCTGAGTTTGGCCTAGACGACCAACAAACCAGGGGTAAAATGGTAATTTACATTTTAAATTTTAAATTCAAAATTACCAGGGATAGCTCAAAATGTACGTTGCGTCTAGGCCTAGACGACCCGTCTAGGCCTTGATAGTATGACCATTTTGCCCCTGAGTTTGGCCTAGACGGCCAACGGGGTAGAATGGTCTTCTTGCTAGAGCAAGACGGGCGTCTAGGTCTAGACGACCCGTGTATTCACATTAAATTTTTTTTTGTATAACTAATAGTATTTTATTTACTTAGTTTAAACTTTGATATAAGCCGAAATTCCAACAGTACACCCAAGGCACAAACTCTGGGTATTGACAAACAGACGGTAATCATACTCTCCGAGCTCTCACGTCCCACCATCGCCACCGGCAGTATTGACATTTCGTCATCTGCCAGTGCCGACGGTTGGACGTGAGAGCTCAGAGAGTATAATTGCTGATGTTTATCAATACCCGAAGTTTGTTGGTTTTTAGATGGGCTTTGTATGATTTAATTGTTGTGCCTTGGGTGTACTGAAGGAATGTCGGCTTATATGAAAGTTGAAATTAAGTAAATAAAATCCTATTAGTCATACCAAGACTTTTTTTATTGTATTAAAAAATCTTTGTATTAATTATACAAATAAATCGTATTAAACATAAAAAAATCAGACGAAGTTCTTGCTTTGTTGACTGTGGTTGACCAAAACTGATCGTTAGACGATGACTGAGAATCGTTAGGTGCTGTAGAAACACCTGAAATAAGTTCAATAACATATCACTATGTTAAACCACAAGACACTCTATTACGCAAATAAAAAACATATATATTTAAAAAAGGACAGTATTTCTCATATTACCTGCATTAATTCCTCGAGTTTCCCTTCAGTTACAGTCTTCGATTGAGCACAAGACACTCTTTGACGTGTAGTCGATTGAGATACAAATTTGCACGCTGGAAACCGTCTCTCCATTAGTTTTTTCTGAAATATATAAGGCTGATCTCCATCGGGTAAATATGTTTTTATCTCACTGTGTAACGGATTGCTTTTCAAACAATCTCTGTGAGGTACGGATTGCACGCATGGAGGTGCCTCACCACATATCCTCCACCATCACGAATAATGTCTTGTACACTAGACACAACCTCCTCTTGCTCGTTAGAATTGAGAACACCGCTCTCCCCCTAACAACGATATCACCATTAGTAAATAATTAAAACAACAACTAGTTTAACCTAATAACTATTACCGTATTGGCTTCAGGCACCCATGAGTCGCCAGAATACGCCCCAAAGAAATATTTGTCGTCCCAGTTTGATGACATTTCACCACCTTTGAATGATATCAGATGAAGTAATATGACCCAAATTTCATGACAAAGAGAATTCCGACGAAGAATTTAAAGTTTTATGCGAGACATCAAATGCTCTGCATGGGTCTATTTAACAAAGAAATATACGCCCCGTCTACGCCTAGGCGGGGCGTATCACTTTATTACTTTACTGACATGCATTGAACGATATCATATGAAGTAATATAAGCCAAAGTTCATGACCGAGATAATTCCGATGACAAATCGAAAATTTTCTGCGAAATGAAATGCTCGGCATGGGTCTATTTAACAACGACATATACGCCCCGTCTAGGCCTAGACGGGGCATATCACTTTACTACTTTACTGACATGCATGCAGAACACAACCTTCAAGACGGCTCATCTAGGCTTAGACGCCCCGTCTTGGGCTGGTTGTCTTCAACAATCGTCTACGACTAGACGCTTCGTCTGATGTGACTGATTTGACGTTGTACGAGCCAGGAATGTGGTCAGAGAAAAGGAAACCTAGACGCTCCTTCTAGGTCTAGACGACCCGTCTTAAAGGTGTTTAAATAAGCAATTGGGTGTGTGAATATGTAGACCCTTTTAAGAAGAAACGAGGAGGGTGTTTTCGTAATCTACAAACATTCCATTGAAATGTTTAAAATTGCATCACGAACAGGGAGGATTCTTGAATTCCTTAGGTTGGTGGAATTTGAAAGAATGAATTCCAATTCAAATTCCTTACCCAACCAATCAAACATGATTTTTTACGGAATATTTTCTAATTTCAATTCCTAAGGATTTCGCGAAACAAACCGGCATTTTGAACACTAGAAAAGCTATTTTTTTTAAATTACAATATGCCTTAAGTGAAATACAGTATATTCTTTTTACAATGTTTATCTTTAATATATTTTTTAATTATGAGATTGATTATTATACAAGAGAGTAATTCCGTATGAAATGTAGGAGAAAAAAGAGTATTTTAGGAAGATCTAATATTAGCTAGCTAACTCATAAACCCACTTCTCACATGATTTCATACGTATATAACTTTTTCATGATTACACAGAATTAACGAAAATTTCACTCTCTTTAATTTGAGTATGCTATTTTTATAGTTTCCTTAATTTTTTTTACAGGTTACGTGATTACATATTCAATATAATTTGTTATACTTGATGTCATTACAATTATGTTTATTACATGATTACACATTCAATAATGAGAACTTAATTGTTTATGTTTTGTTACATAATTAAATCTTTCATATACGGCATTACATTGTTATTATAGGTTGATGGGTTAGTGTTTTGTATTGTATTGCATTGCATTTATACTTAATTCGTGGTTAAACCTAAAATATTAGCCTATATATTATATCTTTTGCTTTTTATTACAGTTATGGTTGGCACGTAATTACGTAATCACTTAGTAAGTTTTCATATAAATACTATTATAAAATTACGTGATCACGTACTAATAAAATATAGTTAACTATTGTTACGTAATTATGTACTGATACCTAATCACGTAACCTTACATTTATTTCATGAATAATATATATATTACATAATTACATATTGGAACACAATCACGTAATGTTACAAAACTACGTAATATTATAACTTGTAAAATAAAAAATTCTAAAGAAAACTATAGCAATAGCCTACTCAAATTGAAAAGAATAAAATACTCGTTAATACGACGTAAATTAAAAAAAATATTATCGTATGAAAAAGGTACAGTCCTTTGAAAATTATGAGGGAAGTGAGTTTATAAGTTACTAATATTGGATCTTCCTATTTTATCATTCCCCACTATTTTTACTTGTTTTCTCTTACGTGATTAATATATTTATAGACCACTCAATCTTAACCATTAAATTTGCTTGAAGACCAATACTTTCTTCTACACTTTATACAAATTATGCTTATTGTACATTATCTTTTCACTTACTTTATACAAATTATGCTTATTGTACATTATCTTTTCACTTTTAGTTATTAAATAGATATTGATATGTGTTATGCTTTGTTCCCATCTCAAAGTCACCACAAGGAGCCATATCATGCATCACAACGTGGGTAATTCCTTTTTCCTGTGTTTGCTTTTCTTTGTTGGTTAATGCATAAGTAATAAGTTATAGTATTAGTATTTTATGTAGTGGGTCAAGATTTGTTGTGAATTGTTTTTAGCATGTGTTTTGTTTCCAAGACTATATAATACTAAATTGTTCATAATATTTGTGGTATGAAAAACGTAGGAGCTTTCTTTGAAAAACTGTCTTTTTTCATCTTAGTATTTCTTTAGGATTAAACTCATAACATATGTTTTCAAGACTTTAAAATATTCAATTGTTCATAATATTTGTAGGTCAAGAAAGCGTAGAAACCTTATTTGAAATAGTGTCTTTGTTCATCCCAATACTTCTTTAAAGATTAAATTCGTAACATCAACTGCTTTTACTATGGTGCAACCATCACCCCAAGCCTCTTCAACCGCTCCTTTATCAATGAAGTTTTTGTTTGTGATTATTTTCTACTTCTCAATTATATTAACCCTATTTTTTTTTATCAATCACAGGATTATTGATTTTTGGGATTGTGTTTCTCCATTGCTTTGTTCACATCTGCTTCTTTCATTACCTCTTTCGATTTGTTTGGTAATTAGCTGATTGCTTTGATGGAAGTTTGTATAACACATGCGTTTTTGTATCATGATCAATAATGGGAGGATATTTAACCATGATCTCATACGATTAATAGTGTGTTTTGAAGTGTTTGTTACTATAAACATGGTTACTTTGAGTTTGAATTGATTTGCAAGCACCCAGAGCTTAATGGATGGCTTTCGAAACTTAACGAAGGGTTTTTCGGGCAACTATATGAAAGATTGGAAACGTGTGCACAAGACGACAACTAAAAACGCGGAAAATGGGAATAATCCGATCACCGGCGCAAGTTGCGCTGGTGTAGGCGTAATGTTGCGCTGATATCAGGTCCATGGGTGCAACACATTGTAGGCAGCATAAATATCAGACGACTCCCCCAGTGCAAGTTGCATTGGGGGCGACTCAATTTGCTCTTCGTTTCGGTGTGGCTCACAAATTTTGGGGTTTTAACCCTATTTAAAGATAACAATCCCCCAAATGTAAAAAAAACACTTTCACCCTAGTCGTTTTTTGCCTCCCTAGGACAAATTGTGGAGTTCCAAATGCAATCAAGATGCACAACCATTGAAGATCCCACAATGATGATGAGCGGCTAATCTCACTCGTGATCTCCTCTGGGTGTAGGGTTTTTAATGAGTACTTTTAATACTTGTTTAAACAAAGTTTATGGGATTGAATCTATAACCATTAAAGTTTTGATTGGATTTAGTTGTGGTTTTTCGTTTATAAGATTTGATTTTGTTGGAACTTTAAATGAATGAACTTTTATATTATGATTTGTTTGTTAGTTTATCTTTCATAGTGTTTTCTGCATAGGAACCTTTAAGTTCGATTCCACATCTACTACTTCATTAACCATACATGTAGTCATCTGTAATGATTTCTCACTGGGTTAATAATCTTAATTGTGTTTTATCATACCTTAAACCTGGAGTAGATTACCTTTTCTCATAGTTTTAGAATAGTTAATCAATGAAACCCACCATCATAACATTCTCCATTAATTCCCCGTGGTTCGATACCCTACTTACCCTTGCTAGTAAATGTATTTAGGAATGATTTTAAACTTGTTTGTGACCGACCTTTCGACATCGATCAAAATGACGTCATTGTCAGGAAATCGGTGAACTTAGCGTTAGTTTATTTGTTTTTCTTTAAAATAAAAAAGAAAACCTAAAAGTCTGAAAATATTTTTATTTTATTTTCTTTTTTGTTTTGTTCAGTATTACGGATGGTTATTTTTGTTTGTTTTTGTGCAGGTGATTCCAAGTTTCATGCATCATACTAGACATTTGGGAAGACTTCACCGTTGGTTTCTGACTTAGAAATCGAAAAAAACAGCTCATAAGAATCGAATAGTCCACTAATCCAGAACAGTTAAACCAATTGTAAAGGCGATTGAACGTGTATCATTAGAGATAGTCATCAAAGTAACCAAAGCCATTCTTAAGTGAAATACAGTATATTCTTTGTTTAACTTTTTTTTATTCTTTTTATAATTATTAATAAGATATAATAATATATTTTTTGTTTAAATTTTTTAAATATTTTTATAGTTTTTAATAAGATATAGATACGTGTTATATCTTGGTCCCATCTCAAGGTCACATGGAGGCACATCATGCATCACGACGTGGTAATTCTTTTTTCTAGCATTTACAATATGTCTTAAGTGAAATACTATATATATCTTTTTAGTATTAGTATTTTATGTCGTGGGTCAAGATAGGATTAATGGTGTTAGTGAGCATGTGTTTTATTTTCAAGACAATATAGTATCCAATTATTCTTAATATCTGCGGGTCATGAAACATGTAAGGAACTTTCTTTGAAAGAGCGTCTTAATTTGTTCATCTCAATATTTCTTGGGAGATTATACTCATAAAACCAACTGCTTCTATTAGTGTGCCATCACCACCCTAAGCCTATTCAATTAACCACTACTTAATGAATGAGTTTTTAGTTTTTCATTATTTCCCCCTTTCAAATGTAGTAACCCTGTTTTTTAATCAATATACTGATGTTAAACACATCTGCTAATCGGTTATACTAATTATGATTGACCACAAATTCTTATCTAGGTGACATGAGTGGGGCTATGGAGCAGTGGAGTTCTCCCTGCTTTCACATCTATCTCTAACCCTAGCTCCTAATTTATGTTACTCTCTTTCTGCACATGTAAAATGAAGAACTCAAGAGTTAAGGACACGTAACACTCTAGCAGAGACAACGTGGGATGCAAAGATCGATGATGCATGAGATACATGAGATACATGTACATAATGTTGAATGAAGTGTACAAATAGCTATAGACAAAGTTACAAATTAATAGGTAATATAAATATAAATATAAATATAAATATAAATATAATATAATATAATATAATATAATATAATATAATATAATATAATATAATATAATATAATATAATATAATATAATATAATATAATATAATATAATATAATATAATATAATATAATATAATATAATATAATATAATATAATTTGGTATGATTTATATATAATATTAGAGCATTAAATATAATTATATGAAATGTACAACGTGGAGATTAAAGATCGATGATGTATATATAATATTAAAGCATTTGGTATGAAATGTATATATAGTATTAAAGCATTTGGTATGAAATATAATATAATACAACGTGGAGATGTAAATATAGTCATATGATGTATATATAATATTAAAGCATTTGGTATGAAATGTACAACGTGGAGATGTAAAGATCGATGAGATACATTTACATAATGCTGTTGAATTAAATGTACAAGTAGCTATAGTAATTTTGTCTCACTAGACAAAGTTACAAATTAGTAGTTGTTTATAATTATAATTATAATATAATTATAATATAATTATAAAAAATTATAATTATAATAAAATTTGATATGATGTATATATAATATTAAAGCATTAAATATAGTTATATGCATTATGTAGGTTCCCTAGTTCTTATGGATCTTGACAGGATCGTCTTTCTAATCTAGAGTGCGGAATCCCTTAGATCAGATTTCACAGAAAACAGTATGAACACGAACACAAAGAATTCCTTCAAACTGTCTTCTATTGATTATCTAGTGTTTACAATCAATTCAAGACTCTCTCTCTCTAAAACTCTCTGAAGCAATTCTCTCTGCAACTGAACAATAGAACCAGCGACCTTAACCCTAATCACAACCTCCCTTTATATAGAGGTAGGTTATGCTCATGGGCTAGGGTTTCCTACATTAATCCCAATTCGCCTACCATGTGTTATATTTTGTCTAGTTCAGCCCAATTACTTCTAATTCACTATTACAAAACTAAACCCGCTAACCGTTTACTAATTACAAGATATCCAAAGACTAAATCTAAGCCGTTGTCACAAATATGCACCAACAAACTCCCCCTTGACAATAGCTTCATAAAATAACTTTGTCTTTAGTCTTCTTGCAATCTTTAGCATCTTTGAAAAACGTTGGTCTTTGGATAGCTTCAGCTTTAATAGCTTCTGTCAGCAACAGACTCCCCCTAAGGTGATGTATCCAATCACCAAATCTTCTAAATCGTTAGCGTTAAGTAAACTCCAGTTTAGTCCTTGCATAGCAATCTTCAAAACTCTTTAACTTTGTCTGCAATGTAGAAAGGAGGTTCTACCATGCATCCAAGCAAACTCCTCTTCACCAAACTTCTCAGCAACACACTACTACAATCTGTATACTATAAAACAAAACATCTCGAGAAACCATAAGAATTTTTCAACACAAGTTAAACAAATTATTATTATTCAAGAGATAGTAAAACTGTATCACAGATAAAGCACTTCTCAACTCAAAGCATATATTCAAAATTTTAAGCACACATAACCTGCAAGATCGTAAAATTTTGAACTCAGCTTCTAACACCGTCTCCCCCTATCGGTAACAACTCCTCCAAGAACAACCAATATCCCGTACAATAAGAAGTTACAAGAAATGAAATATTTTTGGATTTTTATATTTTCTGAAAGCAAATAAATAACAAAATAATAAACACTCTATTTTTGTGAGTATCACCGTTAAGAAGATCATATCAGCAACATCAAACTGTTTTCACACTATCTGAGTATTTTATATGTAATTTTCATGATAAGCAGTTCAAGACGATTACCAGTATTGTTTATCCACTTAAACAAAATACATGAACATTTCAAGTACCATTACCTCGTGATTTATTTAGAATATTTATACTGATATACTAGTGTGTCCCACTTCAGGACATACCCCCGCGATCAAGGTATGCACAAAAATTCATCGTAGTAGGTGAGTATACCGAAATTCATCCTTTTGAATTACAACGTTAGATAATTGGTGATCAGGTCAGTACTTCCGTACAACAAAGAGACCAATATCCAACAAGGGTTAGGACCAATACCAAATTTTGGTACGAATAATGCAATTTGCATATTTGAAGACTCTCTAGGGGAGCATCTTCAATTTTTGGGATTTGGCATTTTAGCTCTTTTAAAGTATCCTGGTTGTGCCTAGGTCAGCATATATCTGGATACAGCAGAAGGACAACCTTGATACCTCGGATGAATTAACAATATAAAGACCTAAAACCTCAGATTTTGGCAATCTATCAACGCAAGATTTAAGGTTATAAAACCATACGCCACTGATATGTTACCCACTCATACACAGTTTGTTATTTTATATCACCAAGGTAAGTTGATTATTTCATGCCTTTGCCTACTGGTACATCATATGATGAAGCTGCTCTCACACTTAAGCAATTTAATTCTAATTTCAGTGTGACAGTCTAACTTGCTGATGTAATATCATTTCTTCTTTTTCACACAGTGAAAATTCATTTTTGATTTTCTATTTTTTTATGTTTTTGATTTTTGAAAAACAGTAAAATTATTTACAAACAATTTTTATGGAAAAAAGGTTATTCAGGATTCCTCATCCCATTGAGTTCGAATAAATGTTCAAAACGAGCTCTGTCAAATGCTTTTGTGTAAAGATCTGCCAGGTTATCTAGTGTGTCGACTCGATGCAGTTCAATTAATTTTTTTTTCAGCACAATCCAGTATAAAATGATGACGAATGTCAATATGTTTTGTGCGACTGTGTTTTACGGGATTGTTGGTGATTGATATAGTGGCATTATTGTCTATCATAATAGGAGTACGAGTGAAGTTCAAACCGTAATCGCGCATCTGCTGTTGGATCCAGAGAACCTGAGAGCAACAACTACCCGCAACAATATATTCAGCTTCACACGTTGAGGTAGACACGCAAGACTGCTTCTTGCATTGCCATGAAACAAGCCTCCCTCCTAAGAATTGACAACCACCTGTGGTAGACTTCCTTGTAGATTTGCATCCTCCAAAGTCCGAATCAGTGAAAGTAACAAACTTCAAATCACTAGTAGCTGGATACCATAACCCAAGTTTAGGTTTCCCCTTCAAGTAATGAAGAATCCGCTTCACCGCTTTCATGTGGGACTCTTTTGGATCCGCTTGATATCTGGCACAAAAACATACTGCGAACATGATGTCAGGTCTTGAAGCAGTCAAGTACATCAGAGAACCAATCATTGCCCTGTATTGAGTTGGATCAACATCCTCCACACTCTCATGATCTGGACCAAGATTGTGATTCTCACAGATAGGAGTATTGAAAGTAGTGCAATCTTCCATTTTGAAACCAGATAAAATGTCATACACATACTTCGTCTGATGTATAAACATCCCATCCTTCTTCTGTTCAACTTGTAAACCCAAAAAGTAGGATAATTCACCCATCACACTCATCTCAAACTTGCTCTTCATTACCTCTTCGAAATCATGACACATGTTCTCATCAGATGACCCAAAAATGATGTCATCCACGTATACCTGTACCAGCAGAAAGTCTTCCTTCTTCCTTTTAATGAAAAGTGTACTGTCAATCTGTCCTCTTTCAAAACCATGTTTTAACAAATGTGCTGAAAGCGTCTCATACCACGCCCTAGGTGCCTGATGCAACCCATACAATGTCTTATCAAGTCGATAGACTCGATCTGGATAGTTTGGATCAGAAAACCCATCTGGTTGTGAGACATACACCACTTTTTGGACTTTCCCGTAACGAAATGCACTCTTCATGTCAAGTTGGTAAACTTTGAAGCCCTTGAATGAAGCAAAAGCTAGGAACAAACGAATTGCTTCCAACCTTGCTACTGGTGCAAACACTTCATTATAATCAATCCCTTCTTGCTGATTGAACCCTTTTACCACCAACCGAGCCTTATTCCGTATCACGATCCCTCGATCGTCTTTCTTGCACTCAAACACCCACTTGGTGCCTATTTCTTTTTCTCCTTCAGGTAGATCAACTAGCTCCCAAACTTTCAACTTCTTGAACTGAGCTAGTTCCTCTTGCATAGCTTCAACCCAACAATTGTCTTTTAGAGCCATATGAACATTCTTCGACTCCTCTTGGGCAATAAAACAGCTATACAAACACTCATGAATCAACCCAATCTTCTGGATCGAAGTGAACAAACAGGAACCTTCGAGCACACCTCTTCGCGTCTGAACACCTACAGCAGCATCACCAATGATGTTTTCAACTGGATGATCTCTGTGTACACGTGTGGTAGCAATGGTGTCAACAACCAGATTATCTCCTAGATTAGATTCAACCTCCCCCTGAATATTAGCATTAGCAAACGGATTAGTGAAATCCTCCCCCTAAATAGGTTCAGACTCACTATCACTAGAGTCCTCTGGATCTGCACTAGAAGAAGTTTCTGGAGCATCTGTCATCGATACACTCGATCTAGGCATGAATTCACACTCACCATCTTCACTAATCACAGTATGGATCACTTGAGATTCATCTGCATTAGAAAAATCAGGAATATTAAATGATTAAAAAACACTTTCATAATCATATAATATAGCAGGACCACTCGTGATTGTTGAGGAGAATAACTAGTGATTTCCATGTTAAACACCACCTCAATTTTACCAGTTTTTTAGATTAAAAACCCTTTTATTCGGTGTTCCAGGCATATTGCCTAGAAAGTAACCCTCATCAGCCACTTCACTGAATTTTTGCTTATCTTTGTTTCGCATAATGGTGCAGGGTAATCCAAATGGTTTAAAGCCTTTTAAGTTTGGTTTGCGGTTAAACAATAGTTCGTGACATGTTTTGTTAAAACGTTTAACCGTCAAAACTTTGTTCAGGACATAGCAAGCTGTGTTCACAGCTTCTCCCCAGAAGAGAACTCGAAGCTTGGAATCAGAAAGCATAGTCCTTGCGGCTTCAATCAACGTCCTGTTCTTCCTCTCAGCGACTCCATTCTGTTGAGGTGTATAAGGAGCAGAATATTGATGTTCAATTACCTTGCGAAGACAATAGAGATCCAAAACTTGATTCTTGAACTCCGTGTCGTTATCACTCCTTATCCTCTTAATCCGTGCATCATGGACATTTTCCAATTTTGTAAAAAGATCTATCAGCATCTCCGCTGTCTCATCTTTTGTACCTAAAAAGAAAACCCATGAATATCGTGAGTAATCATTAGTGAAAACTAAACAATAGTACTTCCCACCTATGCTCCTTACGTTCACTGGACCAAATAGATCCATATGAAGTAATTCATAAGGGTCATCTATGGAATTTACTGTTTTAGACTTGTGAGGTTTCTTATGTTGTTTTTCCATTTGACATGGAAGACATTTATCTTCCACGTGAAACCTCTGCACTGGAACCCCTTCCACTAAACCATTTTTAATAATATCGTTCATTTTTCGATAGTGGATGTGGGCCATGCGTCTGTGCCACATCAATGAATCAGCCTCAGATGCTTTTGATAGTAAACATGCCACCACAGACGACGAGTCCTTGGCACCCATGTCCATGACATAAGTGTCATTTCTCCTTGGTGCTTTCATCACTATCCAGTCATCCAGTATCACCAAACCTTCAGACTTTGTAAAGTGGACCGAGTGACCCTTGTCGCAGACTTGAGACACGCTCATCAGATTGTGCTTTAGCTGCTCAACATAGTTCACTTTGTCTAGTGTGATCTTCCTGTTGGTTACTTTTCCTTGTCCTGTAATGTGCCCGCCTTTAGCACCTTTAAAATTCACATAACCACCATCTATATTTTCAAACTCTGTCAACAACCTCGCATCCCCCGTCATGTGCCTGGTGCAGCCACTATCAACATACCACAAGTTGATAATCCTCCTTAGCAGCTCCTGCACCACCCAACAAAATTAGTTAGATTGGGGGACCCAAGCCTTAATGGTATTGGGTCTTCTAGATTCATCAACCACGAAACATCCATCCAATATCCATCACTCCTACCAGGAGTCTTGGATCTTAGACCTGTTGATGGAAATGGTTTTTGATTTTCACTAGGTCTGTGGTCTTGAGGTTTCCTAACCATGTTTGGACTTTGTGACCTTTGGAAATTATGATTTTGGTTCCATGAATTTTGATAATGATAATTTCTAAAGCCATCATTATAAAAATTTCGATTACCAACATTCTGATATCGATTTTGATATTGACCTTGACTTCTGAAATTATTTGATGGACCATTAAAGTTATTCATTCTTGGTGAACTACTTCTAGGTCTATCATATCTGCCTGATGTATATGCAGGCTGAAATCTTTGTTGATTTCTTTGAAAACGAGGAACTTGGTGAGTTCCTTTTTCAGCCTTATCTACACCAACAATAACACTCTGTTGCTTGGTAGCAGATATTTTTGGTAAGTTAACCTTCTTCTCACCATCACCACTTTTCTCTAGTGATTTTTTTCTCTGCCTCTCACTTACCTGTGCTTCACTCTTTTTGTTAGGACAGCAGCTAGCTACATGTCCCTTTTCATGACATTTGAAGCAAGATTTTCTAGCCGAAGACTTCTTTACAGAAGCCTCTTGCTTAAACTCATCAGGTGACGGTGATGATGAAGATGACGATGCCTTCGAAGGATCATGTTTAGTTTGCTTAACTTCTGATTTTTCTTTGTTTTTATTTTTAGCAAACTGCACATTAGACTCTTTTGTAATAACAGGGATCTCTTCATTCATGTCACTCCCTTTGACAAAATCAACCTTTTTAACAAAAAAATGTTTTTGATTCTTAGGGTGTGTATTTTTCGTTTTCAAAACTGATTCCTTGTTATTTTCCTTCTTGACATTCTCAGAACCCTCATCATTTCCTTATGTGGAACTACCAGGTGTAGTTGACACAAAGTCTGTAAGCTCTTCTTCATCTGGCAAGAAAGAATAGTCATGACCAAGTGGTGGTGGAACTTCATCAAAACCTTTGAAACCCACACAAGTCTTGTCATTACTCTTCTTCAGGCCATTCATCATGTGTTTCATAACATAAGATGAATCTCTGAATTGATTTAATTTCTTTTCAAGCTCACAAATTTTAAGTTGTGCTTCAGACAACTCTTTGCACTTTTCAGAAACCTCTTTTGTTTTCTCACTCATCATATCATGAGCTAAATCAATAACTTGAAGTTTTTCGTTAAGCTTACAGGTTAGAATATTGATTTCTTCTTCATAACCTTTAATTTTCTTCAAGTATAATGACTCGTTTCGTTTTACGAAAAAGTTTGATTCTTTTAGGTTCGAGAGCTCATTAGCCAAACTTTGGTTTTGTTGTGTTAATGTGTCAACCTCACTTTGCAGTCACAACATTTAAAACAAACAGAATTACCAGAGTTAGAACATACCTAGCCTGTTGATTTGCTTAGATCAGCCATGTAAGCGGCAAAATCAGCAGCCATCTTCTTCTCTGTGGTATTCTGTTCTCATCAGCTTTTTCAGCTACCTTCTCTTGCTCTTCCTCAGCATCAACTTTCACTTCTTCATCAGCAACAGGAGCTATCTCAGCCATGAATGCCTGTGAGGCATTGTTATCACTCTCCAGATGAACACTCCAATCATAAGAACCCTCTCTAGCAGTAGAAATCAGGGCCTTTGATCCAGTGTTGTTTGACGCATTCCTGGTGCTTGAACCATGACTAGGAGAATCTTGAAAGGATGGACTAGAACGAGATTCAGACTTAGCTCTTTGACACTCTCTAGCGAAATGTCCGTAGTTGTGACAGTTGTAGCACTTCACTTTCGACTTGTCAAATCCCACACTCTTGCCAACGAACTTCCTGCCCGTTCTGTTCATGAACCTCTTCACCCTTCTAGAGATCATGGCCATCTGCCATTGCAAATCCATCTCCTCTAGGTCATCAGGGTCAATCTGATCATATTCTTCATCAAACGTAGCAGGATCATATATTTTTCCCGGATTGTAGTTCTCATAAGAAGCAACGAAAGAAACAAGCAATGCCAGGTGTTCTTCAGCACTTTTGACACTCAGAGGCATAGACTTAGAACTGCTATTACTAGATTGTTGTCTCTTAGCCCCTGACGAGCCTTCTGAAGCAGCAACAAAATATACTTCACCCTTAGAATTTGTCATGATCTGCTCATTCTCACATGAGAGAAACGTCGTTGCAGTATCACTGGAAGCATTGTTGGAAGATGAAGGTGTAAGACCTTTATATATCCCCGGATCTTGAACCTGATCACAACCCGTTTCCTTCTTCTTCATATTGAGCTCATAAGCTCTCAACTTCCCAACAACCTCTTCCAAGTCTTTCTTTTCATAATCAGCTTCACCTTTTATCATCAACGTGTAGATATCCCACTTTGCAGGTAAAGCATCCAGCAACTTGTCGTTTATCTCCACATCCGTGTATCCCTCTATGTCATAATTATCTACTTCTAACATTAGATAATAATATCTCGTGATAATATCTTCTAGGGATTCATTTCTCATGCCTTTAAACACAGCAAATTGTTTCTTCAGCAGATCCACCTTGTTCTTCTTCACATCAGTTCATATCTCTCCTCTAGGGCATCCCACATCTCCTTCGATGTAGTATAACATTTGAACGTGTGTTTGATGCCATCAGGTAACGACATCTTTATAGCAGCTAATGCTTTCTTTTCAGACTCATACATCATCTTCTCAGCTTCAGTCATATTCACGTAAGCAGTAACACGTTGTCTGCCCTCAAAATCATGCGTTGGGTTAGCGTACCCATCTTGAATACATATCCACATCCGTGTGTCCTGATATTCAATAAAGGATTGAAACCTATCCTTCCATGTTAGATAGTTCTCTACCTTCAGCATCTTTGGAGGTTTGTTTGTGGTGCCAACCTCGTGCTCCATTCTTAACAACTCATTTAGGTTTGACATATTCGACATTTTTACCGAACCGGCTCGTTAAAAACGTTAAAAGTTGTCCGAAATGAGTGGTTACCAGATTATACCGTTAGACTCATCTCGACGATACGATTCTAATGATGTATATTGTCCGATTATGATTTTTGGAATTTTCGTGCCTTTTTTTGTCATAAAAATCACACGAGTCTAACTGTCCAATCGGTTCGTCAAAATTGTCTATGGATCAATTTCTCTGTCCGAATACGTTTAACTCTGGTTACGTCAGCTGGTTAAGTTTCCACCTTTTTATGAGTAACTCGAAACAGTGTCAAATCCGGAATGGTAACTCTGATTGACAATCCGAAATGAAAATCCGGAACAGTAATCCGAATTACTAATTCGAAATAGTGCAGAAAATCTGAAATACCTGCAAAAACCCTAAAACAGCCGTCAAAACCCTAATGCACGCCCAAAAACCTAATTTTTCTGCTGTCACGATTCTGAACCGAGCAATAATCAAGAGCCGAATGCTCTGATACCAATTGTAGGTCCCCTAGTCCTTATGGATCTTGACAGAATCGTCTATCTAATCTAGAGTGCGGAATCCCCAAGATCAGATTTCACAGAAAACACTAAGAACACGAACACGAACACAAAGAATTCCTTCAAACTGTCTTCTATTGATTATCTAACACAAAGTGTTTACAATCAATTCAAGACTCTCTCTCTAAAACTCTCTGAAGCAATTCTCTCTGCAACTGAACAATAGAACCAGCAACCTTAACCCTAATCATAACCTCCCTTTATATAGAGGTAGGTTATGCTCATGGGCTAGGGTTTCCTACATGGACTGCTAATGGGTTTAAAGCCCAATTCGCCTACCATGTGTTATATTGTGTCTAGTTCAGCCCAATTACTTCTAATTCACTATTACAAAACTAAACCCGCTAACCGTTTACTAATTACAAGATATCCAAATACCAAATCTAAGCTGTTGTCACAAATATGCACCAACATAAAAAAGAGAAGCCTATTTATGAGTGTCGATGTACGATTTTCCGCTTTCCTCGATCCCTTTTTGAAGAAGCACCGATTGAACTTAGTGATATCCTGGGATATATAAGTCACAACCAGGGTGTTTCTGCATAAAAGGTTGTCATCGCACTTCACTTTCTGGGGTGTAAGCTCGCTCCAGCTGATCTGCAAAGCTAGCCGTTAGTGTCGCCACGAGGAAAAGGGTGGTTTTCTCCATGACCACACCCAGGCGTGAGAATAAGAATCTGGGATGGTAAGCAAGTAAATTGCAAGTATAAGCGAGAGCTTGTGTGTGTTGCGTAAAGTACTGCAAGTGTGTAAGCATGGTTTTACCAGAAGATCCGATACTTATTTATAGCCGAAAAAGGTATGTCCAGGAGAAGTGCTGGTGGGCCTTGGGCCCGGTCCATACAGCCAGAGACATCCTTTTTGTCCCTCTGCGTCAGACATTAAATGCTCCCTGCAGGAGAATTAATGTCCACTGTCGGGAGGTATGCTTTGTCAGATGTGTAGTGGTGCCACGTGTAAAGGTAGCCGTTTCTGGTGTCAGGCCTGTTGCCAACCGAAAATGGAGAAGGTGGAACAGTCACTGGCAGAGACATGGTTAGTGTATGGTTTGACGCCTGCCTCACTGGTCATGGGCACTGTTACATGCAACTTGCTAAGTAACCTTTGGTCACAGTTCTGCTATTTCGTACCGTAAGGTATGGTCAACATCTCTTAGTGCTTACCCCTTCTGCGAGGCTGTCAAGGTTTTTCCTGCCAGCGCAGGGTATCAGGGGTATATCCTTTTGTCCCGAGACTATGAGGCGCTTCTCATGTGTGTCTTGTCCTTTCAAGGTTTTGGGATTCGCAACTCAGAGGAATGTTGTTGTGCGCAGGGTCTAGTAACCTGCGTGCATGAGTCTAACTTGTAGTTGTGGCGAGTACACAAGGCTCGTTGTGTGACTTAATTGTATTGGTCTAATTCACCGTTGCGCTGAGTGCGCAAGGCTCATTGCGTGACCTATAAATGTTGGGCTAATTCACCGTTGCGCTGAGTGCGCAAGGTTCATTGTGTGACCTATTAAAGCTGGTCTAATTCACCACTACGCTGAGTACGTAAGGCTCATTGTGTGACCTGTTGAAGCTGGTCTAATTCACCGTTGCGTTGAGTACGCATGGCTCATTGTGTGACCTATTGAAGCTGGTCTAATTCACCGTTGCGCTGAGTGCTCAAGGCTCATTGTATGACCTATTGGTTTCAAGGAAGGCGCACCATTGCACATTGCGCGCAAGGTTATCCTTGTAGAAATTTGGTCAAGGGTATCGTCATTTGGGACTATACCTCCTCAAGTTCCCCTACTCTAGTGCTGCTCCTACACGCATGTTGTAAGGTGGGAGGAGTGCTGGACTAGAAGAGTTTTTGTCTGCGTCGTTAATGTTGTGGCGAAAATTTTGTTAAGTGTTGAGAGGAAACGTTTGGGTGAAGGAAACGTTTTGTAATCAGCTATTGGAATTTGAAAATCTGATCTTCTTACGTTGCAGGTGAGTTTGTGAAAAAAAGTGGGAGTTGAAAAGACGTCTGACAGTTGTAGCGTGCACTCAGCCGCTTCGTCTGCCATTCATTTAATGGATTGGCAGAGAGCATGGTGGCCACGCGCGCACGTTAACCGTCACTCCCCACTTGCTCGCCACATGTACGTCTGTGATTGGGTGCTATTACCACGTGTGAGACACGTTCTCCGAGCGCATTAAATGTGAGCGCTATAAATAGGGGTGCTCCGGTAGGGTTTTCTTCATTCAGTCATCTTTCCTTCAAAGTTTTTCTCTGAGTTTGCTTAGTTCTTTGAGTTCTTCAGAAATTTTTTCCAAAAATATTTCTTTTCTTTCTTTGTCTTCGTTGGCATCCAGAGAGCTAGAGGCTACCCCCGGGTGCTGTTGTTCGGCCTCCTTTGCCAGCTTGTAAACTGAGCCGGCAGGTGTTTGATGAGCTTGTGTCTGGCTTCCGGTTTCCTCCCACTTAGGATGCCCGGTTTCCGGTTACCCACTTGGGATATCTGGTGGGTTATATCACCATATTCTATGATTTCTTTGTTGAGGGTAACTTCCGGTTACCCGCCACCAAGTTTTCTTGGAAGTGTTGTAGTATTATGGGTTCCACCTTTCCCAGTTGAATCCGATCGGAATGGTGAGAATCAGGCACTTTGAGTTTCTTTTCCGGTCGTCTGGGTCTGTTCCATCGTCGACCGGTTTCGTATTTTTTATCAACTTCATTGTTCAATGGGGTTTTATTCTTTTTAGCACCGTGCGCAGGCACGGAAAATTTTGCTTTCTCCCCCAAATCCTTCCATGATTAGAAGGAAAAATTCTTTTTGTGAAGGCCGGTGTTATACCGATGCCTTTGGCGTTCCGGGGGCCGGATGAGATTCCGGCAGAGACCCTACCGATACCTGTGCTTGACGCCTGGTATGGTGATCTGAAGGAGATCCCGGCTATTCAGTTGCCGGAGAGGGTACTGGTGGTGGCGGGGATGAGCCTGCTGTGGAGACCCGACCGCCGGTCTCGACCAGTGTATGTGGAGGGCGATCACAGTAAGCACTCTTATTCCCTTGTGCTTCCTTGGTTTTGACTGGTTGATTGCTTAAACAAACATGTGTTTCGTTTTGCAGGAGCCCCATTGTTCTTGGCCGCCTTCCAGAGGAAGGAAGGGCGGATGGAAAAGCTTCGCTTAGGGGAGGATGAGCCCACCTGGTACGCGCAGGTCCTGGGCAATTTTGCCTTGGTCAAGGATGCGGACCTGGAGGCCCCCGCGCCACCGACTGGTGAGTCTTGATTGTTTACTTGTGCGTCGTTGCAGGTGACTTATTTGTTTGTTATGGTGTTCATGCAGGCACACTGAGAGATTTGGGCATTGGCCCAGATCCCAAAAAGAAGCGACGCGCAGGGTCAAGCGCGGTGGTAGAGAGAAAGGCAACTCAACCCGGGGCAGGCCCTCGCAAAAGTAAGCGCGTTGTCATTGACAAGTGAAAAACTTATGTGGTCATTTATGACTCATGGGAGGGTCTTGAACCTGTAGGTGCAAAGAAGGATGCACCAAAGCAAGCGGTTAACATTACCGCTATAGCTGTTAGCCCGGAGGATGCTGAGGAGGTCCCAGAAGTGCCTCTGAAGCGAAAGAGGCGCCTAAAGGAGGACCTCTCCACGCAACCCCCTAAAAAGGTTGCGCGGAGACATTTTGGGAAGCGGGCGGATTTGGGATCATTAACTTCTAGAATATCCCTTTTAAAGCCTTTGTACCCTTTGATATTTCCTTACGGTTTTCATGTTGTATGTAACTAACCCTTGTTGTTGTACAGTGGGGGATGAGCCAAATTTTTGTTGATTTCGGCGCATATGCTGGGGACACTGATTCCCCGATGACCTAGGCCGGTGGTTAAGGAGGAAGTTCTGCTGCTGGGGCAGAAGAACTGGTCGGTGTGAGGGAGGGGCCTCACATGAAGGTGGAAGGTGCTGGTATGGGTACTAATGTGGGTTCCCCGGTTTTGGAAACTCCGGGTGTTCCATTGACGCAACCACAAAAGGATATTGAAGAACCTGTGGTTGTTGAGGAATCAGGGGTGGATCTTGGGGAACCCTCGGTGGAAGTAGAAGAATCGGGGTTCGTTGTGCAAGAACCCATTGTGGTAAGGGCAGAACACGCGTATCTGGGTGGCGCGGTTAATGCTGGTGAGGCGGGGCTGTCGGGAGCGGCGTGCGCCGAAGAGGTTCAGACTGGTGCTCCATAAGGACATGTGGAGGAACCGTTATCCAGGGAAGGCGTGGGATCTGCCGCCTTTGCTTTGTCTCCCATCCGCCCAGATGAGACTCTGGGGGATTATTATCACAGGTCATTTTCCTCTACTCAAGCTGAAGAGATCCACACTCCTGTGTGGAAGTTGGAGAAAGAAGATGAATTTTCTCACTGGTCGGCGTGCCGTGAGTTTTTTAAAGGAGCTTTCCCCCCGACGGAGGTACGTTTGCTTTCTGATCGTGAAGAAGAAGAGACGTATCATACGTACCTGCAGGCAGTTGCCAGGTTCGCCTCTATGACCTATAAGATTGTTCGTGAATGGCGAGGCCTGGTGAAACAAAAGAAGGTTTTGAGGCTGCTCAAGAGACCCTTGGTAAAGAGCGAGCCCAAGTGGTTGCGCTTGAAGCTACAGTGTTGGCAAGGGAGACTGCCTTCGCCGATAATCAGCGAATTGAAGGGTGGTCTGCGCAGGGGTGGAAGAATCGGGCCGACGCATCGGATGCCAAACTTGCTGAGGAGCGCAAGTTGTGGAAGGAGGCTTGTGAGAGGGATAACAGGGAGAAGAAATCCCTGATGGATGAACTGGCCCGGTTGCGCGCTGATGTAGTGCGTGAGAGGAAGGAGAAGGAGGCGGCGGCTGCCTCGGCTGCATAAGCTAGTGTGCAACGCGAGCAGAAAGAGGTACCCTCTTTTCTTCGTTTCATTCTTTGTTGATATGTCTAAGTTACGATGCTAACCTTGTTGAAAACAAGCAGGTCGAAGCTTGCCCTTCTTTAGCGAGCGCTAAGAAAGATCTCCAAGCAGCCTCAGTGAAGAATACTGACCTCCTGCGTAGGCTGCAGTTGGCGGAGGCGAAGGTGGAGGCGGGGGAGAAAAATTGGAGGATTCTACAAGCTCGGCGCCATCTCCGAATCGTTGGTGGAATCACTCACCAACAACATGTTGTGGCTTCAACAGCATGGGATTGGCCAGGTAAATGTTTTCACTTGTGTTTTCTAACCTTTATGGAATGGCTCTAATCTTTCCTTTTAATTTGAAAATTGCCAATTCCATTGTGAACTCCGCGGAGTTGGATGGTGTAGTGGCTAAGCTGGTGGTTGTTGCACGCCATGATGGGCATGCGCAAGGCTATGCTGAGTGTGCGCAACAAGTCACTCATGCCTTGGACACTCCATGGGATTCTAGCCATGCCTCCACTCATGGAGTTAACACTGGAGATGTCTTTGAGAAGGCGCAGCAGGGGTATAATCGTCTTGATTTTCCGGCCTTGGAATTGGTAAGCGAGGCGGTTACCCATGATGACTTCATCGACCGCTTGAAGGATATCTTCCCAGAAGACGCTGAGGTCGCTGCTAAAGAAGAAGACTAGTGTAGGATCCTTAATGTAATACTCTTGTAGGATCATTGTTTGTGCCGCGCATGACGCGGTTTTGTACATATTTTTCTATCTTTCAATGAAATGTTTCCTCTTTGTTACAATAATTGCGTGAAATGGACTACTTTGTGTAAGTATAGCGAATGAAACTGGTAATGAACTCGCGCATGGATATCAGCTCCTATGCGTGCTACATAGGTAGTGACTTATGTTTTACGAGTCATTATGCACCAAGGTGTTTTTGCGTATACTCAAAGTGGTTCCGTGCATTTGTAATGAAAAATTAAGATAAAATATGAAGTAACTCTTATCTTTATTACATAATCGGGCGCAAGGGCCGCATTTTAGAATAGACAAGAGACTGTGAACTTCGAGGTTTACATGTAGCACCGTCTTAGTTGCTGCGCATTCCATGTCCTAGGGATACTTGTTCCGTCTAAGCGCTTAAGTGTGTATGCGCCTTTTCCAAGGACTTCATGAATAACATAAGGACCTTCCCATTTGGGTGAAGTTTTCCAGGACGTTCGGTGTTGGATGCCTAATTGTAGCGTAGAAAAAAGTCACCGGGTAGAAAGGTGCATATGCCCACTGGCGCGTTGTAATATTTCTCTAGCTTGGACTTGTATTTTGCTTCATTAATGGCAACATTTTCGCGCTTTTCTTCTAGCAAGTCCAAGTCTAGTCTGCGCTCCTGCTCATTGTTTTGTCTTTGCGCAGCTAACATGCACTGTGATGGGAGGCCTATTTCTGCAGGAATCATTGCCTCCGTCCCATACACAAGGCTAAAGGGAGTTTCGCCCGTGCTGGTTTTAGGCATGGTTCGATGAGCCCATAAGATGCTTGGCAACTCATCTACCCAACCTCTGCGCGCTGTTCCCAACCTTGCCTTGATTCCCTCGACTATACTTTTGTTAATCCTTTCCACTTGGTCGTTCCCTCGGGGATGCGCGACCGAAGTGAAAACGTGTTCGATATGCATCTCTTTCATCCATTGTTGTAGTTCTTCGGCTACGAAATTGGGGTCGTTATCGCTGACTATGTGCAGGGGTAACCCGAAACGGCATACGATGTGTTCCCAAATGAACTTTCGCACTACAGTTGTTGTGGTGGATGCGAGAGGTTTGGCTTCTACCGATTTGGTGAAATAATCGACTGTAACGATTATAAATTTCACCGCTCCTGGAGCGTCTGGGAATGGTCCCACCATACCGATTGCCCATTGTTGAAATGGCCACAATGTTGTCACCGGAATTAAAGGATTCTTGGGGCGTAGTGTCTTTGGAGCATGGCGCTGGCATGATGCGCATTTACGTAATGTTTCAACCGCATCAAGGTGCATGCCAGGCCAATAGTATCTGGCATTTATGATCTTTGCAATGACCATGCATGGGCCAGCGTGAATTCCGCATAACCCTTTGTGTATTTCGCGGATTAAGTACTTGGCATCTTGCACATCAACGCAACAGAAGAGCGACCCAAGGTATGACTTCCGGTATAAGATATCGTCAGCCATTGCATAGTTGAGTGCCTTGTTCTGGACCTTCCTTGCTTCCGCTATGTTTTTGAGGATGCTCCTGTGTTGCAAGAAAATGATGATGGGAGACATCTAGGATGTATTTCTCACTTCTATGATGTTGACTTGTCGCAAAGGAAGAGAAGGGTTTTTTAATACCTCAATGCGCACCTCGCGCGCAAGGTGCTTGAAGCTTGTAGCGGCTAGCTTGCTGAGAGTGTCAGCATGTTTGTTCTCACTTCGGTTAACATGGGTTATCTTGAAATGCTGGAATTTGGTTATTAAGGCTTGCGCCTATTCTAGGTATAAGGCCATTACCTTCGCCTTTGCATTGTACAGGCTGTTGACCTGTCCGGCGACTAGGAGTGAGACAACATGGGCCTCGAAATTCTGCGCACCCATCTTGATTGCTAACTGAAGACCTGTCGGGAATGCTTCGTACTCAACTTCATTATTTGTGCTTTTAAAATCTAACCCGATGGCATAGGTGAATTCTTGATCATCGGGGCTTATTAGGCGAAGACCTGCCACTGCGCCATCGTCGTTGGACGCGCCATCAGTGTGAAGTATCCATGCGCGGTTATCCGTAACCGGCGCTGGATTCTGTACCTCTTCACACTCCTGCGCTTTATTCTGCAGGACTTCCGCGATAAAATCGACCAATTCTGGCCCTTTATTGTCGGTCATTGTTTATACACAACATTGTATCGGCCAAGCTCGATCGGCCACTTTGCTAGGCGACCAGATATATCCGGCTTCGACAAAATTTGGCCTAGATGGTAGTTCGAGAGAACTGTTATTTTGTGGCCTGAAAAATATCAGCGCAACCGCCGGGATGCGTGGACTAAAGCTTTTCTATCATGGGATATCGAGTCTCTGGGTTGGTAAGCATTTTGCTGACGTAGTAATCGGAGTTTGAACTCATGCGCATTCTACTAGCAGAACTGCTCACAAAGGGACATCTGATGCGGAAAGGTAGAGTATCAATAGCTCCTTCTTCTGCGGTGCGGTGAGCGTTGGTAGCTGAATCAAGCATTCCTTCATTTGGGTGAAGGCCTTCTTCGTATCCAGAGTCCACTGAAACTTGTTCTTCTTCACACAATTCCATAGAGTGCTGATGAATGGGAAGGACTTCATCGCGTGGTTGGCCAAGAACCTGTTCAGCGCAGCCATCCACCCTTCCAACTATCTCTTTGATAGTTGAGGGTGATGGCATACGTTGAATCGATTCCACTTTGTCGGGAAACGATGAATCCCAAAAATTTGCCTTCCTCCATTCCAAAAGAGCACTTGCTGGGGTTCTACTTCAGATTTGCCTTGCGCAAGGAGGCAAACGTTTTTTGGATGTTTGCCAACATCTTCTCTTCATCCGAGCTCATAATGACTAGGTCATCAATGTATACTTCCACGGTTTCGCCGATGTCATTCCCGAAGATATGGTCCATTAAGCGTTGATAGGTGGCTCCTGCGTTGCGCAATCCGAAGGGCATTTCGTGTAGCAATAAATGCCCTTGTCTGTTCGGAAAGCGGTCTTGTCTTCGTCCTCTTTCTTCATTTGGATCTGGTGGTAGCCCTTGTAGCAATCGAGGAAACATTTCCACCTGAATGAAGCAAGAGAGTCCACCTTTTTGTCGATTTCCGGCAACGCGTAGCAGTCCTTGGGACATGCCTTGTTGAGATCTTTGAAATCAACGCACATGCGCTAACTTCTGTTGGACTTTTGGACCATGACTAGGTTGGCTATCCATGTCTGATAACGCACTTTTCGGATGATTCCTGCTTGGAGAAGCTCCGTGACTTGCTCGTTCAGAGCGCGGGTCTTTTCGGGCCCAAAGTTGCGCTTCTTTTGAATGATAGGCTGAACTGAAGGGAAAGTGTGCAGTGCATGCTCAGCTATTTCCCTTGGCACCCCTGTCATACCCGCCGATGACCATGCAAAAATGTCATTAGTTTCGGAACAACAGATGTTTCAACCGCTCCTTGACTGCGGGGGTCATGGCGGGTCCCAAGAGCACGGTTTGTTCCGAGTACTTGTTGTTAAGTATCCACTTTTCTGTCTCACCATCGGAAGATGGCTTGGGTTGCTTTATAGGTGGTTCCTCATCCACAGACATGATTTCCTTTCTTGAATACATGATAGCCACTCCGGTTTCTGTGGGAAAACCGCAAGCGGCGTGATGGATGGAAGTAATCATGCTAAAATCTCGCTGGGCGCGCCGTCCTAATAGTACCTCATGGCGCGAGGTTGCGAGCATGACCATGAAATTGACCTAGACGGTGCAAGTGTGGCGCCCGTCAGAGAGAGTGACCGGGAAGGAAATCTGTCCCAAAGGGAAAACATCCTCATTGCAGAAACCAGTGAGTGGGAAATCCACCAGCTCCAGGCGTGCTTTGTCCTCCGGGTCAAGTTGCTGGAAGGACTATTCATATATAATGTCCATAGAGCTCCCAGGGTCTATGAACATGTAGTCGGTGCGGTAGTGTCCGAAGATGCCAGTTATCACTACCGGTCGGTCTTCTTGTGGACCCCCAGGGACGATGGGAAAGATGACCTGCTGCTCCCTCCAGTGAGACGTGCAGCTCCTCTGGTGGTTATGCTTGCGAAGGACCACCCTGAATCATATGAACAGCCTTCATTTTTTTGTTACTCGAGCCCTCGCCGCCTCGAGTAATTTGGCGCACCTCCTTGCGCATGTTCTGTAGTAAGTGGGTAAGATTCCCCCTTTTGAGTGCCTTTTCAATTTCCATGTGCAGGGAGATGCAATTGTCGGTTGTGTGCCCCGTGTCTTTGTGATAATCTCAGAAGAGGTTGGGGTCTTGACCCTTCTTGTTGCACATCGGCGATGGTTGCTTGAATTGGAGGTCCTCTGTGTTGAGGACCTCCGCCGGTGTCTTCGTTAGTGGGGTCCACTATTATCTTGTTTTATTGCTCGCTGGGTGGCGAGCTTATTAATGGTCGCGCGAGCGTCGACCTGTGTATGGGGAGGGTGCTGGGTGTGGCGCCTCCACCCTTTATTCTTTTTCCCAAAACTCCTGCTTAAGTCTTAGGGACGATGGGGAGGTAGGGGAGGCCTACTGTTGCTAAGGTTGCGCTATGTTTGCGCATAGACCTTTGCCGCCTCCATAAGTTTCTCCCATCTCTTGGGGAGACCTGTAGTCCCTGACAAGACTTTGATCATCTTGTCACAGCGTACGACGTACTTGAACTGTGCATGAATCAGGTCTTCATGCACATCCCCTATCTCCAGCACCTCTTTGTTGTAGCGGGTAATGAAGTCTTCGAGACTTTCATCATCCCGTCGCCAGATATTCACTACATCAGAGGAGTCTCTGACATAACGCCTTTGCTGTCTGAAATGTGCCAGGAACTTGTCCTTTAAGTCGTTCCAAGACACGAGTTCGCCTGTGGGCAGATTATCAAACCACAGGTGTGCAGCACCTGTGAGGGTTTGGACGAACAGGTGACACCACATTGGTAATGTCCATCCCCCAATCAGCCATGCGCCAGTAAAGAGACGTAGGTGGTCATCCGAGTCAGTCAGCCCGTTGTATTTTCCGACATTGTAGGGCCACTTTGCACGCTCCAACAGTGCGAGGGCTATCTCCTTGATGAACTTGGAGTGCTCAGCTGCTTCTGCCGGTCGGTATATCAAGTTGTAATTGATGTATAAGAATTTATACATCTTTTAAATGTCAAATATTCTCCATTAAAGCGGAAATTCGTTGTGTTGTCATTAATCTTGATACTCATTTGAGTTATTTGTGAAAATGCAGGTTCGGGCTTCGGCCCGGTGAAGAAACAAAGGCTTTTGGAGCAAATTGGAGCAAAAATGGAACATTTCTGCCAAACTGCCAGATATGGCACGACCGTGCCAACCCTTGGCACGACCATGCCAAGCATCTAGAAGCCGGCACTATCACCAGCACTATCATCGGACTGCACAATCCGAGCCAATCCAACACTTGGCACGATCGTGCCAACCCCAAGCACGACCGTGCGCGTGCAATCATAGGCCATGATCAGCTAATTTCCGAGATCAACTTAGTCATTTCCGAGTATGATATCGGTAAGCACGACCGTGCCACCATTTGGCATGGTCTTGCCACCTCGGGGAAATTTTAGCGGGATCTTTCCGGATTTGGCATCAAACTTGGTCAACAACTCAGAAATACCAAGCACGACCGTGCCAAAAGGTGGCACGGTCGTGCCAAATGCCCAGTAGCTTAAATACGTGAATTCAGCTCATTTGAACGGGAGTTGGAACATTTGGGTGGATTTCTCTCAAAAGAAGCTGATTTTGGAAGCTTGGAGATTGAAGAAGGAGCCTTTAGGAGGTTGTATCACTTGATAATCCAACTCATTTTGCTAATTGTCTTGTCTTAAACTCTAGTATTCCACTTGTTTTTTTATGCACAATCTATATTACTTTGTATTTGTCTTAGTCATTATGAGCCTTCTAGGCTAAACAATTGTGTTGTTTGAATTTCGTTGAAGCTAATGAACATTTGACAATATGGAAATAGATGTGGTGATTATTGTGTGTTAATCTTCATGATGGTATTTAATCCAGTTTCTTGGAATGCATGTTCATGTTTAAAGTCATTATTCTTGAATGTTTGATCATAAAAATTTACATGTAGTGTTGGAAAGCCCATGTAGAGATTATGATTATTGAATCTTGTTAGTTGTTGATTTGATTCATAGCATGAAACTAGGAATGGTAATTGCTAACATGATTAGGATGATGATTTGAATATGAGTATGAATTCTTGCATTTGGATTTGTAAAGATCTTATGAATGTTTATATGGATTCTATGGTTTGTGTTCATGTTGGATTGATGATTTAGGCCAAAGTTGTTGTTTAGCATGACCATGCTTATGATTCATGTCAAGAACTTGTTGAAGATATCATTTACTTGAAACCAAGTTAGTGTGATTAATGTGTTGTTCATGTTAGTTTTCCTTAATTTTTGTAGAGTTAGGAGTTTTGACAAACAATTAACTCTTTATTAAAGATTAACATAAATTTAGCAAGAGAACTTAAAGAATGAATCTTAGGTGATTAAAATGTTGTTCATTATAATTTTTCAAGATTTATAAAACTAGAAGACCTTGAATGGAAACTTAGTTGATTCTAAGACTTGCATCACCATTAGTTTTCCTTAAAAGTTATCATATGTTTATTAGTGGATACTTAATTCAAGCAACCTTCCTTAAGTATTGTTCTTGTTAATCCATTTAGTTAATTTTTATCCTTACATGATAGTTTAAAAACAATCAAGAAATCAATTCATTGATCAAAACAGGTTTAAAAGTAACGAAGATTTAGTACCGAGACACCGAGTCCACGGATTGATATCCGGTTCTTACCAGCAAACTATACTATCACATGACGGGTACACTTGCCCTATGTGTGTGTAGTTGGTTTTGAGTAAAAACTATTTTAAAACCTAATCTGTGTGAACGAAAATTACAATATTAAAAATATATTTAATTCACGCACATTAAGTTTTTGGCGCCGTTGCCGGGGACTCGGTCTTCTGGATGGAGTTACTTGTTAAGTCATTGTGAAAAGTGTACAAAAATTTTGTCTAGTTATTTTTGTTTGTCTTATTTGATTAATTGAAAAGAAAAAGAAAATATGTTAAGTAATTAATTATCTCTTTTTATCTTTGTGTATACATAGGGCATTGTGTTCCTTCTTTTTCCTCACAGGTCATGCATGTCCTCAACCTCAGTTGCTGAAGTTGTTGAGCCTTCATCAGAGCCGGAGCCAATTTTCATCAAAGACTGCGGGAGCGGGCCCGCAGGGTGGCCGCTACAATCGAGGTAGACGCATTGGGAGACGACACACTTCACGAGGTCCACATAGAAATGGCAGACGAAGAGGAAACGTGGGTCTTAAATGACATAGGAAAACCTTCACTTGAGGGTTTACCTGCGAGCATCAATGCACCTACAATATAGAATAATAATTTCGAGATCAAATCTGGTACCATTTCCATGCTGCAGAATGCGGTTCAGTTTTATGGCAAGGATCATGAGGATCCTAGTGTTCATATCGCGGGGTTTCTGGAGGTTTGTGCCACATTCACCATTCGTAATGCATCATTGGATGCAATACGTCTTCGGCTCTTTCTGTTCTTTACGTGATGGAGCTAAGGAGTGGCTTCTTTCACTTCCAGCTAGGTCTATCACTACGTGGAATCAATTAGCTGAGAAGTTCCTTCAGAAATATTTTCCCCTAGAGAAAACTGTTCGGTTAAGAACCAAGATTCTTAACTTCCGTCAGGACGATGATGAGCCCCTCTATGAGGCGTGGGAGCGGTTTAAAGAGCTCATACGAAAGGTCCCACATCACGGGTTGCCCAAGTGGCAACAATGTCAGATCTTCTACCATGGTTTGGATGTCAAGGGCAGATGATGGCCGATACATATTCAGGCGGAGACATAGGCACGAAAAATGCCAACGAGGCATTTGAGATCTTAGAGAAATGCGCCTTGAAGAATCGGACACAGCAACCACCAAGAGGGAAGAGTTCTAGACAGGGAGTTCATCACGTGAACGATTTCACCGCCATCACAGCACAAATGGATGCCTTATCTTCAAAATTTGATCGAGTGATGGAGCTCCACTCGAGTGGTTCCTCGAGTGGGGGAGCATATCATGTAGGCGATTTCCCGACTGGAGAGGTTTCACACGAGCATGTAGATTTTATGGGAAACCAGTACCGTCCTCAGCATAATCCCTACTACAATACATAAAATCCGAGGTGGAAGAATCACCCAAATTTCAGTTGGAAGTCTGAAGCGTCAATTCAGCATCCACCCGGATTCGCTCCATGCCCCCAGCTCCTGGAGGATATGGTGCACCTCGGCCTCAGCAGATGCCTTCCACTAATGAACCTAGTGTGCATGACATGTTTAGTCAACTCTTAGATGGTCAAAATTCTCAAAGAGTCGAAAATGAAAAGCGCTTCAAGGAGTATGACGGTCGTTTCATGAGGCACGAGAGTGAGTTGAGAAGCCAAAAGGCTTCCATGCAGACCATTGAAAACCAAGTTGGTCAGATTGCGAAGTTGTTGTCTGAGAGACAGCAAGGGGGTCTTCCAAGTAACACAGAGCCAAATCCGAAAGCTACCGCAAAGGCCATCACGTTGAGAAGCAGCAAGATCACAGAGCCCGTCACTTCGGTTGTTCCGAGTAAGCCGGTTGATGACGAGATTGTTGAGGAGATTGAGACTGGGTCTACTGGAGAGGTGCAACTGAGGCGAGACCCAGCAAGTACAACACGTCCCAAGGATCAAGTGAGAGAGTATGTCCCTCCCATTCCATATCCGGGGAGGTTGAAGAAGCAGAGGATGGAAGAACATTATGGTAAATTCCTTGAGCTTTTCAAGCAACTTCATATAAATCTACCTTTTCTCGAGGCACTTGCTCAAATGCCTAAGTATGCCAAGTTTCTGAAAGATATTCTATCCAACAAAAAGGAACTTGAGGAGCTTTCGCATGTGACCTTGAACGAGGAGTGTTCAGCAGTTCTTCAGAACAAACTACCACAGAAAATGAGTGATCCCGGGAGTTTCACTATCCCATGCTTGATTGGTAGTTTGTTTGTCAGCAATGCACTAGCTGATCCTGGAGCCAGCATAAACCTCATGCCTTATGCGGTTTTTGCTAAGCTGGACTTAGGAGAGCCAAAACCCACTCGCATGAGCATTCAGCTAGCTGATCGTTCAGTGAAGCACCCTCGAGGTGTAGTTGAGAATATGCTAATGAAGATCGACAAGTTTGTCTTTCCTGTTGATTTTGTGATCTTAGAGATGGATGAGGACAAAACTGTTCCTCTCATCTTAGGTAGGCCATTCCTTGCCACTGCTGGAGCATTGATCGATGTCTGCACCGGCAGACTTACTCTTAGGGTGGACGATGAAGAGGTGACCTTTGATATAGGGAAGTCCATGCAGCACCCACAGAGTCATGATGATACACTCTACTTTATCGAGACTATTGACACGTATGTGAGTGATAATCTTCATAGCACGTTTGAGGAGGAAGTTGTGGACACACAACTAATTGGAGGAGAGACTTTTGGTTCGCCTGCCATGGTCCAGTCAGCTGAAGAGATGACCTGTTTGATAGGTCATGTAGCTCCCCCACGTACTGAGGTTTTTGAAGTGGTGGTTTGCGTTGCTGAGCCTAAAGCACGCCCTTCGGTTGAGGATCCACCCTCACTTGAGTATAAGGAGCTTCCAGATCACTTGGAGTATGCTTTCTTGGAGGGTGCGATTCAACTACCCGTCATCATCTCTGCTAGGTTGTCAGAAGAAGAGAAAAGGTCGATTGCTTGAGGTTTTGAAGTAGCATAAAATGGCGATAGCTTGGAAGATCATGGTTATAAAAGGGATCAATCCATCTTTTTGTACCCACAAGATCTTGATGGAGGAGGACTTCAAACCCGTAGTGCAGCATCAGAGGCGTTTAAATCCGAACATGCTGGATGTTGTGAAGAAGGAGGTCATCAAATTGCTTGATGCAGGTTTGATATACCCCATTTCTGATTCGCCTTGGGTTAGTCCTGTGCAAGTGGTCCCAAAGAAAGGAGGGATGACGATGGTGACCAATGAGAACAACGAGTTAATTCCCACTCATACTGTCACCGGGTGGAGAGTTTGCATTGATTATCGCAAACTCAATGATGCCATGAGGAAAGATCATTTTCCCCTTCCTTTCATTGATCAGATGTTAGAAAGGCTTTCAGGGAGGATGTTTTACTATTTCTTTGACGGTTTCTCTGGCTATTTTCAGATTCCCATCTCTCCTGAGGATCAGGAGAAGACGACATTCACATGTCCCTATGGCACATTTGCCTACCGGCGAATGCCCTTTGGACTGTGCAATGCCCCAACCACGTTTCAAAGATGCATGGTGGCTATTTTACATGACTTGATCGAGGATTCCATTGAGGTCTTCATGGATGATTTTTCTGTTTTCGGGAGTTCTTTCGATCATTGTCTCGGGAATCTGAAAAGGATGTTGGCCCGATGTGAGGAGGCCAATCTGGTATTGAACTGGAAAAAATGCCACTTCATGGTGAAGGAGGGCATTGTACTTGGGCACAAGATTTCTCAGGCGGGCTCGAGGTTGATCGGGCCAAAGTTGAGACTATTTCTAAGCTCCCGCCGCCCACATCCGTGAAATCTATTAGGAGCTTTCTTGGTCATGCAGGTTTCTACCAGCGATTCATAAAGGATTTTTCCAAAATCGCCCGTCCGATGACCCAGCTTCTAGAGAAGGATGCCCAGTTCGTTTTCTCCGATGAATGCCTTAAGGCATTCGAGCTGTTGAAGGATAAGTTGGTGAATGCCCCAATCGTGGTAGCTCCCGACTAGGAATTACCATTTGAGCTGATGTGCGATGCGAGTGACATCGCAGTTGGGGCCGTCTTGGGTTAGAGGAGAGATAAGCATTTTCACCCAATTTACTATGCGAGCAAGACCTTGAACGACGCTCAGGAGCATTACACCACGACTGAAAAAGAGCTCCTAGCAGTAGTCTTCGCCTTCGACAAGTTTCGATCTTATCTCATCCTCTCCAAGACCATAGTGTACACGGACCATGCAGCTCTGCGATATCTATTTGGCAAGCAAGATGCCAAACCTAGACTGATACGATGGATTCTTTTGCTACAGGGTTTCGACATTGAGATCCGTGATAAGAAAGGGGCCGAAAATTTGGCGGCTGATCATTTGTCCCGTCTTGAGCATTGCGAGGGAAAAGAAGTTCGTGGGGCCAACATCAATGACAATTTTCCCCACGAGTTTCTTATGAGGATTGAGACAAATGATGACTCCCCATGGTTTGTTGACATCGCGAACTACTTAGCTAGCGGCATCCTGATCAAAGGGATAACCTTTCAGCAGAAGAGAAAATTTTTTTCGGATGTCAAGTACTACCTATGGGATGACCCCTATCTATTAAGGGTGGGCGCGGATCAGATGATCCGTCATTGCGTGCACGGCAATGAGGCGAGGGACATCCTTCGCCACTGCCACGAGGGACCTACGGGAGGTCACCATGGGGCAAATAATACCGCCAAAAAGGTGTTTGATGCTGGATTCTTCTGGCCTTCCATCTTTAAGGACGCCCATGAGTTCGTGAAATCTTGTGACGCTTGTCAAAGGGCAAGCAATATTTATGCACGCCACGAGATGCCGCAAAACGGTATTCAAGTATGCGAAGTTTTTGACATTTGGGGTCTAGACTTTATGGGACCTTTTTCGACTTCCTTCAGAAACCGATACATCCTAGTCCCGGTCGACTATGTTTCAAAGTGGCGGAAGTGCAAGCTCTGCCCACCAACGATGCTAGGGTGGTGGTCAAATTTCTGAAGAAGCTATTCACGCGCTTTGGTGCTCCTAAAGTGTTAATCAGTGACCGGGGGACACACTTCTGTAATGCTCAATTGGAAAAAGCATTGTCCCGATATGGTGTGCAACATCGGTTTTCTACACCATACCACCCACAGACTAGTGAGCAAGTTGAGGTCACAAACCGGGGCATTGAGCGCATATTGGAGACGGTAAACGCCAGCGTAAGGACTAGTCTGAAAGACTGGATGATGCACTGTGGGCCTTCTGAACGGCTTACAAGACTCCTATAGGCACTACTCCATTTAAGTTAGTCTATGGGAAGTCTTGTCATCTCCCTGATGAGCTCAAGCACAAGGCATACTGGGCCTTGAAAACAGTTAACCTCGACATGGCAGCTGCGAGCGAAACTAGGTTTGTGCAGATCCATGAGATCGAAGAGCTCTAAAATGATGCATATGAGAGCTCCAAGCTGTATAAGGAACGTACTAAGACGCTCCACGACTCCCGCCTGAAGGACAAGAAGGAATTTCGGGTGGGTAACCGGGTATTGTTATACAACTCGCGTCTCAAGTTGTTCCCTGGCAAGCTTAATTCTCGTTGGTCAGGTCCTTATACGGTGCGATCGGTGTTTCCCTACGAAACAGTGGAAATAGGCCATGAGGATGGCCGCATGTTCAAGGTCAATGGGCACAGACTGAAGTCGTATGTTGGTGGTCCAGTGGATAGGAGTGAGGAGGTTGTCACCCTCCACCCAAGAACAAATGAAATCGGGGTGGTGAGTCTAGCTGAAGACTCGTAAATAAACTTAGCATGTTTTTGGGGTTTTAGTTGTTTTTCTGTTTGGTTGCTTAGTTTCTTTTTCAGGTTGCGGTTCGTCTTGGACGCGGGGATGTTGGAATGCATTGCCGATCTTTAGGTATGTTAGTTCGGCTCTTTTCTTGGTAGGATGTGTTTTGTGAGTGATCCGGATTCAAGTAATGTTTTTATTTTTGGTTTTATTAAATGTAAATAAATAAACTTAAGAGGAAAATAATTCCAAAAAAAACTGAAAATCTGAAAAAGTTGGCACTATCAACAGTGTTTTCTGGCACTGTCAGGTCTGATAATGCAAACCCAATTGCAAGGCCCATCCTCTTCTTTCTTTAAAACATTCAAACATATCACTTGAATCCTCACAAATCATCTCACGAATCCTCCACACCTTCTTCCTTTCCCTCAAGAATCTGTTTTCCTCTCATCCCAAGCATCAATCCAGGTACGAATCTTTATTCTTCTCAGTAGTTGTTGAATAGTTGGGTTTATTCTTTAAGTAGTTTTCCTTTAAGTTTTTTTAGGGTTGGTCTAAATCGACCGATTCAAGCTTGTTTTCTGTGAAATTTGTTGTTGTTGTGCACCATACTTGACCGATCTACAAACCCCCCAAGCAAAACTGTTAAAAAGTCGGGGTTTTGGGTGATTTTTGAGACTTTTCGGATCTGCGTTCCGTCACGCACGACCGTGCCAAACCCTGGCACGACCGTGCTCTTCATAATTTGTGACTGAATCTTCAAAATTTTCCAGAAATTCATCAAGCACGACCGTGCCATATGATGGCACGATCTTGCTCTTCATAAAAACTTGATGAATTTGCAGATCTGGTCCAGAAATTCATCACGCACGACCGTGCCATCTGATGGCACGATCGTGCTCTTCATAAGAATTCCCTGTCTTCAAAATTTCCACCCAGAAATTGGTTCAGCACGACAGTGCTCAGGTATGGCACGATCGTGCTTAGGGAAGAACAAACCTAGGAAAACTTCATAATTTTGAAATCTTCATAAGTTCTGCTGGAACAAGCACACACGGTCGTGCCAATATATGGCACAGTCGTGCGAGCCCGTCTGTAACCCAGTTTTTGTTGGTTTTCCGCATTTTAATTGCTGATCTTGTCCTATTCTTGTAGATGAATCATCCGTTTCTTCGATTCAGCGACAATGCCAGGGAAGGGCATTGTATTGCAAAGGTTGAAAGGCTATGGGCCAGGAGGCACTTAATCGAGCCCATGAGGACGCTTCAAACGGTCGATCTCGACCTACTCGGTCAGACCGAAAGATTTGAGGAGCTTATGACCCCTCCTTGGACTCGCCTATTCGCAATGGCTGAGCCCCAATATGTCGAGCTAGTCATCGAGTTTTTTGCCTCGTTCAGGTTGATCTTCCCCTGCCCAGATGTTTATGAGAAACGAGTTAGTGTTAGTTACCGTCTGGGACGGAAGTGGTATCCTCAATCGATCAGCAGGTTTGGACAGATACTTGGGTTATATGAGGAAGACGAGATCGACTCCGAGTTATTTCACGGTAGTCTGCAGGAATGGGAGGCTGATACGGATAGAGCAGCATTCTGGACTCAGATCACTGTACCAGGCCGGGCCTGGGATCCACGCCGAGCCAAGGCCACATGGATCCTTGACCCGCTGCACCACATCATAGAGCGCGCCATCTTTCACGTAATTGGCGGTTGGGGTGATAGCACTGGAAACATCACCACCCGCGACCTCTTCCACCTCTATTGCATCATTTTGTGGTCCAATTGCAATGTCACATTTAGTGTTGCAGAGTCCATCCAAAGGGGTATTAGGTCGACCCCCACATCGAGGATCTGTGGTGGTGCATTCGCCACCAGGTTAGCTAGGCACTACAGGGTGCGGTTGGATGATCTTACCGTAGCTTGTGATTATGGATTGCTTGATGTGGCACAGCTGACTGCCATGCATATGATTCGCAAGGTTAATGGTATCCCGAAGTTAGTGGATCGACTGGGTAGGATTTGGGACCCACTTCCTGAGGGAGAAAGTGATCCAGAAGAGGGCGATGTTGGTGGAGCCGAGGACGTCCACATGCAGGATGCTCTAGAATTCGGGCTAGGTGAGGCTGCTGGGGGAGCAGACCCTCATCTTCAGATGGGTGAAATAGGCAAGGGCTTTGGAAGCCCAAGTTGGGAGCACTTGTTTGGTGGTTTTGGTGGTGGTTACGAACAAGGTGCATACGGTCCGCATGAGCCGTCTACAGTGGATCTTTGGAGAAGAATGGATTGGTTAGCGTTGGACCAGCAGACAGTATGATACGATGTGGACTTAATCCGCGTCGAGCAGCATAGGCAGGGTAATTTTCTGTAGGATATGTACGAGCAGAGTAGGCGGAGCTTCGATAGGCTCTTCGGATCACAGCAGCATTTGGCGAACTCGCTCGGTCATCAGGATCTGGCGGCCGTCCCTGATCTTGCAGCTCATGTCGTACTTTTATTTGCATTTCTATGTTTGAGGGGTGTACCATTTTGGATTGTCCGTACACTCCTCCGTTGTTGCTTTACATTTCGTACATTTTTATTTTTATTTAGTGATTTAATTTTTGAACAATGACAAGTGATTTTTGGGTTGGGTTATTTATGGTGATCTTGATCATGTTTGCAAGTGTGCAGTTTTGAATTGATGATATGCTAGTCGCTGGATGGTGCAGTGGTGATGTTTCATATTACCTTCTTTCGCTCCATTCTAGCCTTTGCAACCCAGGGGAGTTTTCGTATTCCCGCTTCGTCCACTGCTATACTATTGCATTGCATTATGCTCATTTTTTATTGTACATCGTGGTCGATGTACAATTCAAGTGTGGGGAGGTGGTTAAGCTTGTTTATGGTTGTCCGAAAAAATAAATAAATTAATTAAATTAATAATAATAATAATAACAAAACTCTCTTGAATAATCAACTCAACACAAGTTTTATATAAATCTAAAGTTTTTAATAATTCACAAAGGTGAACGAAAAAAGGATTTGTTCGAATAAAAGTTACCATTTAGTAATCTTTTTTTGTATAAAATTGAGCGTGAGAAATCAAGCAAAATTCCTACCTGTTTGCCTTGCATAGTTACCCAATACGCCCGTTTCCGTCAATTATTTTTGAGCCTTGTAGCTTTAGAATTATTTTGCTCATGTTTTTGCGGCAAAGATTGAGTGTGTCGGATGACTTTTGCGATTTAGAACTTGTGTTAGGCATGCATTTCGAGAACACAAAGCAAACACAATACATAAAAATGATTGAGGCAGTAGGAAACCGTTTATTTTTAACCAATTTTAATTATCCTTACACCCAAATCACACCCTTAGTTAAACAAATTTGAGCCTTTCCCTTTATTTCATATAAATCACTAAATATCACCGATCAGCCAATTTAGCCCTTTCTTTTTGAACCCACATTTTTTGTTTAAAGCCCGATCCGGTTAACACTAATTTGTAAGCTTTCTTGTATAGTTTATCAATTTTTTTAGTCATAACATCATAGCTTGGAGTTTTTATCTAAGTAGACGTACTTAGTTCCCTCTAAAGTGGTGAAAAAAATGAAAAAGAAGAAGCCGTGTCAATTGGCTTTGCTAGATCAATTTTGTGGATACATCTAAGCAGTTTGCTAGCTCTCGGTTAGTTATTTGGATAGTTTTATCTTTCTTCACTTCAAGTTAGTCGAGCCCTCGGTCTTTAGCCATTTTAGCCACTTTTATAAATCCATTTCCACACCCTTTACCCTAGCCAAATTACAACCCACACAAGACCTCTTGATTTTTTATATGTGTTGGTTATGTGTTTAGATTTGATCCTTATACAAGCTTATGACATTGCATAGTCATTGTCTTGGCATCGAGTGTTCTAAACATACTCATTGAATTGTATGTCTCTTATATTTTAGCCGAGTGTGTGTGAACATTGCGAGGATGTAAGGTGAGCTTGTAGGGATGTCGAGATGGATCATTGTTCATAACCATATTTCATATACTTTTTGGTTTTTCCTTTTATGTCGAGTAATCTGTTTTGTTTTGCCCAAGTTATTTATTTGTGCTTATATAGCGCTAGTTGAGATGATTGCCAAGATAGAATTTTGTTTACTTTAGTTTGTTTGAGGACAACCAAAGTTCAAGTGTGGGGATGTTTGATGTATAAGAATTTATACATCTCTTAAACGTCAAATATTCCCCATTAATGCGGAAATTCGTTGTGTTTTCATTGATCTTGATACTCATTTGAGTTATTTGTGAAAATGCAGGTCCGGACTTCAGCCCGGTGAAGAAACAAAGGCTTTTGGAGCAAATTGGAGCAAAAATGGAACATTTCTGCCAAACTGCCAGATATGGCACGACCGTGCCAAAAGGTAGCACGGTCGTGCCAAATGCCCAGTAGCTTAAATACGTGAATTCAGCTCATTTGAAGGGGAGTTGGAACGTTTGGGTGGATTTCTCTCTCAAGAAGCTGATCTTGGAAGCTTGGAGATTGAAGAAGGAGCCTTTAGGAGGTTGTATCACTTGATAATCCAACTCATTTTGCTAATTATCTTGTCTTAAACTCTAGTATTCCACTTGTTTTTCATGCACAGTCTATATTACTTTGTATTTGTCTTAGTCATCATGAGCCTTCTAGGCTAAACAATTGTGTTGTTTGAATTTCATTGAAGCTAATGAACATTTGACAATATGGAAATAGATGTGGTGATTGTTGTATGTTAATCTTCATGATGGTACTTAATCAAGTTTCTTGGAATGCATGTTCATGTTTAAAGTCATTATTCTTGAATGTTTGATCATAAAAATTTACATGTAGTGTTGGAAAGCCCATGTAGAGATTATGATTATTGAATCTTGTTAGTTGTTGATTTGATTCATAGCACGAAACTAGGAATGGTAATTGCTAACATGATTAGGATGATGATTTGAATATGAGTATGAATTCTTGCATTTGGATTTGTAAAGATCTTATAAATGTCTATATGGATTCTATGGTTTGTGTTCATGTTGGATTGATGATTTAGGCCAAAGTTGTTGTTTAGCATGACCATGCTTGTGATTCATGTCAAGAACTTGTTGAAGATATCATTTACTTGAAACCAAGTTAGTGTGATTAATGTGTTGTTCATGTTAGTTTTCCTTAATTTGTAGAGTTAGGAGTTTTGACAAACAATTAACTCTTTATTAAAGATTAACATAAATTTAGCAAGAGAACTTAAAGAATGAATCTGAGGTGATTAAAATGTTGTTCATTATAATTTTTCCAAGATTTATAAAACTAGAAGACCTGGAATGGAAACTTAGTTGATTCTAAGACTTGCATCACCATTAGTTTTCCTTAAAAGTTATCATATGTTTATTAGTGGATACTTAATTCAAGCAACCTTCCTTAAGTATTGTTCTTGTTAATCCATTTAGTTAATTTTTATCTACATGATAGTTTAAAAACAATCAAGAAATCAATTCATTGATCAAAACAGGTTTAAAAGTAACAAAGATTTAGTACTGAGACACTGAGTCCACGGATTGATATCCGGTTCTTACCAGCAAACTATACTATCACCTGACGGGTACACTTGCCCTATGTGTGTGTAGTTGGTTTTAAGTAAAAACTATTTTAAAACCTAATCTATGTGAACGAAAATTATAATAATAAAAATATATTTAATTCACGCACATCAGTAATCATGCTCGGCCTCCTTGTTGTAACCGCCTCACGGAGCGGATCTGTATGCAGCATGATTCTTGGGTATCCGGTGAAAAACGCTAGCGCTATCACCTTCACCGTTGGTTTTGTGTTCCTCGCGCTGGGTGCACCGCTCCCCTTGAGGACGCGGGCCCAACCGTGAGTGGATAGATGCTCGTCTGAGAGAGCGAGACTCTGATTTAGGCGGAGGTTGTGTGTACGCCGTCTCCTGTGGGTGGAGACTATATGGTACGCTCGCCCCTGCTGGTGAGTCATAACTCAAAATCCTTGGTGTAGGCGAAGCATGCACCTGAACGACGGGCTGTACTTGGACAGCAGGGGTGTTTGTCTACGCACAGAGTTGCGCATAGACGGCGTTCAGGGTCGTCTGAGACTTTATGAACCATGACATCGGTGTCTCACCCGGGGGTAAGACCAACGTGATCGGACCAAAGGGAATCTCTAGCTGAGCTCTGGGGGTGACGGGGATGTTTATTCGGCCAGAGCCGTGTTGAGCTCCGGTATCATTGGAAGAGTCTTCCCACACTTGCCCGTCGATACGAGAGGCTTGAACTGGGTTCTTGCCTTTACCTCGAGGGTCTCGTGGGGTGCTTGATGGAAAATCAGCCATAAGGAGATGAGGCTTGGAAAGGTGAAAATGGGAGGGAAAAAGCTGGAAAGAGTGAGAAAATAGCAGATGGAGCCAATGTAGAAGCACCGGTTGAACCTAGTAATATCCTGGGATATATAAGTCACAACCAGGGTGTTTCTGCATAAAAGGTTGCCCTCTCACTTCACTTTCTAGGGTGTAAGCTCACTCCAGCTGATCTGCAAAACTAGCAGCGCCGTTAATCTCGCCATAGGGAAAAGGGTGGTTTTCTCCGTGACCACACTCCGGCGTGAGAATAAGTATCTGGGATGGTAAGCAAGTAATTTCAAGTATAAGCGAGAGCTTGTGTGTGTTGCGTAAAGTACTACAAGTGTGTAAGCGTGGTTTTACCTGGAGATATGATACTTATTTATAGCCGAAAAAGGTATGTTCAGGAGAAGTGCTGGTAGGCCTTGGGCCCGACCCATACAGTCAGAGACATCCTTTTTTCCCTCTGCGTCAGACATTAAATACTCCCTGCAGGAGAATTAATGTCCACTGTCGGGAGGTATGCTTTGTCAGATGTTTAGTGGTGCCACTTGTAAAGGTAGCCGTTTCTGGTGTCAGGCATGTTGCCAGCCGAAAATGAAGAAGGTGTAACAGTCACTGGCAGAGACGTGGTTGGTGTATGGTCTAACGCCTGCCTCACTTGTCATGGGCACTGTCACACGCAACTTGCCAAGTAACTTTTGGTAACAGTTCTGCCATTTCGTACCCTAAGGTATGGTCAACATCTGTTAGTGCTTACCCCTTTTGCGAGGTTGTCAAGGTTTTTCCCGCCAGCGCAGGGTGTCAGGGGTATATACTTTTATCCCGAGACTATGAGGCGCTTCTCATGTGTTTCTTGTCCTTGCAAGGTTTTGGGATTCGCAGCTCAGAGGAATGTTGTTGTGCGCAGGGTCTAGTAACATGCGCGCGTGAGTCTAACTTGCCGTTGTGGCGAGTACACAAGGCTCGTTGTGTGACTTAATTGTATTGGTCTAATTCACCGTTGCGCTGAGTGCGCAAGGCTCATTGCGTGACCTATAAATGCTGGTCTAATTCACCGTTGCGATGAGTGCGCAAGGCTCAGACCTATTAAAGCTGGTCTAATTCACCGTTGCGCTGAGTGCACAAGGCTCATTGTGTGACCTATTGAAGCTGGTCTAATACACCGTTGCGCTGAGTGCGCAAGGCTCATTGTATGACCTATTGGTTCCAAGGAAGGCGCACCTTTGCACATTGCGCGCAAGGTTATCTTTGTAGAAATTTAGTCAAGGATATGGTCATTTGGGACCATACCTCCCCACTTTTTTTTTTTTTTTTTGCTATTTCTACTATTTGTAGGACACGATTTTTGCCTTATGCTATTTCAGTTTTCTATGATTGCCGTTTGTGAATTCTTATTACTAGCTTCTTATGGCTTATTTTTATTACTAGCTTCTGATTGCTTGGGCGACTATAACTTGCGAATTTGCTTTTCTGGTTACGGAACTTATAGAGTTTCGATTATTGGCATCTATGGTTGTTCGATTATGGCATACATGCATCAAGGTTCTTGATTTCTTACTTTACTAATTGCTCGATTTGTTAAATGTTCGATCATTACAGATTGTTAATGTTATATATTCACAAACTTTGATTTTTAAATCATAACACTTCAACTGTAAGACAAAATATTAATTCTTCACTGGTATTTATCAAAATGACTCAATGTATCTCTTAATATTTACATATTTAAGTCTTCAAAAATTGAAGAAAAAGTCACCAACATATTAATTACCACATAAGTAAAAAAAAACTAATTGATAGCATGCACTTGAAGAGGCTGTGGTTGAGCCACGGTCCTTCTCTTCCACAAATTAATCTCCTTTCTTGGCTCCAACTTGACACCACCAACCCTAACAAAACTATCGCCAACCCCTTTGTTTCTCACCATCACCGGCATCACGACCTCTTCACCGTCGCTTTCACCGGAATCCCACGGTGCAACCTGAGTAGTCCAATCAAAACTCATAAACGCATCTCTCCCACTTGAGAATCTCTTCATTGTACTCAAACATGGACCCTTCTGACCAGTCAACGTCACCTTTGACTTCTCATCGATTGCATCGCGTTTTCTTCGGCCACCACTGAATAAGCTCCGAATCCAACATATCTTCTTGCTCTTTACAACCACCGGATCTACTTTCATAACCTTTTCTTGATCTTCTTCGGTTTTATAAGTTCTCACCAGAGTATGCAACATCGTTCTTGAAAACTTATTGGTTGGTTTGTTGGTGAGTTTCCGGTTGTGTTTACACTTAACTGTACCTACGCAAGAGACTCTAGGAGAAGTGGGTTCGTGTAAAAGTGTGAGCTTTGAGTCGTTATTGATTTTCGGTGAGTGTCCGATGGAAGTGTGGAGAGCATGGGGCCGGAGAATCCGATTCCGAGATTGGATTTGTGGGTTTTTTCCGATGGTTTCTTGTCTTTAACCGGGCTGTAAAGCGAAGGGCTTTGAAATGAAACAGATGATGTTGCTCTTGGAAGATACTTCAAGATTTTTGTCTTTTGGTGTTCCATATTTCACACCAAAGTACCAATCCCTCTCTCTCTCTCTCTCTCTCTTTAAAAACTTGGTGTGATTAATTCTTTCTTACTCTATATGTGGTTTGAAGCTATAGTGAAAATATGATTGTGTGTATATATGTGTGTGTTACGCACATATATATGCTGATTGTTATGTCAGGAAAGAGGAACGAAAGAGACCAGTGAAGAGATCCAAGTTTGGGATATGGTTATATCAAGAAAGAGGGACGAAAGAAGCCAGTGAAGAGATCCAAGTTTGGGGTCAAATTAGGGCCGATATGACAAATATTATATGTTGCATGGCATATTATTTAAACGTGCATAAGTATTCTAACCGTTTGAACTGATCATAGCACACTTTTTTTAGTATAAAATAATAAACATATGCTAAATACGAATACTTAGGTTTAAAAGTTTGTCCAATTCAAATGATTCGAGTGTCACAACTATAAGAAAATAGAGTCATTTTGAACACTTTCCAGGAAAAGATAGCCTTTTTTTTAAATTAAAATATGTCTCAAGTGAAATACAATATATTTCTTTTTACAATGTTTATTTTTTATAAATTTTTAAGTTATAGTTATGAGATTGGTTATTATACAAGAGAGTAATTTCATACAAAGTGTAGTCTTTGTAGAAGAATGAAGAGTATTATTTTAAAAAAAATCCAATACTATTAACTCATAAATCCACTTTCTAAACGATTTCAAACGACTATAACTTTTCATACACCGAATTAACAAACAATTCATTCTCTTTAATTTGAGTAGTCTACTGTTATAATTTCCTTAATTTTTATTTTCTATTTTACACATTACGTAGTTACATATTTAATATGATTTATTATACCCGAATATGTTATTACACTTATGCTTATTACATGATTACGCATTCTATAATGAGAACTTAATTGCTTATGCCTTACGTGATTAAATTTGTAATATACGATATTACGTTGTTATTATAGATTGATGGGCTAATGTGTTGTATTTCATTTATACTTAATTCGTAATTAGACCTAAAATATTAGTCTATATATTATATGTTTTGTTTTTTATTACATTTATGGTTGATACGTAATCACTTAGTGAGTTTTCATATAAATACTATAACGAAATCACATAATATTTATTCAAAATCACGTAATCACGTGGTAATACTAGAGTCAACTACTGTAACTTAATTACTTACTGATACGTAATCACGTAACGTTACACTTGTTTCATGAATAATATACATATTACGTAATTATATATTAGAACATAATCAAGTAACGTTGCAAAATTACATAATGTTATAGCTAATAAAATAAAAAAATATAAAAAATAAGAAAACTATAGCAATAGCCTACTCAAATTAAATGGAATGAAATACTCGTTAATACGGTGTAATTTAAAAAATATATACATTATCGTATAAAAAGTTATAGTCATTTGAAAATCATAAGGGAAGTGGGTTTATGAGTTACCAATATTGGATCTTCCTATTTTGTCCTTCCCCTTTTCTTTCACTTGTCTTCTCTTACGTGATTTAAAGATTTAAAGAACACTCAATATCAACCACTGAATTTGCTTGATCAAAGAACAATTAACACTTTCTCCTATACTTTGTAAGAATTTTGTCTATTGTACATGATCCTTTCAGTTATAGCTATTAAGTAGATATCGATATGTGTTCTACCTTGGTCCCATCTCAAAGTCACCACGAGGCATCTCATGCATTACAACATGGGTAATTCTATTTCTTGCATTTGCTTTTCTTTGTTGATTATTGCATAAGTAATAAGTTTTTAGTATTAGTATTTTATGTAATGAGTCAAGATTAGTGGTGTTAGTGAATTGTTTTTAGCATGTGTTTTGTTTCCAAGACTATATAATACAAAATTGTTCATAATATTTGTAGGTCATAAAAAACGTAGCAACTTTCTTTGAAAGTATCTTTGTTTATTTTACTATTTCTTTGGGATTAAACTTGTAACATGTGTTTCTAAGACTGTAAATATTCAATTGTTCATAATCTTTGTGGGTCTAAAAAGCTTAGGAACTTTATTTAAAATAGTTTCTTTGCTCATCGCAGTACTTCTTTAAAGATTAAGCTCGTAACATCAACTACTTTTGTTGTGGCGCAATCATCACCCCCAAGCCTCTTCAACCACTCCTTTATGAATGAATTTTTAGTTTGTGATTATTTTCCCCTTCTCAAATATATTAACCCTATTTTTTATCAATCTTAGGATGATAAATGTTTGGGATTTTGTTTCTCAATTGCTTTGTTCGTATATTCTTCTTTCATTACCTCTTTCGATTTGATTGTAATTAGCTTATTGCTTCAATGGAAGTTTGTTTGACAAATGAGTTTTCGTATCATGATCAATAATGGGAGGATATATTTAACCATGAACTAATACGATTAATTATGAGTTTTTAAGTGTTTGTTACTATAAACATGGTTATTTTGAGTTTGATTTGATTTGCAGGCACCTAGAGCTTAATGGATGGCTTTCGGAGCTTAACAAAGGGTTTTCGGGAAGCTATATGAAAGATTGGAAACGTGTGCACAAGACGACAATTGAAAAAGTGGAAAATGGGAAAAGTCTTATCACCGACGCAAGTTGCGCTGGTGTAGGTGTAATGTTGCGCTAATGTCAGGTCCAGGGGCGCAATGCATTGTAGGCAGCATGACCCCCCCCCCCCCTCCCTAATCCACCCAAGGCAAGTTGCATTGGGGCAGTGCAAGTTGCTCTCTTTGTTGGTCTGGGTCGCTAATTTTAGATTTTCACCCTATTTAAAGATAAACAATTCTGTGACACCCCGCGAAAACGTTCAACCACATTAGCTTATTCAACGATTGTTGCAAATTTCGGGACGTAATTTCTTTCAACTTGGGGATGATGTGATAACCCGTAACTTCGAGGTATAAACTGTTCATTTTCGTATACATAAATCAAACCTTATACTTATTTTATTTGACGGGTAAATTATACAAATAACTATAGTATATTATAAGTTCAGATATATGTTAGTGTTGATTACGACTTTTACGCTAATTCGCTATGTGATATATTTGTATGCGACGAGTTTAATTTTCTTAAAATAACAAATAAGTAGTTGAAACCCGATTCGCTAGTCCAAACCCGACCCACTAATCCCCACCATTTCGGCCCAAGCTAAAGCCCAACCCCCCAAATCCTTACAGCCCAAGCTAAAGCCCAACCCCCCTCCAAATAACCACCCCAAACCTCTTGTTCATATATACGTACATATGCATGTAGGTTAAAAAAAACAACAAAAACCTAATTCCTTTCACTCTTGCTCTTGCGACGGCAGACACCCCCCCCCCCCATGGTCGCTACACCCCTTGCCACCTGTCACACACCCGACCCGCAGCGGAAAAGGTCATCGGGGCATGATTGGGTTATCATCAAAGCTTATGACATTTATTTTAACGTTTCATATTCATTAATATAATTTAATGGAAATTTACAATCAAAATTACATCAATGACCTAAACATCAGTCTAAGCTTCTTTGTTTTCTTCTAAGGCATTTCCTATGTTTTCCTTGCTTCATCCTGTTCACCTGTATCATGTGTAAAAGGGTTTTTGGATCAACAAAAAGTTGGCGAGTGAATCCTATGGAAAACATTTGAACAAGTTTATTTAATTGGTTATGAAATAAAGTGCACAACCACACATGAGTAAAAATATATGTAAACTTATTCATAAATCAATTTAATAATTAAACAATACACACATGAACAATAATGGATCGTTTAGAGGCACGCGTTGCTCAACTCGTCTCTCACGAGGAACTGATGGGCCTAATGAATGAATTGCATAAACATGATAATATGAAAGACATAACTACAAATAATATAAACTCAACAATACACACATGAACAATAATGGATTGGTTTTGAGGCACGCGTTGCTCACTCGTCTCCCACGAGGAACTGATGGGCTTAATGAATGAATTTCATACAAGTTGACAAAATGAAATACATAATCACAACAATATAAACAATCTAAGTTTAGATCATGATATGGTATGGCACAAGTTTAAATAAACGAGTTAATTATTTTGTGACACATGACACACCCCAAAACGTGTAATTAAAAAGGGGGAGTTGTAAGATTCACTCACAGTGGGTGCGTTTGGTTGATGATGTTGAATGCACGCGAAGTGGTTTTAACCACGAGTGAAATTAACCTAGATAAATAGCATTATGATTCGGTAAGTAAACGGATTTTATTAATCCATTTTAGTAGGATTGTTGGGTGTATTTTTGTGAGTTTAAGGCTATTTTCTAACCTTAAAAATGTTATTTTTAAGTATTTTTAATTGATTTTTAATTAAAATAAAAAAATAAAAATAATAAAAAAAGTTGACTTTTTTTGACCGTTGACCGTTGACCGTTGACCTTGACCGTTGACCGGTTCGTATGCGTATAAGTGTGCGCTGAGTGAGGCTCGAACCCGAGACCTCCCGTACGCGTGCACGCAGCTCTACCAACTGAGCTACGTGTCTAACCCGAAATATTTCTGTTTTTAATTATATTTATACATTAATTAGATAAATCAGAAAATCCTTTATTTCTTAAAAACGATTTTAATCCGTGACTCGGTGCGCACCACAGGTCTCGAACCCAGGACCTGTGGTTTATGCTAACACACAGTCCACCGCTGGACTGTGTGTCTAACTTGTTAACTTAACTGATTTTTATTATACTTAAACAAACTAAGTATTTTCATTTCTGACTTATTTAAAAAGTTTAATAATTATCCGAGCCGGTGCGGTAGCCCGGACTCGAACTCGTGACCTGTGATTTAAACATACACACAGTCCACCGCTGGACTGTGTGTCTATCTTGGTTATTATTCCGGTTATTATTATACTTAACATATACCAGTGGTGACTCCGGTTCGGTTAACCAAAAAAAGACATTTTTATTAAGGCAGCATGCGTGGGACAAGATTCGAACTCGAGACGTTAGTGTGTTTAATGTGCACATAGTCCACCGCTGGACTGTGTGTCAAACCCGAGTAATAACTTGCTTTTAATTCTACTTAAACATTACCGAACATCGTCTTCTTCGTCAGTCTTAACCAGGAACGATGACGGACTGGTTCGAAGTTTTAATCAGGTTTATTTAGCGTGTTTCAGTAAATTACAGGTGAGATATAAGTGAAAAGAAAAAGAAATTGGGCGAAAGGTATACCGACTGGACTCCTCTGTTTTCCGGCAGAACTCCGGCGACAGTAACAGGTTCCGGCGTCGTGTGTCTTGCAGCAGTGAGTCTTCAGAAAACTTGAAAAGGATGTGGGTGACTTCGGTATAAGCTCAGGGGGTTTAGTAAGGCTCAGAAATGGAGGGTTCGGTTTTCCGGCGATGAGCAGAAGATTTCCGGCGAGTGAGTTTTCGCCGAGAAAGGGTGCGGTTTTGAGCGAAAGAGTTTGCAGAGGTTCGAGGGGGTATTTATAAGGCAGGTTATCGATGAACTTGGTCCAATTTCCGACTTGATTCGTTGGTTAGAAAGTCTCCGGCGGTTATAACTTGTGTCGCGAGTTCAGGCGTCGGTTATAACCGATGTAGCGATTAAATTTTACGTTGTAACTGAAGATATCGTAAATTCTTGGCGAGATCGCCGGGATTTCCGACGACTGAAATTTGGGCGCGGTTTTGGATTCGGAAAGACATGTTATGAATTAAATGATTCTAACATTTAACAAGAAACATCAGTGGCGCAGTGGTTTAAGTGTTAAGTGTTAAGTCTGTTGAACCGTGACCCGGCGACTGACCCGGGTTCGAAACCCGGCAGAAACAATTTATTTTTATTTTCTTATTTTTAACAGTTTTTCAAAAACTAATTATATATTCCCATATAATAATTAATTATGTATCGTTTAAAATTATTTTGGGCATTAAATTTGCAACGAAATTTTTAACTGATTGTTCGGTTAATAAACAGAGCGGGTTTGGTACCGTTTTTGGCGGATGTTACAGTATCCCCTGCTTTTTAGAAATTTCGTCCCGAAATTTAAATAGTGATATATTCGACTAAGAGAATGATGATGTTTAGTTTGACAGTTACATGCTTAGAAAAAGTAAGGGTTTAAGTTTTTGTTTGAGGCGGTAACGTTCCTTGTAAGGGTTAAGTACCCTATTACAGGAATCGCTTTTTGCTGCCTACTGTAAAAGTATTGATAAGCAGAATTGATTTGCTAACTATGATATCATGTATAAGAGTTTGGATATGTTTGGAAGGATATGGTTATATCCTAAGGCAAAAACTTCTAATACTACAACCTACATGGAACATAAATAAACACAACAGCTAATATTTGAACATAAATAAACACAACAGCTAATATCAGTAAGTTATGATTGGTTCTATGACTATAGAACATAAATAAACACAACAGCTAATATTTGAATCCACATTCTGATAGCATATATGTTTGAATGGTGGCAGTTCCTCTCTCGTTTGTTATGATGGAGAGGTTAGTTTATGTAGAAATGGAACACAATCCAATCTCTTTAAATAGCAAGATGATATAAATGTAACACAAATTTCAACCAAGGCAATACTAAATCCTACATGGAACTTCTCATAACCGCCTGATAATGCCTCTGATCCTTTGGCAAGAATACTTATATATAGGAAGTACCAGCGGCGTATCCACCATATTCTTGCCAAATTTTCATTGGTTTTATCCACAAGTTATGATTAGTTACCAGGAAACTACTAAATCCTACATAGAACTTCTCATAACCGTCTGACAATGCCTCTGATCCTTTGACAAGAATACTTATATATAGGAAGTACCAGCGGCGTATCCACCATATTCTCGTCAAATTTTCATTGGTTTTATCAGTGAATTATGATTAGTCCTATGTGACTCTACAACCAATACACAAACTCATAAATACTGAAAATGAAAAATGTCTGTGCGATCAAGGCTCAATCAAACGGAGCCGATCGTATTGCATGTACTGAAAATGAAAATGTCTGTGCGATCAAGGCTCAATCAAGCGGAGCCGATCGTATTGCATGTACTGAAAATAATAAACTTAATCTAAACAACAATCACACAAACAGCCTATACATGGAACCTCTCATAACCGCCTGATAATGCCTCCGATCATTTGACAAGAATACTTATATATAGGAAGTACCAGCGGCGTATCCACCATATTCTTGTCAAATTTTCATTGACTTTATCCACAAGCTATGATTAGTTCTATGTGACTCTACTACAAACACAACAACCACAAAATACTGATAATGAAAATGTCTGTGCGATCAAGGCTCAATCAAACGGAGCCGATCGTATTGCATGTACTGAAAATGAAAATGTCTGTGCGATCAAGGCTCAATCAAACGAAGCCGATCGTATTGCATGTACTGAAAATGATAAACTTAATCTAAACAACAATCATACAAACAGCCTATACATGGAACCTCTCATAACCGTCTGATAATGCCTCCGATTATTTGACAAGAATACTTATATATAGGAAGTACCAGCGGCGTATCCACCATATTCTTGTCAAATTCTCATCGACTTTATCCGCAAGTTATGATTAGTTCTATGCGACTCTACAACAAACACAACAACCACAAGATACTGATAATGAAAATGTCTGTGCGATCAAGGCTCAATCAAACGGAGCCGATCGTATTGCATGTACTGAAAATGAAAATGTCTGTGCGATCAAGGCTCAATCAAACGGAGCCGATCGTATTGCATGTACTGAAAATGATAAACTTAATCTAAACAACAATCATACAAACAGCCTATACATGGAACCTCTCATAACCGCCTGATAATGCCTCCGATTATTTGACAAGAATACTTATATATAGGAAGTACCAGTGGCGTATCCACCATATTCCTGTCAAAGTTTCATTGGCTTTATCCTTAAGTTATGTTTGGTTCTATGTGATAAAGAAAAACATAAAACTAAACGATAGGAGTTGAATCTGGATTTTCGGTGAAGAGGACTAGCTAGGTATCTTCGCTTGGGCCGTCATTATCTTCGACAGGATTGGCGTTGATGTTGAAGATTCTTCCTCTTGCTGGTGGCCTAGCGGTTGGGTTTTCTTGGTTTACTTGGTTAACTGGGTTTGATTGGGCTTGAGCGTTGATGACGTTAACCAATTGAGGGCATGTGTTTCTAAAGTGGGTAGGGTCGCCACAATTGAAACAAGCTCGAACATATGGGAACATGGGGTATTGGGGTTGTTGATAGGTTTGGTTCATGGTTTGAGTAGGGGGAGAGATTTGGTTTTGAAAGGTGCGGCAAACCTTGCTCAAATGACCATAGCGTCCACAAGTTGCACATAGCCGACAAGGTAAGGTAAGGGGATGGTGATAAAAACAGTTGTTGCATTGAGGGTGAGGTCCAAGATATGGTTTCTTATTTGGGTAGGTTGAGTTGGGTGCCACTTGAGTGATTGGGATAGCTTGGATGGGTATGGCGTGTGAAATTGGTTGATTTCGTTGGATAGCAGCGAAAATTTGCCCGTCTTTTTTTCTCTTAGAGTTGGGTTGAGAAGGGGATTCGGTTTGGGTGTAGTCGGAGGTTTCAGTCGGTGCTTTATCCTTCTTCTTCTCCTCCTTGAAGTCTTTGTTCCGAATTCGGTTCTCGGTGAGCGCTGTTGCTAGCTCCATTGCTGCTTCCAAAGTTGCAGGCGAGGTACTTATTACAGAGTCTTGAATCTTTGACGGAAGACCACGAATGTAGTGCTCGATCAAACGGTAGAGGGGAGTGAACATGTTGGGAACCATTTGATGTAACTCGAGGAATCTTTTGTTGTACGTGGTGTAGTCGCCTTCCTTTTGCTTCAATGAATAAAATTCATCTTCTAATTTCTTGATTTCGCTCCTTAGGCAAAATCGTCTGGTCATGATTTCCTTCAATTCATTCCAAGTTAAAGTTATAGCATCTTCAACACCTCGTTTGGCCTTCTCTGTATTCCACCAAGTAAGTGCTATTCCATATAAACGACCAGTAGCATAACGCACTTTGCGATCATCGGGACAATCGCAATTTAGAAAGGTGTTCTCCATTTCTTCAAACCAATGGAGGAGAGCGGTGACGCCTTCAGTCCCTTTGTATTTCGGAGGGTCGCATGATTTGAAATGCTTGTAGGTGCATTTAGTGGTATTTGGGGGAGAGTTGATAATGTTTTGGTTTTCTTGATCGACAGGATTAGCGGTAAGTGCTTGTTGTACTTGGATTACAATGTTGGGTATTACTGCAGCCATTTGTTGAGCGATTAGGGCAGCCATGCGTTCGCGGGCTTTTCCTGCTCTCGTCTTCCTACGGGCGTGGTTAGAAGACATCTACAAGGAATACATGTCAAGAGTATGAGTTGGATGCTTTTGGGATCATGGGTCGCACTAGGAATGAACATTCATAAAATAATTATAGAAAAATAAATCTACTACATCCATAGGATGTCTTGGGCTTTGCTCGCCATTAGGCCCTACATGCCACCATACTTTACCTTTGTAATCATGTGGGCCCCCATGAATACCGGTTTTTCATATGGTTCGCATGGGTTTGCCTGGTTGCGTACACTAAAACCCGGAGAAAATCGAGAAATATGTATACAACTTGTGATATTCGGAATGTGTCCAGGTGTAGACACGGTGACACCTCAAAGTGGGGTTAGTTCGAACGACGTTTGGTGTGGCATGCTTTGGCCTAATAGGTCCTTCGTACTCTCATCGTTGGTCCCCAGGTAGGCAAACTGGTCCGTTATATTGGATTTATACGAATGCCAACCTAGACAGGACGTTCCGACTACCGGTACTTGTACCCTTCCAGTTACTACATGCCCGTCGCAGAACTTACTTTGATGAGATTTGAAAATTGCAACAAAATCTTTGAATAATGAGAGTATGAAAATGAATTGAATATATGAACATTGATATATGTATAATGAATACGTATATAAGCATGTATGTTTGACTGTAAATATAAACAAATATGAAACAAATAAACATCACAAGTTTGTATGTAACCACCTAATCAATTAAAATTTAGGCAGACTATAGTATAGGCTCTAAGGGTCTAATAACCTATCTTATATCCCTATAGTCATGGCTCTGATACCAATCTGTCACACCCCGACCCGCAGAGGAAAAGGTGATCGGGGCATGATTGGGTTATCATCAAAGCTCATGACATTTATTTTAACGTTTCATATTCATTAATATAATTTAATGGAAATTTACAATCAAAATTACATCAATGACCTAAACATCAGTCTAAGCTTCTTTGTTTTCTTCTAAGGCATTTCCTATGTTTTCCTTGCTTCATCCTGTTCACCTGTATCATGTGTAAAAGGTTTTTTGGATCAACAAAAAGTTGGCGAGTGAATCCTATGGAAAACATTTGAACAAATTTATTTAATTGGTTATGAAATAAAGTGCACAACCACACATGAGTAAAAATAGATGTAAACTTATTCATAAATCAATTTAATAATTAAACAATACACACATGAACAATAATGGATCGTTTAGAGACACGCGTTGCTCAACTCGTCTCTCACGAGGAACTGATGGGCCTAATGAATGAATTGCATAAACATGATAATATGAAAGACATAACTACAAATAATATAAACTCAACAATACACACATGAACAATAATGGATTGGTTTTGAGGCAAGCGTTGCTCACTCGTCTCCCACGAGGAACTGATGGGCTTAATGAATGAATTTCATACAAGTTGACAAAATGAAATACATAATCACAACAATATAAACAATCTAAGTTTAGATCATGATATGGTATGGCACAAGTTTAAATAAACGAGTTAATTATTTTGTGACACATGACACACCCCAAAACGTGTAATTAAAAAGGGGGAGTTGTAAGATTCACTCACAGTGGGTGCGTTCGGTTGATGATGTTGAATGCACGCGAAGTGGTTTTAACCACGAGTGAAATTAACCTAGATAAATAGCATTATGGTTCGGTAAGTAAACGGATTTTATTAATCCATTTTAGTAGGATTGTTGGGTGTATTTTTGTGAGTTTAAGGCTATTTTCTAACCTTAAAAATGTTATTTTTAAGTATTTTTAATTGATTTTTAATTAAAATAAATAAATAAAAATAATAAAAAAAAGTTGACTTTTTTGACCGTTCACCGTTGACCTTGACCGTTGACCGGTTCGTATGCGTATAAGTGTGTGCTGAGTGAGGCTCGAACACCAAACCACCCGTACGCGTGCACGCAGCTCTACCAACTGAGCTACGTGTCTAACCCGAAATATTTCTGTTTTTAATTATATTTATACATTAATTAGATAAATCAGAAAATCCTTTATTTCTTAAAAACGATTTTAATCCGTGACTCGGTGCGCACCACAGGTCTCGAACCCGGGACCTGTGGTTTATGCTAACACACAGTCCACCGCTGGACTGTGTGTCTAACTTGTTAACTTAACTGATTTTTATATACTTAAACACAAACTAAGTATTCTCATTTCTGACTTATTTAAAAAGTTTAATAATTATCCGGGCCGGTGCGGTAGCCCGGACTCGAACTCGTGACCTGTGATTTAAACATACACACAGTCCACCGCTGGACTGTGTGTCTATCTTGGTTATTATTCCGGTTATTATTATACTTAACATATACCAGTGGTGACTCCGGTTCGGTTAACCAAAAAAAGGCATTTTTATTAAGGCAGCATGCGTGGGACAAGATTCGAACTCAAGACGTTAGTGTGTTTAATGTGACACAATCCACCGCTGGACTGTGTGTCTAACCCGAGTAATAACTTGCTTTTAATTCTACTTAAACATTACCGAACATCGTCTTCTTCGTCAGTCTTAACCAGGAACGATGACGGACTGGTTCGAAGTTTTAATCAGGTTTATTTAGCGTGTTTCAGTAAATTACAGGTGAGATATAATGAAAAGAAAAAGAAATTGGGCGAAAGGTATACCGACTGGACTCCTCTGTTTTCCGGCAGAACTCCGGCGACAGTAACAGGTTCCGGCGTCGTGTGTCTTGCAGCAGTGAGTCTTCAGAAAACTTGAAAAGGATGTGGGTGATTTCGGTATAAGCTCAGGGGGTTTAGTAAGGCTCAGAAATGGAGGGTTCGGTTTTCCGGCGATGAGCAGAAGATTTCCGGCGAGTGAGTTTTCGCCGAGAAAGGGTGCGGTTTTGAGCGAAAGAGTTTGCAGAGGTTCGAGGGGGTATTTATAAGGCAGGTTATCGATGAACTTGGTCCAATTTCCGACTTGATTCGTCGGTTAGAAAGTCTCCGGCGGTTAACTTGTGTCGCGAGTTCAGGCGTCGGTTATAACCGATGTAGCGATTAAGTTTTACGTTATAACTGAAGATATCGTAAATTTTGGCGAGATCGCCGGGATTTTCGACGACTGAAATTTGGGCGCCGGTTTTGAATTCGGAAAGACATGTTATGAATTAAATGATTCTAACATTTAACAAGAAACATCAGTGGCGCTGTGGTTTAAGTGTTAAGTGTTAAGTCTGTTGAACCGTGACCCGGCGACTGACCCGGGTTCGAAACCCGGCAGAAACAATTTATTTTTATTTTCTTATTTTTAACAGTTTTTCAAAAACTAATTATATATTCTCATATAATAATTAATTATGTATCGTTTAAAATTATTTTAGGCATTAAATTTGCAACGAAATTTTTAACTGATTGTTCGGTTAATAAACGGAGCGGGTTTGGTAAAATCCATTTTTGGCGGATGTTACACCACCTCTCTCTGGTCGAACGTTTCTTCTTCTCGCACTTCATCTCAATCGGTTAGTATTTAGTTGTTTGTTTTGTTATGATACTCTTTGTTACTTGGCTGCGTTTTATCATAATTATGATTCTTGACGTTAAGTGAATGCAACTAGGTTAGGATTTTGCTAGAACCCATGTTTAAATGGTAGCATTAGTGTCCGGTGATGAACTAGGGTTGTTGCGGATTGAAACTTGTTGATTTAGGTTAGTGTATACTGATCATGTATGGCTTACTGTGAGTCATCTCGGCTGCTGTATGTGTAACTTATGGTTTTGAGGTGTTACGGTGTTAATGGGTAGGCTAGGATTTGTGAAAATCAAGAAATAATGCGTAAGGTTGTCGAATACGGTTGCCTAGGTATATGTTTATGGTTTAGGAAATATATCCCTGATGCTGGAGCATGATAAATTTAACATAAGCAACAAACATATCACCTGATGGGATCAATAATTAAGGGTCACGGGTTCGCTAGATAATCGTTTGCGGGATCGGGTAACGAAAACAGTAAGCGGTCCAACACCTACAGCCGATTAAAGTCGGCTGTAACCGGGTCACAATATAACTAAATCTGGATTTTCTTGAGTCTATAACGTGCTATTTCGAAATGCACTTCCAATGGCGCTGGAATCATGACTTTTGGACATCATTTGCTATTTTAAATAAATTATTTCGTTTCAACAATTAAAGCCACGTTTTTCTGTAGATTTTACATGTTATGTTTTCAGTCATAACGGGGTAAATATTTACTGTTAAACCATGAAATTTATAATGTAGATGGCCATAGATGTCTATGCGAACCTCCAATTGGAATTATGTCGATCGGATAATCGGTGATTTTTAAATGAATTTTTCCGTGAGCTGTCGTTAGAAAGTGACGAATCTGATCACTGTTTGGCGCAAGATTTTTCGGGAAGTCCGTAAGGAGTTTGGTCACCAAATTTTTACACAATAGTCGATGCTCTGATTGACACAACCTGTAATTGTTTTGGGAATATTCTTGTACATGAACTATTCCGGATAACACTCCGAAAACTGTCCGAAAATGCACTATATTGCTGAATTTGTATTAGAGAGTATTATAAATCTTTCGTGACGTTGTGTTGTCGCTAAGTGATGTCGTGATAGATGCATGCATGATAATTAATGTTGTATGATAAAATGTGCTACGTGCTAGATACGTGTTTCCGCGTGAGCACACACACTAACTCTTAAACGGTAATCATGTTAGGACGTGATTGACCGGTTCCATCTCGCGTATTTATTTCCATTCTTTAATCCGAGCATTCAAAGGTGAGTACACTACTCTTTTATAGGCATGCGTCCTGAGGGGAAAAACTACTATTCTTTTGAGGAATATTTTTTATAAATGTTGTAGTTTAAGTTCGATGTTAGTTAATAAACTCAAACTCTATCATGAAAGTCCCTCCTTACTACCGAACTAGTTGCCTGGGAGGCAACGGGGTATTAGTTGATAGCGCTATTAGGCTTGACAAACCTCACACCATGCTGGGAGCCGGACGTGAACTAAGGACCTTAAACACATGGCCAATGTTGATAGGCACTGATGAGGGCAAACAAACATACGTCACCCGGTATCGAGTTAATAACGACAGTCTTTAAACTAAACACCAACCCATTTTTGTTAAATAAAATTGTGAACTCGCCGGCTTAATCGCTGCCACACTACATGCTTGCAGATCGTTAGATAATCATTGCATGGGAACTTACAGTCCAGGGAGCTTGAAGTGTCATGGGGCGTCTTACTTGATTGCAAACAATAAAACTTTACGCTTTAAAACATTTTGTTTTCGATTGTTTGAGATATTTACATTTGCTTCCGCTGAATATATACTATGTTTGAAATGAATTAATTTGAATTCACTATTCATGTTGGACATGATGACTTTGTATTTAGATATTTTCTATTAGTTCGACATGATTAGTGGCTAGATCCTGGTATGTCGCACGCTTTGCGGTAAAACTCTAGAAGTGGTAATTTGGGGGTGTGACAAATTCCCCTGATGGAAAAAAAAAACACTTTTACCCTAGTCATTTTACCTCCTAAGGACGAATTGTGCAGTTCCAAACCTCAATTACTTCAATTTCTTCATGTAATCAAGATGCACAACAACCACTGAAGATCCCACAATGATGATGAGCGGTTAATCTCACTCGTGATGTCCTCTGGGTGTTAGATTTTAAATTAATACTTTTAATACTTGTTTAAACAAGGTTTATGGGATTAAATCTATAATCATTTAAGTTTTGATTGTATTCAATTGTGGTTTATCATTTAAAAGATTTGATATTGTTGGAACTTTAAATGAAGGAACTTTTTTATTATGGTGTTGTGTGCATAGGAACCTTAAGTTCGGTTCCACGTCAACTACTTGAATAACCATACGCATAATCATTTGTAATGATTTCCTATTGGGTTAATAATCTCAATTGTGTTTTGCAAACCTAAAATTCGTAGTATTACTTTTTCTCATTGTTTTAGAATAGTTAACAAATGAAACCTAGGAATTCTAACATTGTTCACTAATTCCCTTTGGTTCGATATCCTACTTACCTTTGCTGGTAAAGGTATTTAGGATTGATTTTTAAACTTGTTTTTAACCGATCTTTCGACATTGATCAAAATGATGTCCTTGTCAGGGAATGGTGAGCTTAGTGTTAGTTTATTTTTTTTATTTAAAATAAAAATAAAACCTAAAAATCCAAAAACATTTTTATTTTCTTTTCCTTTCTGTTTCATTTAGTATTAAGTGTGGTTATTTTTGTTTGTGTATGTGCAGGTGATTCCAAGATTTATGCTTCATACTAGACGTTTGGGAAAACTTCACTCTTCGTTTTTGACCTAGAAATTTAAAAATAATAGTTAACAAGAATCGAATAGTCCACTAATCTAGAACAGTTAAACCAATTGCTGAGGCCATTGAACGTGTAGCATTGGAGATTAATTATTAGGTACCAATTTAAGAATGATAATGATATGAGTTTCAGATGGTTAATTGTTATTCTTAGTCGCATATTGAATTGTATAACAATATCCTACTCCCGACTCAATACCCATAGTGTATGTGTAGGAAATTATCTATCGACTATCGACTATAGTCATTGGTTTGCTTGAAAATATCGTTCAGGATTAAATACACTTTTAGGTAGCATTCGTTTCACGGATTGTAATGGAATTGGAATTTGTCAGGGAATTGAAATTTGTTTTGCAATTTAGGTGTGTTTATTTCACATAATGGGATAGAATCCGAATGAAAATGCAATGTAGATTCTCTTCCTTATGTTTTTGTTCAATTCCAATTCATATTTTTTGTTGAAACCAACAAAATAAGAAATAAAATCAACATTTCAAATTCATCAAGATTTCATTTCATTATGTGAAACGGACGCTACCTTAATGTTTTTTATATATATAATCTTATTACCCTGTAAAAGCTAAAAATTGGTGCATTAGTAATTTTTATATTACTACTAATCCAAAAAGAATATATAAATAAAAAGTATTTATATATAATTGGTTGAATAACACCTAATACCATACCGTGGTCGATTCATTAGAGTAATTAGGTGAATCAAGAGCTTAAAACACTCATAATGAAGTTCCCATTCTATTCCCATATCAAAATTGTACGAAAAATATGAAATTTTGATAATTTTTACTCCTGGAGTTCCCATCCTAAAACCTCATCTCCATATGGGAAACCAAAGTAAGCATTTTCACTTTCATCATACATCCAAAATTAAATATGGTTGTAATTGAAAAAAGATATTATTTGATTGATTATGAATATATATGGGATGAGGGTACCATTGTGAATGCTCTTAACACTCCAAAATACAGAGGCCCCAATTTTCGAAAATTATTTTTTGTGTCTTAGGCCAAGTTGCTATAAATACTTCTAGTGTCTGTTTGATATGGGGTAATGAAATTGATGAGAGAATAGAATGGACGAGGTAATAGAATGGACAACTGAATGAAAGGGACCATTCAATTCCATTGTGATGTTAGGTTACTCATATATGAATACAATGAATCATTGCTTTATGCAATTTGATAAACAAAAAAAAGACGACGTAACGATACACAATTGTATTAAAAACGACATAAATATAAATGTTCAATAATAATAATAATAATATTAATGGTAAAAACTAATAATAAAATTTTTGATATATATTAAAACTAGTAATAATAATAATAATAATAATAATATAAATATTAAATACAAATATAAATATATCCTAGCAAGTCGTCAACTTAAAAGAGGATAGCTATTAATTACTGAGGCAAAGGGAATAGGGCAAAATCATCGGCTGATCGAACTTTTGGAAGCACATTCGTTCAAATATGGAAGTGCAATCGTTCGCTTTCTCCAATCCCCATTCTTTTGTTGCTAATTCTTCTATTTGTAGCGGAGAAATTTTTCCTTAAACGATTTCAGTTAACCAACTCTGATTACTAGCTTCTGATGACTCATTTAACATTACTTGCTTCTAATTGCTTGGGCGATTGTGATATGCAATTTGTGAATTTTGCTTTTCTAGTTACTGTACTTCTTGAAATCTGATTACTGGCTTTTATAATTCTTTGATTGCGGCCTACAAGTATTAAGGTTCTTGATATCTTACTTTATTGATTGCACGATTTGTTAAGATGTTTGATCATTAGAGATTGTTAACATTATATTTCCATGTTTGTTAGAACAATATAAAATACAGATTTTATGGATACCATGTCAATAACATGATGTGATTTACTTACTATCTAGGTAAGTTATTTCTGAAATATAGGTGAAAAAGGCCTCAAAATTTTTTTCCGCCTAGGATCTACAAATGATTAGATTACCGTTGTATTGTACCTACAAAAAATTTAAAACTAATTCTATATTTGTACCATTACCTGTCTCGAATATTATGGGTTTTGAGTTTATTCTCTTGGTCGGATAATTTCTGAAGTATATGTGAAAAAATGCCCCAATTTTATTTTTCGCCGGAGCCTCCAAAATGATTATTTCATTATATGTAATACTAATAATAATCTTTTAGAAAAGGTAGCCGACTAAATTTAATTTAAATCTTAAATAAAATTCACAAACTTTGGTTTTCAAAATCATAATACTTCCTGTAAGACAAAATATTAATTCTTCACTGGTATTTATCAAAATGACTCAGTGTATCTCTTAATATTTACATATAAGTCATCAAAAATTGAAGAAAAAGTCACCAACATATTAATTACCACATAAGTAAAAAAAAACTAATTGATAGCATGCACTTGAAGAGGCTGTGGTTGAGCCACGGTCCTTCTCTTCCACAAATTAATCTCCTTTCTTGGCTCCAACTTCACACCACCAACCCTAACAAAACTATCACCAACCCCTTTGTTTCTCACCATCACCGGCATCACGACCTCTTCACCGTCGCTTTCACCGGAATCCAACGGCGCAACCTGAGTAGTCCAATCAAACCTCATAAACGCATCTTTCCCACTTGAGAATCTCTTCATTGTACTCAAACATGGACCCTTCTCAACAGTCAACGCCACCTTTGACTTCTCGCCGGTTTCATCGCACTTTATCCGGCCACCACTGAATAAACTCCGAATCCAACATTTCTTCTTGCTCTTTACAACCACCGGACCCACTTTCATAACCTTTTCTTGATCTTCTTCGGTTTTATAAGTTCTCACCGGAGTATACGACGTCGTTCTTGAAAACTTATTGGTTGGTTTGTTGGTGAGTTTCCGATGGTGTTTGCACTTAACTGTACCTACGCAAGAGACTCTAGGAGAAGTGGGTTCGTGAAAAAGTGTGAGCTTTGAGTCGTTATTGATTTTCCGGTGAGCGTTCGACGGAAGTGTGGAGAGTAGGGGGGCGGAGAATCCGATTCCGAGATTGTATTTGTGGGGTTTTTCCGACGGTTTCTTGTCTTTAACCGGGCTGTAAAGTGAAGGACTTTGAAATGAAACAGATGATGTTGCTCTTGGAAGATAATTCAAGATTTTTGTCATTGATTTTGTTGAAACTGTATTTTGGTGTTCCATTTTTCACACCAAAGTATTATTGATATCAAACCCTCTCTCACTCTCTAAGAACTTGGTGTGATTAATATTTTTTCCTCATATGTATTTTGTATCTAAAATGAACAATGGGTGTGTTATATATACTTGTATATATGGTGATATGAATATGATTGTTATGTACTTTTAGGTAAGAGGGAGGAAACGAGGGGGTGGAGAGATCTAGGTTTTTGGTCAAATTAGGGCAAATATGACTATGCAAGCTTTAAAAGTAAGTCTGGCATGGCATATTATTTAATATGGATGAAGTATTCTAACCGTTTGAAACTATTATAGCATAATGTTCAGTATAAAATAATATTCATATAAGATTGAATTTTAAAATGTTGTCCAATTCCAAAGATTTGAATATCACAACTATGAGAAGAAAGCATCACAAGGTCATCGACTTTATATACTGATAGTAGTCCCACCCATATATGGCTCATCTTCTTATGTATACGTACAAATTAATCACTCTTTGATTGGTTGGATTAAATCTAATTGGTCTAATTATATTTATGGGTACTCTATGCCATCTAATATCATGAAATTAATCAATCTTTGATTGGTTGGATTAAATATAATTGGTCTAATTATATTTATGGGTACTCTATGCCATCTAATATCATGAAGTGTAGGGACTTACAGATATGTTCAAATTAATAATTCTCTCTAATGCAACTTATCAAGAAGAATTATACTTGTGTTTGCTCTTAACTATATAATACATGTACAGGATTAATTAATGTCAACAAAAGTGCTTATCGCGCTGGTGTAAACGAAATTACTTTGCTTCCGACTAGAATCTTTTAAGAATTCTCAAACAATGAAGACATGTGAAAATCTTACGATTAATTATCAAGTCTGATTTATGCATTAAACTTTATAATACTTTATATACTCTTGAGATTACTCGAAATTTTGTATTATGATCAAAGTCAGACATAGACAGTTTTAATATCTTTCATGGTCATTGCAAATTTTCTGTTTCTTTTGATTCTATTCATGACATTTTAGATCGTGGTCTCTATAGATTAGAACTAGATGACAATTTTCAAATTTTTGTTATCATATAATATTAATGAATCACCAATAAAGATTGTAAGGGTATATTTATTAGGATTACGTATTAATTGTCACACCTTGACCCGCAGCGGATATGGTAGTCGCGGCATGATTGGGTTTTCATCAAAGCTCATGACATTTACTATAAAGTTTCATATTTATTAATTCAAATTAAAAGGAGAAATTCCATCAATCACATAAACCATACAAGCACAAGATTGTTCTAAACATGACATTTATGTAAACTCTTTATTTTTCTTCTTAGGCCAATCGCTATGTGTTCCTTGCTTCAACATGTTCACCTGTATCATGTGTAAAAATAAAGATTTTGGTCAACAAAAGTTGGCGAGTGAATCCCGTTAAATATTGAAAGTAATAATTATGTTGATTAATTTAGTAAAAATGTGCATAACCATATATGAGCAAACGTATATGTAAACTATCCACAAACCACATAAACATCTGACAATGAACACATAAGCATGATAAGTGATGTGATATGAGATCAAGGCTCGATCAAACGCAGCCGATCTAATTAGGCAACGCGATGCTCTACACGTATCCAACGAGGAACTGATGGGCTTAATGTGAATACTTGACTGAGAAAATATAACCACATATAACAATAAACAAAAAATTGCATAACACGTTAGATCATATAATGGTAGTAGCACAAGTGTTTTAATAAACGATATAAATAAAAGACACATGATACACCCCAAAACATGAATAAAAAGGGGAAGTCTGTAAGAATTCACTCACAGTGGGTGCATTTCTTGAGTTGATAATGAATGCGCACGATTAAAGATTCCGACCGACGAATGAAACTAACCTAAATATTCACGTAATCATTCGGTAAATATATTTCTTTTATTTGAAATTAATATTTTTATTTTATGCCTTTTTATTAGACTTTTAAGACTATTTTTATAGTATTTATTACAAATTTAATGCTTAAAAAGTCTTATTTTATATATATATTTTTAAGGATTTTTGGGGAAAATAAAGAAAAAATTAATTAAAAAAATATACCCCTTTCCAGGGGTCGAACCAGTCCGATATACGATTTTTGGCAGCGTGCGAGGATCGAACTCGTGACCTCCCGTTTACGTGCATGCAGCTCTACAAACTGAGCTACGTGTCTAATCCGAAATAATCTGGATTTTAATTTTACATAGTGTTAAATTATATTTTCTTTTTATTAAAAAGGTTTTATGTTAGCAAGGCCGGTTACACAACCGGCTCGAACCCGAGCCCATACATTATGTTGCACACAGCCCTACCAACTGGGTTGTGTGGCTAACCCGGAATATCTACGATTTATATTAATTTTATACACTCACTGGTTGATGATTTAATTAAGTATTTAAAAAGGGTTGTTAAATTTCAGGAAGTCGGAAAACGTGTGAGGCTCGAACCCGGGTATCTTCGATTGCAATGCACACAGTCTATCACTGGACTGTGTGTCTAACCCAGTTTAATCTATAACTTTAATTATCTTATATACTATCACAACATCATCTTCTTCATGATTAAAACCCAAAACAACAAACTCGACTGTTAATCCAATTATACATGTTGGATTAACTGATTTATACAAATCATGAAGCAAATGAAAATAATAGAATTTAAGTGTTTGTACCGAAATTATGAGTTCTCCAGTTGAATTCCGGCGATGCACAGTTTTCCGGCGAAGAGCAAATTGAGAGCAGAGAGTGTTCAGTGGGTTTGGGAATTTAAGAAATCGTATGAGCGAGTTTTACAATGATTCTAGGATCGTTATTTATAGGGTAAAAGGTAATTATGGTTTCGGTTTCTTGCATGGATTTAAAGACCAATGATTTCATGCAGTTTCAGACGTTAATCTTGATGATTGGAATCAGTTACACGCATTTAAACAAAAAGAACAACGGCTAATTGGTTTTAATCATGATCCGACTGTTATGGGTCCTGCTATTTAAAACTGAACTTCACGCGTTGCTTTAGTATATATGTTATTTGATTTAGGATCTTAGCAGGTATGCGTGCGTAGTGGAGTGGTGTGGAGTGTGTGTTGATTCAATGGGGACCCGGGTTCGAAACCCATGGTCACCCTTTATATTTATTTTTATTACTTTCAGTTTATTAATTATTATTATTAGTTTTTATTTATTATTTATTATTTTAACCCTTTTTATTTATTTATTACTTAATGACATTAATATAACGAATTTGAACTATTAACATAAATAAGTAACGAAACCTCATATCATATATTTGAATTATTTAAACGGGATGGGTTTTAGAACTCGTTTTACAACAGATGTTACATTAATTATAACGGGTTTTGATTCGGGTTGTAAATGAATAGTGTCTATAAAAGTTTAATGGTGTTTTGGGCTATAACCATATGTTTATGGGGGGCCTAGGTAATCTCAAAATCCTTGTAGTATATAAACAAGGTGATAGCTTCCTTCATAAGTTAGCAATTCTGGTAGGTCATTGTACTCATACTAGACGTTTTTGCTCTCAAAGTAATAGAAACATGTGTGAGTTTGAAATATTCTTCTTCGAGTTCTTGGTGTTCGTATTATTTGTTCTTAAATCGCTACATGTTTGGATTCCACACAAACACGTGGTTTAATGATATCATTGAAAGATCAGTTTCGGGATTTACAATTGGTATCAAAGCTTTATAGCTCTAATTTGAAGACTTGGGTTATATCAAAGAACAAGGTTCTCAAAGATTTGAAGTGTTATTTTTCGAATTTTGTTTAGATTCATCTTTTTGAGACTTGGTTCAAGCAGTTTTTCATAGATTTTGCTGACTAGGAGTTCACGGGTGTCGTTTTCTGTGTTCTCGGATTAGATTTGCTTGATCTTGTTCTTGTTTTGGTGTTTTAGCTCCCGAAAATCGAGAAAATTAAAGAACATCTTCAACTTGTTCTTCGGTGGTGTTTGAAGATCTTCAAATATTCATCAATATTTTCAAGATCAAGGGTTGTGAAGATTTGAAGCTAATCTTAAAAGTTTGGAAAAAAATGTTCAAAATTTTTAAAATTCTAAAAGATACTGACAGTCCTATTTTATTGGGATTGAACTTGATCAACAAGATCTCTAATTCTAGTTCTCGGGAAGTTTGGAGTTCATGGGATTTTGGAGTCTCAAAAATTCAAGTGTTCACGAGGTGTTTAATTTAAGAGAACAAGTTTTTTTAGGAGAACAAGTTTATTATAGAACACACTACTAGAGAATTGGGTTTGCTACTATGTTTTCGATCGCAAAACAGTGGCAATTGCCTTTTTGTCACTTTTTTGCTACCAAAAACTCGGTAGAAAAAGCAGACGTTACAATTGTCCTTTTGCCACCTATTTGCTACCGTTTTAATTATTTTCTATGTTTTGTTACCATTTTGCTACTGTATTTTATCACCATTTTGCTACCCTTTTTTGTTTAAATTAGAAAAAAAAAATACATTATGCTTTTGATATAACATGATTATTATTTGTTTTCACGCACGTTTGATTTTCATGAAAAAAATGTTTAGCAAATTTTAATATTCCTATAATGTAATCGTATAAATGTTAAACACATGGTTTAAAAACGAAAAAAAGAAAGAAAAAAAAAGTAGAACGCTTCTGTAGACTACCGAATTCCAAATTATCACATGCATACAAGACGTAGACAAATGAAGAAAAAGGTGCCTACGAAATAATAATAATAATAATAATAATAATAATAATAATAATAATAATAATAATAATAATAGAGTAGGAAATTATAACTTTTATAATTAATTTTATACTAATATTATTTAGTCAATAATATAATAACCATCCATAATAACTAATAAGTGTTCATAACTAAATTTATATTAAATATTAAATTAAATATATAATTATTTAATAGAAGAAAGATAGGAGAAAACAAAGGTTTGAGTTTTTCAAGTTTTTTATTTTATTTTAGCGTCCATAATTTTTTTATATGAAATTGTTGTTTTTAAGTTATATCATAAAAGTTGAGCAAATTGTTTTCTTTAGCATGCGTATAATATTGATATATTTTTTATTTTTTGAATAAAAAATGTATCAAATTGTACATATAATTGTGATTTTATAAGATTTACATAGTGTTCATGTGTACTTAGGCCAAAATAAATGTATGAATGTATGATTGTGTTGTTATATATATAATTTACACGGTGTTGATATGTGCCTAAGTATGGATGCATACGCGGATGACTCTGTTATTACATAACAATGCCTATACTTTCGTAATCAGAATGTGAATTTAGATATGAGCGTATAACAGCACCATTTATGTGGTACAATATAATAGTTATACACCTAATTAGTTATGCTTAAACGAACTCATTATAAAAATGTATTGATATTTTGAAGGGATAAAATGCTGGATTTTATGGTTTATTTTGTTAAAATTAGTCAATTAGATAAAAGTTATTCCTTATAAAAGACACTTGTTACATTCTCATTACATTCTATATTTTTTAGGTTAATTTGCATTTATACAGAAACCCCCCCCCCCCCCCCCTATATATATAGGATTATCTTAAAAACACTAAATATTGTGAGAACCGTGAGAACGAATAAAAAGGCTAATCGAAATCAATTTTTTTAATACAAACCTCATTACAATTTAAATACAATATCAAAAAAAGACTTTACAGCATCAAAAAATTCACCTCTTCTATCGGAATTACTCTTATTAGATTTTTTTAAACATGTGAATGACAAACTTACACATGTGTAAATTTTCTTTATTTATGGATACATATAAATTTAAACGTGTAAATTCATTTCTAAAATTGTATTCGAATAAAAATGATAAATGTAAAAAAATTGAATTTATAATTCTTTTTGATCAAGTTATCGTGATATTTTTATTCGTTCTCACAATATTTAACGTTCTTATTTAAAAATCCCATATATATATAACAATTTAACATAAACATATCTCACATGCATATATATATATATATATATAGTTATATTAAATTGTTATAACTTTTACTAAGATAATTTTATTCGGTTTAAGGATATGCAACAAATAAAAAAGACAAGACTATTATCACTTTGTTATATTTTATTTAAGTACTCAACGTGTCGTTTAGTAAAAGTTTTGACTAAAACATAATAATCGAATATCATGAACCGTCTTTAAGAAAACAAAACTTTTTATATGTTATAATCAAAAACATGTACTGATTTACAAACAGACAAGTTTATTGATGGGTTAATACATTTTAGGCTGACTTGATTGTTTCCTGATCAATGTTTAATTTGGGTTCTTGGCCTTCTAAGTTGTCGATTTTCTGAATAGAATGTTGCAGGTTGTACATAGCAATTTCTCAACAACGAAAAATCATAAATTTGTTTACGCTAGAATAGGATTTACTATTCAAAAGAGGGTTGTTGTCACAATTTCTCAGCAAATAGACAAGTTTATTGTTTCGTAATATACAGTCTGTTTATCTGCCACTTTGTAAATTTTCTAATGGTTTAGAATATATATTAATCATCGAAAAACAATTAGCTCAAAAACTAGTATTAAAAACTTTAATACTAAAGGTACCATCGTCTTAGTTAAGTCATTTTTACTTTGTTAAAGTATTATTATAGAACTAAGCTTTAGTTTATTATTTATTAAAGTATTATAGAAATAAGCTTATATAATTTTGAACATCCGACCTTTAGTATAGACTAAAATCATAATATTATTTTATTACCAGAAAACGACAATAAGGGTGACTAACGTGGGCCATGTGGTTCTTGTTTAGGATAAACGTGACTCAAGCCTTAACTAGGATTTATCATATAATATTATGACATATGACGCTAATTAGACGCATGCTCATCATCTTGTTTATTTGCGTCCTTCCTCACTTGAACCTATTATGGTTAACCACTGCTCGCCCAAGCTACCACATCTGCTCGCCCAACCTATTACGGTGCTCGCGAGCCACCTGGCCACCGACGTGGCTCAACCCAACGCTAACGGGTGCCACAACGAACAGTATTAGTTAATAAAGATGGTCAAAAACGTTGTGCAAGTTGGTTTATATATACGTCACATGCTCATTACTTTAAATCCATGGGATTATAAAAATAATTAAGGAGAAAAATATATAGATAATATCTGTCCAGGGATTAAAAAAGGGGGAGAGTAACCTGTTTGCGGCTGACTAAAAAACCCGTCGAAATTCTTTTTTCAACAGTAAATATAGATCGCAAATAGGCTTTTTCTTTAACTTTCTTGTGATGGATATTATAATTTAGGAATAATGGATTTTAATAATTCAAACTATCGTTTGTTGGCCGGCTACGGTTCTAACTTTAAAAATTTCCACTGTCGGTCTCATCTTTTGACATATTGACTTTCAATAAACCCTGACCAACAGAACTCTAACAACGTTAGTCTCCGGTCGCCGGAAAAAACATTTTTGGTAGGAAAAAGGTTCCTAAAGGTCCGATCTATGGTTACAAACAGGGTTGGGATGAAAACTTTAAGTTTTCCGGCTAGAATGTTGAGTTTTCCGGCTAAAACTAAGTTTTCCGGCGAAATGGAGTTTTTCCGGCGACCTTAATAATTTTTGCTTTTTACTAGAAAAGGTTCGTAAAGGTGTGTAATAAGTTTACAAAGAGGTTTGAGACGAAAAAGTTGAGTTTTCCGGCCAAAATCATTTTCCGGCGATCGAATGCTAACGGCGTTAGGGTTCTGTTAGTCAGGGTCTATTGAATGCCAATATGTGAAAAGATAGGACCGCCAATGGGAATTTTTGAAGTTGGGACTATTCCCAGCCAACGAGCAATAGTTGAGATTATTAAATTCTGTTATTCCTACAATTTAATGTACCATCGCAAAATTTAAGACAAATTTAACGACAAGTACAATGGCTTTAATTATATTCATCGTTTATTTCTTGACAAACTTATGATGGGCAAAATTCCTCTTTGAAGGGGAAAGGTTTAGATACGTCGTGTGTACCGTCGTGATTTCCATCGCCAATATACATTTCTGTAGTAGCCCTAATGTTATATATCTATTAATAAAGTTTCAAACATCAAGACCACACAGTGTGGGCATGGAAACACGGCGTTGTTGTCACTCCACGTTCACAAAATCACCCTGTATCCCGTGTTGTGAACGGCGTTGTGTTTGGGGCTTGAGAATTTCCACCAGCATGGGGACAAATACATGGGTGAGGTGGAGGCTTGTGATTGGTGGGTGTAGTTTAGGTTTGTTTTGATTGGTTGATGTTTATTTTCTTTTTAATTTTTCTATTCTTTTCCACGTCACTTTTCCAACCCGTGCTCTTTTTTCCATGCCACCATGCTAACGTGGTTGCCATATGTCCCTCCACGCCCTTCCTTCGAGCCCCTCCACATCGCATAGTCTAAAGGGGCTTTAGTCTAGCGATGGTGTCTTTCTATATGATGAAGGATCAAGGACTCTAGTTGTAAAAAAAAATACCTAATTTAAAAGTACAGTTACAGAGTATGTGTTTAAAAAAAATTCAAGTATTGCAGTATCACATAATTTACTCACTTTTTAACTAAAACGGGTCCTACTCTATTTCTATTAATCAATCATCTAGACATGTACCTTACAAGATTTTAACTCTCTCAGAGAATACACCTTACCCCTGAATATACCTTAGAAACACTTAATTTACTCTTTTTTAGAGGCTAAAATCACACCAACTGCATGATTTAAATTTACAATTAATTGGTTAAGAGTACACCACTTTACCACCACGCAATCCCCTTGAGATCAACACTTAATTTACTCACTATATAGAAGGATTACTCTACAACTAGAATCTTTATAAGACCTAGTATTAAAATTGTAACGCCCCGCGTTTCTATACTTTCTATATTTGGAAACCTTGTACCGTACTTCTATTTTCTGTAATCGTTATATCTTGTTTCGTCTTTTGTTGTAAACGTTGTAAACCGAGACTTGGATTGTAATGAGAAACTCGTATTTTATTCATGTTGTGTTAATCATAATCGTGTTACACTTATACTTGTTCATACTTTAAACATGTAAACGTATTCGTGGTACTCTCAATCGTAAACGTGTGATAACTTGCAAACATGGTATGTATGCGTAATCGAGACTTAAACGTGAAACTCGTAATCGTTAAACTAAATTCGTGACGAAAATACAATTACCTATTCGCTAATAAATTAATTAATTAAACTAGCAATAAAATTAATTATTTCATACGAATTATACCTCGTTTATTTTTGCATGATTAAACATTTAATCCTTATACATACTCGTACACTAGTAGACACTTGTGTAACTTACACTCAATACGTGATTCTAGATACCCTATACGTACAAACACTTGATTATACGTTCACAATGCACAACCTATACCTTACGTTATAAGAACTTATTTAATTTCGTGTTTTGTATAAATAAAACATTAATGTATATGTATGGTTAATAAATTAATTAATACATAATATACTTTAGTTTAGTCAAACTTGTAAGGTTATGAGATGGCCTTATGGCCGATCACAATTCACAAAATGGGCTGGATAAGCTTTTTTTGTTTTTTTTATTATTAAACTAAATGTTATTATTACACTAGGGACTTAATAGTCAACATAAAAAATATATAAACATTCAGCTGAATATAACCAAAGTTACGGCCAAATCATGTGTCTGCAGCCCACTTCTTTTCAGCCAGCCATTGGCTGATTTTTGGCTCTTTTTTTTTCCCACCTAATTGCATTTAATCCCATTGAACATTAACCCTAATCCTTTCCTTTAAATACCACACTAACCCCAGCCACTTTTCCACTTTTGCAACACTAAAACACTCTTAAAACATTCTAAATTCGCAGCTGAATCCAAGCACAAGACAGATTCATACACTCTTACAAAAGTGAGCATAACTTGCTCAAAACTCAACCAAATCACCTCATTCTTTTTCCCACTTGCTTGGATTAACCTAAGGATCATTTCCATTGGTTTTCCATGGAAAACCAAGCTCTGGAATGACCAGAAAAAGGTTCCAAAGTGGACTGTTTTACTTTATGTTCTTATAAACTTGTTTAATCTCATACTTTTCTCATTCATCCTAGTGTTCTTGAACTCCTAATCACATGTATGATTATTGGGACTAGCCTAGGTTGTTAAACTTGTAAATAGGAGTGTTTAATCACTCCAAACTTTCTGTTTTTGAAGAGCATTGAGCTCACAAGTGATGCAAGTTCTTAAACTTGTTCATGTGTGTAACATCCGTAAAAAACCGGGTTATCCAAACCCGCTTCGTTTATTAATCGAATAATCAGTTTTAAATTTTCGTTGCTTATTTATGACTTATTTTAATTTTAAACGATACATAATTAATAAACAAATTAGAATTTATAAATTAAAATTGTTAAAAAGTAAAAAATAAATTAATTAAAAAGAAAAACCGGCTGCCGGGAACCTCAAGTCTTAACTCACATCCACCAAACCACTCCGCCACTTGTGTTCTTTAGTGATATATCAAGACAATTAATTCAAATAACAAAAACTCGATTTCAAATCAGTCAACCGACGCGCCCAATTCGCAGTCGCCGGAAATCCCGACGATTTCGCCAATTATTGTCGGTTTCTTGTGACTTAACGTGCGTATTAACACTTTCATCGGTTATAACCGATGTCCAGTTCCGCGACATCAGTCATAACCGCCGGAGAATAATTGACCAACGAATCAAGACAGAAATCGGACCCAATTCATCGATATTCTTTCCTATAAATACACACCCTAGCCTCTGGTAATCTTTTCGCTCAAAATCACACCAATTCTCGACGAAATTTCACTCGCCGGAACTTTTCTGCCATCACCGGACTTTCGCCGGAAAACCGAGGCTCACATCAACACGGTAAATACCTCGACTCTTTCTGTTCCATTCCATTGTTAGACCATTACTAACATCAATCCATCACCCAGAATCTATCCCAGACGACGTTGCCGGATTTCTGTACTCATCGGAAAAATCGCTGGAATTTCCGAACTCACGCTGTTAATCGGTATGATCAACTAAACCTCCTGTTAATCATTGTTTAGTAACTCAATTTCACATCTAATCAATCAAAACTGTTAATTGATCCTAACAGCCGAAGTTCACAAAACAGAGCCGACGAATCCTTGCCGGAGTTCTGTGAAAGACACCTGTTCGGTACATCATTTCCCCAAACCCTCCCCGTTCATTACCTTTCAATTTCTTATAATGTTCGTTAATAGAGTTAAACAAGAAACAGTTTGGTTAACCGTTGTCTGTGTTTTGAGCGAAGAAGACGAAGTCGTTTATGTTTATAAGATTAACTAAAATCAATATTATGAACGGGTTAGACACACAGTCCAGCGGTGGACTGTGTGCAAATAATACACACACGTCGCGAGTTCAATTCCTATCACAATCCTAACCTCAGAAATAAAAATGTTTTTTTTAAACCGAACCGGGTTAACTCACAGTAAGATGTTAAGTATAATAAAAACCGGAATATTTACCAGGTTAGACACACAGTCCAGCGGTGGACTGTGTGCCAAACTAAACCACAGGTCCCGCGTTCGAGACCTGTGGAGATCACCGGGTTGATACAATTAAATCCTTTTTAAATAAATGATTTTCGGATTAAGTTAAATAGTATATAAATATAATTAAAAACATAAATACTTCGGGTTAGACACGTAGCTCAGTTGGTAGAGCTGCGTGCACGCGTACGGGAGGTCACGGGTTCGAGTCTCACTCAGTGCAATAATATTCACAACCGAACCGGTCAACGGTCAACAGTCATGGTCAACGGTCAAAAGTCAACATTTTTTTATTTATTTTTATTTATTTATTTAATTTAAAAATCAATTAAAAATACTTAAAATAACGTTTTTAAAGTTAGAAAATAGCCTTAAACTCACAAAAATATTTCCAAAAATCCTATTTAAATTGTTAATAAAATCCACTTATTTACCATACCTTTTCGTCATTAATTAGGTTAGTTATTCCTCGTCGACCAATCCTCTAAACTCGTGCGCATTCCACATCATCCACCGAACGCACCCAATGTGAGTGAATTCTTACAAATTCCCCTTTTTATTCATGTTTTGGGGTGTATCATGTGTCGCTTAAACTAATTCGTTATTCAAACTCGTGCTATACCATATTACGATTTAAACTTAGAATGTAAATATTGTTTGTTGTTATGTATTACATATTATCAAGTTGTATGCAAACTATTTGTTAGGCCCATCAGTTCCTCGTGGGAGACGAGTTGAACAACGCGTGCCTTAAAACTCATTCATTAGGCCCATCAGTTCGTCGAACAACGCGTGCCTCAAAACTCATTCATTAGGCCCATCAGTTCCTCGTGGGAGACGAGTTGAACAACGCGTGCCTCAAAACAATCTATTGTTGTATGTGTGTGTAATATTTAATATTAAGTGTTTTGTGAATAAATTTACATTTACATTTACTCATATGTGGTTATGCACTTTATTTTATAATCAATATAAACACGTTTAAATGTTTAATAGGATTCACTCGCCAACTTTTTGTTGATCCAAAAAACCATTTTTACACATGATACAGGTGGACAGGATGAAGCAAGGAAAACATAGGGAAAGTGCCTTAGAAGAAAAATAATGAAGGATAGAAAGATGAATAGAACATGTTGTACTAGTATGATTTGATTGTATGATTTCCTTTAAATTGTAATAATAAATATGAAACATTATAATAAATGTCATGAGCTTTGATGAAAACCCAATCATGCCCCGATCACCTTTTCCGCTGCGGGTCGGGGTGTGACAGATTGGTATCAGAGCTTTTGACTATAGGGATATAGGATAGGTTATTAGACCCTTAGAGCCTATACTATAGTTGATTAGATTTTAATTGTTTATGTGGTTATATGCAAACTCATGATGTTTATTTCTTTCATATTTATTACATACACAAATGCATGCAAACACTTCCGATACTACATTTTGTGATACATAGTGAATTATACTTACAGTCAAACATACATAATTACATACACATTCATCATACATATTTCAATGTTCACATATTCAAATCATCTTCATACTTCCGTTATTCAAGATTTTGTCGCATTTTTCATTTTTCAAAATCTCATCAAAGTGAGTTCTGCGACGGGCATGTAGTAACTATAAGGGTACAAGTACCGGTAGTCGGAACGTCCTGTCTAGGTTGGCATTAGTATAAATCCAATATAACGGACTAGTTTGCCTACCTGGGGACTAACGATGAGAGTACGAAGAACCTATTAGGCCAAAGCATGCCACACCAAACGTCGTTCGAACTAACCCCACTTTGAGGTGTCACCGTGTCCACACCTGGTACATTCCGAATATCATACATTACATACCTATTTCTCGATTTTCTCCGGGTTTTAGTGTACGTAATCAGGCTAACACATGCGAACCATATGAAAAACCTGGTAATCATGGGGGCCCACATGATTACGAAGGTGAAGTATGGCGGCATGCAAGGCCCAATTACGAGCAAAGCCCAAGACATCCTATGGATGTAGTAGATTTATTATTCTATATTTACTTTATGAATATTCAATCCTAAATACGACACATGATCCCTAAAACATCCAACTCATACTCTTGATATGTATTCCTTGTAGATGTCTTCTAGTCTCGCTCGTAGGAAGATGAGAGCAGGAAAAGCTCGCGAGCGCATGGCAGCCCAAATCGCTCAACAAATGGCTGCCGTAATACCCAACATTGTAGTTCAAGTTCAATAAGCCCTTACCGCTAATCCCGTCAATCAAGAAGATCAAAATGTTGTCAACCCTCCCCCAAATACCACTAAATGCACCTACAAGCATTTCAAATCCTGCGACCCTCCAAAGTACGAAGGGACTGAAGGTGTCACCGCACTCCTCCATTGGTTTGAAGAAATGGAAAACACTTTTCTAAATTGCGATTGCCCGATGATCGCAAAGTGCGATATGCTACTGGTCGTTTACTTGGAATAGCACTTACATGGTGGAATACAGAGAAGGCTAATCCTTTCCTTTAAATATCACACTAATCCCAGCCACTTTTCCACTTTTGCAACACTAAAACACTCTCAAAACATTCTAAATTCGCAGCTGAATCCAAGCACAAGACAGATTCATACACTCTTACAAAAGTGAGCATAACTTGCTCAAAACTCAACCAAATCACCTCATTCTTTTTCCCACTTGCTTGGATTAACCTAAGGATCATTTCCATTGGTTTTCCATGGAAAACCAAGCTCTGGAATGACCAGAAAAAGGTTCCAAAGTGGACTGTTTTACTTTATGTTCTTATAAACTTGTTTAATCTCATACTTTTCTCATTCATCCTAGTGTTCTTGAACTTCTAATCACATGTATGATTATTGGGACTAACCTAGGTTGTTAAACTTGTAAATAGGAGTGTTTAATCACTCCAAACTTTCTGTTTTTGAAGAGCATTGAGCTCACAAGTGATGAAAGTTCTTAAACTTGTTCATGTGTGTCCACCAAGGAAGCTTGGGCTATCCTAACTTGAGACCACACATCACTTGATGATTTTCATCAAGATCCCAAGATAGTTTGCTAGACTTAAAGTGTCACAACCCCACAAAGCCGTTGACGATTGTCCTCGTGTGCTCGTCGGGTTGTTGAATACTTGGCTACTTGGTATCTAGATGACACCTTATCATTCTTGTATAGTATATAGTTCTTGTACCCTCCTTGTTACCAATGGTAACTTGTGTAGTGGTGAACATAATCCGAGGTTCAAAGTGGATGGTTTAACCTCCCACCTCATACTTGACATACATGACACTAGAGGTTACAAAGTGGATGGTTCATCCTCCCACCTCCTACATGATTATGATGATATATATAAATATATTATAATTCTAAAACCGAAACCTTGATAATGAACTTATAATCACCTATCAAGTTATTAAGTTTAACACTAAAGTATGTAATTCCTTGTCACGATTCTAATAGGTCCCGAACCTATGAAATCACATCCAACTCGTAAGAGTTACTATAGTGTCAAGAACGAGTGTTACATCTTAGTGAATACTTTCGTATCATAATACTTTATCAAACTTATTTTTAATCATGCACGAATACTCCTAATCTCCCGTTGAAACTCTATACTCATACGCCTTGTTTCCTCTTGTAGGATAATTCGGCGTCATCCTCGAACCAACGCCTTCACGGATTGTCAAGTGTAGAAAAGACTTAGCAAAACCGTGAGTACACTCGACCCACTTTTGTTTATAACACTTTTCGGGTGTAACATGTTTCCATATACAAAATCACGAACACTTAAACTTTATGAAACACACAAACGATCCCATATACATAAAAGCTTGAATCTTATACTTGATGCTTGTCTTGGATATTCGTATTGCTATGCTTTAGTCATTAACTATTTTTAGCCTTCGTTTGACATGCTTAGCGCTATAGGAATTCACGCATCCACCTCCATCGTGTTATTCGTGAGGTCATGTTAAAACATCGTGATTGCGTTAAGGGTTTGATTATTAGTATTGCATGCCTTGATATTGCTCTTGTATAGATTTGGTTGCCATGTGGATTGTTTAAACTTATTCGTATACGTATGCGATGCCTAAACTTGTGTACTCGCCTTTGCTTTCGCATTGACATTATTTTAAAACATGTTACAGGTTGAAGGAGATGATGCTATGAAAATAATATAGCAAGGACTAGATACACACAAATTAGACGTTAGGTTTAATGTCGATGTATCAATTTTGTTATGACTTTGCAAATGTTATGTTGTTCTTTGTTTTGTTACATTGATGTATTTGACAATTCTTATGAAATGAAATATGGTTTAATTACTTATTGTCACTTATTAATGTTGTGAGCAATGAGCAATCTCGTTTTCGTCTCATCCCGATATTTCCGCCATCGGTTGGGGTGTGACAAAAATCCTGCGTTGCGGCGGGGGCGTAAAACCATGTCAAGTAGCACAATGTCACATTGTAGTCAACGAACACCAACTCCGGAAAAGCTCGTAAAACAAAAGAAATAAATAAATGAAAAAAAAAACAAAACTGAACGAAAAGTAGACGTAAACATGTTGAACCATTCACTCCCGTTGTGGTGTGTTAATGCACAAAATTTAGACCGAAACCTAAAACAATAAGCCCACATGCGTTGTGGCAGGGGCGTAAAACCTTGCAAAATAGTAGCAATGCCACATCACCACCAGCGACCACCAACACTGAAATTGCGGCATATTAATGTGAAGAAATTAGACCATGTCACACCCTGACCCGCGACGGATTATTTGTCAGAGCGAGATGATTGTCCATAGCTCATGACAACTATTATAAGTTTAACTATTTAAAGCATGTCCAATTTAAAATGTCACATGTAACTGTAACATTTGTGTATTTCGGGTTTCGAAAACCCGCCCCTTTTTATCAATCAAGTGCATTTATTTTGCGTCATTCGGTTATGTATTTATTTATGGTCACAATATTTCAAAATTTTCATTTATTCAATAACGAAAAATCAATGTTTAAAAATAAAATAATAACTAAATTTAATGAAATAATGTAATAATTAAATTAATAATTATATCTAATAAATAATTTAATATAAAATAGTCAAAATAAAAAAAAATTCAAGAAAAAGGGTGAACCGGGATCGAACCCGGGTTCCCCGCCTGTTCGCACACCACAAACACCACTGCACTACACATAGAATATGTGTTAGAGATTCAGAACTCAATGTAATTATTTTCTTGTTAAGAGAAGCCGACGACTACAGCCAATCTCCCCACCAGAGATTTCGCGGCCGACGCGGTTTGCTTGAACGTCGACAACTGGCTCGACTTCTGGCAACTTCAATCATCGATAGCTGTCTATTTCCTTCTTAAATTCAATCACCCTAATTGTTTTCCTAAAAACCGAAATCAAGCATCCCTATAAATACTAGTCGAATCCTCTCAAATTAAATCGCCCATTTCCTCTGTTCATTCTCAAAACCTCTGTCGTCGGAAGACTCTGCTCCACCGGAGAACCACCGAGGTCGTCGGAATCCACTCGCCGGACTTTTTCACCGGAAAACACCCACCACCGATGGTAACCTCCTTCGTTCTAATTCAGTTTGTATATTGATCAAATATCACATTAAGCAAAAGAATCAAGTTTAATTCAGTTAAAAAAATAATAAGAAAGTGTTTTGGGTGAATTATTCAAACGAAGAAGATGAAATTCAACGTGTATTTTTATGTATTTAAAATATGAGTTTCAACCAGGTTAGACACACAGTCCAGCGGTGGACTGTGTGCAAAACTGAACCCATGGTCACTGGTTCGACTCCCATCTCTCATCGGCCGTATCACTTAAAAACCTTTTTTCTGTCATCTCTGGAATAACATATTATGTATATATATATAATAAAACTGCAAGTATTAATGGGTTAGACACCCAGCCCAGTTGGTTGGGCTGGGTGCGGGTTACAGCCAAGGTCTCGGGTTCGAGACTCAGGGCAGGCGTCCGGTTCGATCCAATAAAAACCTTTTTGAAATTAATTAAAATTGAATAAACCTAAAGTGTATATAAGAATAATTAAAATCCAGAATCTTACGGGTTAGGCACGTAGCTCAGTTGGAAGAGCTGCGTGCACACGAACGAGAGGTCGCGAGTTCGAGCCTCACCACACGCATGCCTGAAAACCGATCGAACCGGCCACTGACAAGCCTTGTGGTTTATATGTGGATACATTTTATCATTTTCAGTGCACTCATTACATTAGGCCCATCAGTTCCTCGTGGGATACGGGTTGAGCATCAGGTGCCTCATTAGATCGGCTCCGTTTGATTGAGCCTTGATCTCAGATACATCACCATTTATGTCATATATTCATTCAATGTGGTTTGTGATTTGTTACATATATACATTTGCTCACATGTGATTATGCACAACCTTATTTAAACAACGATAAAATCTATTTACTTAAATGTTTTATCAAGGTTCACTCGCCAACTTTTGTTAACCCAAATTTTCTCTGTTTTACGCATGATACAGGTGATCAAGTTGAGAAAAGAAACACCTAGGATGACCTTAGAGGAATAATCAAGTTATTATGTTGGAACAATCGTTGGTTTATTATTTGTGTTTGTATGAAGTTTTGTGTTGGATACTTGAATTTAATTTGAATTTAATAAATATGAAACTTGTTAGTAAATATCATGAGCTTTGGTGATAAGCCAATCATGCCCCGACTATTATTCCGCTGCGGGTCGGGGTGTGACAGTAACACCCTGTAAAATCGTGTCCAATAGTATAGTGACACATGTTGTATTTTAAATATAAGTCCATTAAAGACCAATAAGGACTAAAGGCATCAACATGCTCAAACTGAGCCTATGAGTGACGGTCCGATGTTAACATACATAAATAACAGCCTCTGAGTGACTGATATGTCAACATGCTTAAATCATTACCTCTGAGTGACTGATATGTCAACATTCTTAAAACTTGGCCTCTGAGTGACTGATATGTCAACATGCCCAGCCTCTGAGTGACATCGGAATCAACATGCTTATAATAAGCCTCTGAGTGAGCCTTTACGAAGTCCTAACTCTCATACGTGCCATTTATTGGACGAGAGGGTTCAATTCTGTAAATATGTGAAAGTTGAATAATGGAGGGATTAAAAGTGTCGACGTGTTAATTTATACCTCTGAGTGACCTTTTAACGAACCCAGAGCTCAACAATGTTTGGGCATAATCTCGGGTATGCCAAAAATTGGCTACGGTGGCTAAATATTCTAAAAAGGTGTTTTAGAAGGTTAAAAAGGGGTTTAATAAGTTGAGGGGCTTAATGTGACAAAATTTAAATCTGACATGGGGTGATCGCGCGAGAGGCAAGGCCTTGGCCTCTCGCGGGGCGCGAGAGGCCTGTGTCTGTAGAAAGTTTGCTTGGCCTCCACACATAAGTGCCAAAACCCATTTTCTCGAAAGCATGGCTTCCCAAACAGCTATACCACGATTTAGGACACTTGTAAGCTCCCTCTTACACCCCTAAACACCTGGCATCACCTCCTTTGAGTTCTCCAACTATAAATAGGTGTCTAAGTCCACCATTTGAACTTGCACCTTTCTTAATCATAACTCTTCTCCCTCCTCTGGAATTTCCTAACTGAAAGGAGCATCCAACTTAGTTCTCTTGCATCCCAGGAACCTTTTGTAAGTGTTCCTTCCTTGTGCATTTTCGTTTATAGGCTTTTATAGCAAAAAGTCAAGCGTTTTACGGAAAATGATTTGACTTTCGGTTAAGAGCATTACAGTCCAGCCATTGTTCGTAACGAATATGGCTAAGTGATTGTAATAAGGTAGGTGTTAATCCCTATAAAGGGCACCTCCTGAAGATCACGTTTGCTAGACCAATTAACGGGTCAAAGTTTATATATTAAAAAATCAAACATGCCATTTTTCGGAAAATCATAAATTGATCTTATATATGTTATGAAACCTGTTTTGACACTTAAACAAGTTGGTAATAATTATTAGAACGTGTATGAACATGTTCAGCTCGTCAATTTCAGTCCTAGGGTCGGTTCGCAACCGAAAGTCGCGAAGTTTGACTTCTGCTTTGACTTTCGATTCTGACCCGATTTAGATTAGTTAACTACTTATCTAAAGTTGAATTGTGATCATAATATAATGTAGCATAACTCTCTGAGGTTATATTACATGATCATAATCAGAATCTAAGTTTATGCACAAGTTCCACAATTATGTCATTTTTGACTAAAATGCCCTTTTTGCATAAAACAAGGTTTTAAATGATAGTGAACTTGAAAATGAGTTTCCTAATGATGTAATATTATAATTATAAGTAGGATTATTTGTGATGGTAAATCAGATTATATACTGAGTTTTCAAAACAGGTCCTTGTATTATGTCGATAAATGACGATAAAGCCCTTGTGGCTCATAAAATGGTTTTGATCATACCTTTTCATACCATCTTTTACCTACTGATATGTTATATTAAATAAAATATCTAAGACATTTTAATCTGACCTTAACATCAGTTTTCGTTAAACATCGCATAAATCGTCATTTTATGGCATAAGCGTCGTTTCGGCGCATAGTATGGTTATAAACCATATTATTTAACCAAGATTTGTTACCTACTGATATTAAAACTTATTTTAAATATTTTTATAGTAGGTATATGAGATGAACTCAGAATCACAAATAATTTATAAACTATGTGTGAAATGACCAAAATACCCCTTTGGTGCATAGTTTGGTCATAAAAGATAAAACACACACATAATTAATATCCTACTGATATTATATCATAAATAAACTATTTTTCCAGAATACTCATGATTATAAACTTAAATTATATTCAAGTTCCTTTTATACAGTATAAATTACCGAAATGCTCTTATGAGGCATTATTTCGTTTTGAAACCTTAACGGACATATAAGTTGATATCCTACTGATATTTTAACTTATTTAAAATATAATGGCATATAGAACTTGTCCGTGACTTATCTGGTTACCCGATATCGCTAATATGCGTACGGTTAAGTATATGTAACTAGTTTACGGAAAGTAACCGAAACGGGTTTAACCTTGTCATTTACGTTTAAAAATCCAGAATGTTTATAGTTTACCCATATTATGCAAGTCAAGTACTTGTCGGGTTTAAACTACATTCTATCCAATCGTCGTTTAATCAAGCGTTATATGTTTTGATCATGTACACTACTCAGTCTAGGTCTATGACTTAAATAAAGACCGTTAGTATTTAATTGGTTAGCTTATGCCATAATCCAGACTAGAACCTTGCCGGTAAATGCTATCTGCACTTAGTACTTTTGTATATGGTTGAGTAATTAAAACTGAAAGAAGACTAGCTCAAGTAAATACTCTTCACTTATTTTCCTTATAGGGGCTTGGGATACAGTAAATTATTACCGCTTGGTCAGAAATGGGATCAATCGAATGCCGGATTGTGGCTAGTAAATGCGCATATTCTTTTTTAATCAGTTTTGTTTGATAACTTAAACATCGGGGGTTAAACTACCGTGTCCTGGATATCCTCGGCTCATTACATTAGATAATGACCACGACCTTAGCGCCGGGTGTAGGCATACACCTGACAGGCGCTCAAATGCAAATTACCCAAGACGTTGGGGATAACTCCTTTGTGAGTTCTAAGTGGTGTGTATTTAATCATGTCTCGGTCTCTGTACTAGGCCCTGTATGTGTGGACAAACATGTGAATCTGTTAACAAGGTTACAAAGTAACTTTCCCAAGTTATAAAAGATTTGTGCCCTGTGCACTTAAATCTAATTTCTAAAATGTTTTCAAATGAGTCAGTCGGGTGTATTTACCAGCGAAAGCTGACGTATTTTCAAAAAGATTAAGCTTGCAGGTACAATACGAAATAGGTCGGAAGCTGCTCGGTAGTGAATAAGAGGATCTTGCAAATCCTTAGATATGCCCTAAAGTCTGTTTATATTCTTTCTCTGTACATTTATGATCCGCCTGTGGATCTTCTATTGCGAGCCTACATATTATTTTATATTTCGAATATTTGGTTTGTAATATTAATTTTACTCCAAGACTTCCGATGTGCCATGTTTAATTGACTATGATGATTATCAACTGACGTCACGATACTCCCCACCCGGGCCCACCGGTGTATGAATTTGGGTTGGAAATCCGCGGTGTGACATCACACAAATCATAGAAATCTTAAATAATCCATAAAATTTCCAAAGTCATAATCCACAAAATAAAATCATATTTATTAAACTAAGGCATGTCTTACATGTCTTCGTGTTCAACTCAATCACACTTGGTTACATATATCATGTGTAAAAATCATATTTGAATGGTCGGGGTTGATAGCCCAAGGATGGAGAAAAGTTGGCAAGAAAGTCACCAGCAAGTTATCTTATGCCAAAACTAAAAATGCAACCTGTATAGCTTCTTACTTGTTATCATTTACCTCAAAACTCTTCAAAACATGTCATATCTTAGTTTTGGCATGTATATAATGAAGTTTGGATGATACAAGTTTTGGGATGTATCATGTGTATTATTTACAATATTTTTTGTGATTTAAATTTCATTACAATTACATGCAAGTCAATGTGTGATTACGTGACATGTGTTGCTTGGTTTATTGTTTACATTTCATGTTATGCATTAATTTGTTTAGTTCATAGGTTGCATTTTAAGTCAAGATTCAAATATGCATTACACATGGTTCATAGGCTGACTAGTTCCCCACACCCATGGGTTGTAACTAGTACGCCACCGCAAATAAAACTCGCTCTTTGGGGCTTGAGTCTCACATTATAGATGTAGTACAAGGCATCACAGATACGATACATTACATTGCAAATACAATTCCTTCATTTAAATTATAGTTACATTCATTTACATTACAGATTTAGATACGTTCATGACATTCTTTTATACCTTACATTTTCAAAGTAGTTGAAAAGTACTTTCTTTTATGGGTTCACTTCACATATTTTTGTTTTTCTAATTTTTTAGTTACACGTTAAAGTGAATTGTATGATGTCTATTGAATTTTTCTATGTATTTTTTTATTTTATAGCTATTTTTTAATATAATTGTTATAAAATTTTGGTTTTATGGTTTTTTCGATATGTGGATATAAAAATCACAGATTTTTTATACAATTATACTGTTTACCATTTTGTCATTTGAATAATATAATATAAAATTTTGAATACACAGTTGCAACATGTTTATTTTGATCTAGATTCGATAAATCTTTTAATCACATGGGTAATAGTCGATTCTTTTTGTTCTTTAAGGTGACAAACTGAAACAATATTGTTCGAACTATAACGGTACTGGTACCATATTTGTTTTTATGCTTTCTCGACGTAGCATTATAAAAGTGATTGAAAATAAAGTTGTATTGCCAATAGAGTATTTTTAATACAGTATGCTATAGAAAAATGCCGGTGGCCAAATTGATGCCTTGCCTGAAAAACATCGTTACTAGCATCATATTTGTTTCGTTAGTTTTTGATCGACGTAAAACACATGTCGATATTCTTTTGGGCGTATTTCTTTTGGATGATATAAGAACCGAGTCGATACTTTAAGGAATCATATCGATATCGACCGAAACCCCGCCGCGGAGCGCGGGAAATCTCACTAGTTACAATACATTATTGTTGCTTGGTTGTTACATACTATTCAACTTATCATTTGATTACAATTGTATTCGCATGTAATAATTTCTCAAAAACTAATAAACAAAATATTTTTACTAAAATCTTTAGATTTACCCACCAACTTTTGTTGACTCAGAAATCATGTTTCCACATGATACAGGTTAGCAGGTTTGAAGACTTGATAACAACACTTAGGGATGATGCCTTAAAGACATAAACCAATTTTGTGTTGTACTTCCATTTTATTTGAATTGTATGTATTATGACAAATTGATTATTAATAATATTCAACTTTTAATACTTTGTCTTAAGCTGTGAACAATCGAATCATGCCCTGGTCACCTATTTCGCTGTGGGTCGGGGTGTGACATATATTTTGTGAATCCCTAGTATGCCATTGTGATGTGGTTATTTTTTCTACATCTAGATATAAATTTTACTCAAAATAGAGCTATGAATCAGTGGCGGATCTACAAAATCTTTATAGGGATAACGTTTCAAAGAAAAGGGGTAACGAAATCGAAAAAACGTCAAAAAATGTCAAATTTTTCTAAAATTTACACTACCACCGGAGCGTTAAGGGGTAGCGGGGGCTACCCCTTATTGTATGGTAAATCCGCCCCTGGTATGAATTGAATAGTATGTACGAGTGATCAAAACTAGGAATGGCAATGGGTCGGGTATTGGTAAGTACCCGGTTGTAATTCTTTGTCTCATACCCGGCCTATTACCCGTCGGGTATTGAGCATACTCGCTGGTATCGAGTGTACCCATTAATTTCTTAAAAATACTCGTTGGTACAAATGTGCAACTTTTACTTTGATGTTTATATAATTTACTATTTTTTTACTCTAATAAATGAAAATATGATTAATAACTTACATATCATACTCGGGACATATACCAAACTAAATCAAAACGATGACTTAATTAAGTAATCGTATCAGTTGCACCTAATTGCATAAACATCCACATAAGGGCGATAGCTTCCGTATCCAATATACATGCTCAAAAATAACTTATATATTCACTAAACATCTGCCAAATACATATCCACATATGACTATAAAGAAGATAATAAGTACATTTACTAAGTTTATATATATGGAAATCTATAATATAATACTTTCGGGTATTATTCATGTATGTCCGGGCATCGGACGGGTATCACTAAATCCCATACTCGTATCCGTACCCAATTTTTTTCTTTTCTTAAGCCCGTACCCGGCCCATACCCATTGGGCTTTGGGTATACCATGCCCGTATATTTCGGGTTTCGGGTATACCCGTCGGGCTTGGGCTTTTTGCCATCCCTAATCAAAACACAATCGTACATGTCATCAAAGCTACATCATGATTTGGTTTTTTCTTAAATGGCGTGTTTACCCTTTTTATGATTTTAGTAAACAAAATATGGTGTCTTATACATTTCAAATATAATGTTTTAACATGCTTATTTTAATCTATGATAACGATTAGATATAGTTGATTTTTTGTATTTAGCCATGAGAAACGAACTCATATCATCCGAAGAATATTAGCGATACAACATTTTTATAGTTTTATAGACATGACGTATTTAACTAATATAATATAATGTTTTATAATTTCGAATATACCGTTATGATTCGAATACCGTATTCATTTTTTATGGTTGTCTCAACGTGGCGTTACATAAACTATAATGATTGCAGGTACGATAACGGTAAGGAATGCATCAAATGCGGATTTTCCGTCGCAACACATGGTGGAAAAATGTTAGTTTATTATTAATCCATAACATTCTTAGGACAGTATTGTTTTTGGTTTCTTGATTTACCACGATACTTTTAAGACTACTTCACTTTAACCCTTCCTTTATTTTATGGCTAAACACATATCCAAAATACACAACAGTTAAACAAATAATCATCATCTTATTTATGTAAGCAATGGTTCAGTTTTTCTTTTTTCTTTTTTTTGTTTATTTCTTTCTTTTAACTTTTTTTAGTTAAACAATATATTTCTTCACTTTGATAATTACTAGGTGCTTGATTTTCTTTTACGTTTTGATATATTTTTTGGGTTTTAACTTACTTTTGTTATACCGAGTGCACCAAATTGTCCGAATTCCCACCCGATCATAATTTATTTTTTTTATTTACATTATCAAAACAAATCTATAACGTGCGAACGACTCTGGTAGCGGTACCAATATACGTGTCCAGTATAAACTTCGTCGAAATCGGAATTGTATTCACTAGAGTAGCTTTTATGCTTTTATTTTTTTATTTTTTATTTTTTGTTTCCAAACATTACATTGTCACATAAAACACGTGTCGATATCTTTGTTACATATTGTTATAACAAATGATTGTATCATAACGAACTAAATTGTTATCAATCAAACTCTCGCCGTAAAACCGTAGAATCCCATGAGGTATACATCAATCTATACCGTGCCAATACGTCAGTTACCTTTTGCTTCTATTCATATGTACACATTAGTTTTTGTTATTGTAAGTCGACCACAACTTTTCTATTGGCACATGTTTACACAGTAAGTAAGCAAGTAGGCATTAAGTCTCCGATTAACATATAATATAATATTTAAATTTGTAGTTGGTTTCGTTTGATTTCTTTTATGCCACCAAATTTTGTTTGGTGTTCATATTTGATCTTTCAAATATTCTTTTGCTTCTAGTGAAGAGTTTTCTTATTCCTTTAAGTTTAAAAGTTGTTAAATTTAACACATGCTTTTAAAAAAAATATAGAGTATATCCTTGACTCTCTCAAGTTTCTAATACGTGTCAAGAAAGAGTTTGGGTTGTCTATTTTTTACGTTACGTAATCCACTTGGTGTTATATAATCTGTTTCTTTATCCTTTTTGCTGGTTTTGGTCCGTTAATGCTGCAATGCAACATGATCAATTCTGGTTAGTTATATTACATATGAACTTAAAGCATATTATTACTATTAATTATTGTTGTATCTTTATTTTCAAATTATTTCTAGATCATTAAATTTTTTATTTTGTATAATCTTTTATATATATATATTTTTTTAATTTATCCTAAAAATCATTTTAAATGAGTTCAAGCTATCTATAAGTGTTTATTTATTTTTTTTTATAATTTTAGAAGTGTTACAAGGCATCCTTTGTTTTAAAAGTGATTAGCAACCTTGCACGTATCCTAATATGATTTCACCTTGTCTCCAGACTTAAGGTGAATTTCCACCAAAAGTATTTTATATGGCATCGAGATCGACAAACTTTGAATAATTAGCATGGCTAGTATCCTAAATTGCAAAAACAGATCCATCCATTCACTTATCTTGGCCTCCAGATAGGGCCAACATGGCCCTTATAAAGTCTTGGAGACCCATTGTGGATAAGTTTGAAAATAAACTAACATTGTAGAAAGCTTGAACTTTATCTTTTGGCGGAAAGGTAACCTTATTTAAAGCGACGTTAGGTAATTTACCTACTTAATTCTTATCTCTCTTTGGAGCACCATTGCATGTTTTAAAACAACTTGAAAGAGTAAGACGTAAGTTCCTTTGGGAGGGTTTCTTAAAAAGACAAAGTGTCTTGGGTCCCTTGGTTCAAAGTTCTTGCACCCAAGGAACAAGGTGGGCTTAGTATTGGTAGGTTATCATCAACTAATGTTGCACTATTAGTTACATGGTGGGTGCGGATTAAAAACGAACTCTACCAATTCTTGGGAAAATTGATCACACGGCTCTACATGGGGGTGGCGCATATGGTCGAGCATACTGGTCAAAACATCATGCACGAGGGTTTGGAACAATATTATGAAGAAATCCAAAAGCCTCTCACGTCAAAACATTGAGGTGGAGGACCCGTTGGTAGTAAAACTTGGCCGGTGAAAAACCTTCTTCTGGTTAGACAAATGGGCTAGAAATCAACATCTGAAAGACGTTTTTCCAAACCTTTCCACAACGGAAACCGATAAGTTATGCACGGTGTCGCAACGCTATTTCGTTTCGGATGGAATTATCGCTTGGTCTTGGGGTGGCAACTAACCGCTAAATCGGGTATGTAACTTAAAGGACTGGGAATCTTGTACTCAGCTACTAAGTGGGTCAAATCCAGGAAATGGTGCTAATTTTTGGAATTTGATTGCATAATATATGCAAGGAATTTGATTGCATCGAACTAATACCTGAAATGAAGTTGCTAACATGGCTGAATTGGGTCCCCTTAAAAATAAATTGTTTCTTAAGGATACTTGTTCTGGCCCGCATACCGACTAGGGATGCAATGGTTAAAAGAAACATTCTGATACCGTCGGAACTATGTCCACTTTGCTGCAACTGTCTTGAGACTGCCGACCATCTACTCGTCACTTGCAATTTGCTAGGTATGTTTAGCAACAAGTATTTATCTGGATAAAAGTTCCCTTCCCACGCTTCCTCCTCCGCACCATTGAGCTATTTGAAATCATTTGATTGGGGCACCCGGTATGAAACCAAACAAAAAGACGATGCTTTTGATTCTGGCCATAACATGCTGGATTTTGTGGAAGACACACAACAAAGTATTTGTAAAGGTAGCCACACATCCTACTCAAGTGTTATTGGTGAAGTAAAAACATGCTCTTTCAAATGGATTCAGGCGCGGGCTAAAGTACAGGAGTTGGACTAGACGAAATGGAGATACTTTGATTTCAAAATGTTTCTAATGTAAAACTAAGAATTATAAGCCTTATATAACAGATACATGAGGACTGTTATGTCTCTTTCTTTTTCTCTTACACTTGTACTTTCACGCTTTCGAGGCTTGCTTAAGCTTTGGATAATAAAACAGCCTTTCAAAAAAAAGTGTTGGGTTTTTCTATTCGAATCATGGTAGATATAGACTTTTTCCGCTAGTTAGAGCAAATAGAAAAACATGACATCATATTTCACCAAATTTTGTTGTTTTACATTTGATTTCAATTTCAAGTGTACGGCTACAACATTTGATTAAAAACTTAAGTAAAGGAATTAAAATGAGATGATGTTACGGATGAAAAAGCTTGTGTCTTAAAACTCGTTTAAATATATTCAGAGAAAAGTTGGTTTGAAAAACATCTCATAAATGAGCCGAGCTAAGATGAGCTTGCTAGTGGGCTTGTTCGATTGGATCGTTATATTTAAGGTGAGCTCACAGGCAGTGTTGGATTTAGTGCATACGGAGGGTGGGCATGGGCCCAATGTAAACCACTGGAACTCATCACGCTAATCTACATTGTTAACAGAGTCGTCTACACGTAAAGTCGTCTAGATCGAATAACTTTAAGACTTGTGTGTTCATCTTTTTGAAAGGTCTTGAAGACTTATTAACTTTGAGACTTTAATGTAACACCTAAAAATGCGTAAATGAGATTAATTCGTGTTATGTAATTAAAAAGATATTAAAGCACATTAGTATTGTTACCATTTTAGATGAAGTTATACAATATTATTTTATAATTCGTTGTGAATTATTTATGAGAGAAAATAACTTGCTGGGTATCAGCATATTGTAACGGAATGTATAATATATGTCGATAAATATGACGGGTTCGGTTCAGGGATATACAGCTACCTCATATTGTGACTCGCTCGAATATTGACAGGGCATTGTCGTAAAAATCAAACATGAGAGGAGGATTATGTAAATATCCAAAGTTCAATATATATAAAGCCCCTTTATGGATTATTTTGGGCATATTTTCTCTCAAGTTAGAGAGATAAATAAGAGAGAGAGAAAGAGAGAGAACTAGAGAAAGAGGGGTGGCCAGCGGCGGCGTTTAGCGGCGATTCACGGTGGCCGGAGGTAGTCAGAGTTGTGGGTTTCAACCTGGAACCAATTATCGATGCTACGAATGTAATGGTAAGCTCTGATTTTCCTAAATCCTTGCTTAAGGTTGTTAAAATTGTATAAATCAAATCTGTCCAGAATGTTATCCAATAACCGAGTTACAAAGAACCGAACGATCCGCGAAATCCAACCGTTGAAAAGTCTTGATTTTTTATATATGGTTCACAACATTTAGATGATATTTTGAACGGTGGAAATAAGAAATAGAGTTGTTTAAGTGTGACTTTGAAAAACATTTTCAAAGTTATTCGTATTCCCATTCTAGTTAAAATACAGCTAGTATAATCGATTTTCTCCGAAGATCCGACCGTTGGAATGAGCTGAAATTTTGACTGTAGTTGACATATGGATCTTTAATACCTCCGAAGGAAATTCCGATCAGATGTCAGGAACTAAAGTTTTGAAAACAAACAGTTTATAACAAATTTCTTGTATGAAAATTAGCAAGTTGATGGTGTTGTATGGATGGTCTAATGGTATTGCATGTGCACTCTATGACTAGAGAAATGTTCTTGATGCTTGATGTTGTGAACTAGGAAGGTAGGCATAAATTACTTGTACATTATGCTTTAGATATGGTTCATAGGCTAAGTGTTTGATAAAATGTCTAGTAGATGATTGTAAGTGAATTTGCATGTAACCACTTGACGAACATGAATGGAATGTAAAATATGATGTAATCTGTGATTTTCATATGAATTGGTTGAATTTGTACTAGGAGCTTAGTATGTGGTATGTCCGCCATGTGTTTAAATGTATGCTTGATGTAATTCAATAAGTGAAATTGTGTTAGTAATGAGATATTTGAACGTAGTAGCAAGCAATCATGTTAGAACATATTGAAATGACACCATGAATGTGATATGAATGTAATTTAGAATGTGGCTTGATTTGCCCGAAAAGTAAGTGGATATAGGATATGAATGTGATATGAATGTAATTTAGAATGTGGCTTGATTTAACCGAAAAATAAGTGGATATAGGATATGAATGTGAAATGAATGTAATTTAGAATGTGTGTATATGCTAATAATGTGGTAACCATAATGACATGAAAGTATAGGATCATGTCAAAGTGGGTGGAAGCATGGAAGGCTAACAGAAAAGATGCGAGGAAGCAAGTACGAAACGGACTCTTAAGGTAAGTGATTTCTGGAATCACTTCTTCTTTTATAGATAAAGTTCGTTATGTTGAATAAAGGGAATTGTGTAAGAAATTATGGGTAAGGGTAAGAATCAAGGTACGTATTGTTGTGGTAAGTCATAGGAAGTCATCTATGTTCGGAATTCATGATAGGAGTGAACAGGTAAAAATGTAGAAAGTATGTGTCGGGTGTGGCTTTCGGGTGTTATAGTATGGGAACCATGTAAGAATGTTTAAGTAATCATAGTACTAAGACAAGCATTATTGTAGCAGGCCATAAATAGTTAGCTATGTTAGAAATAACTTAGTATGATTAAACGAGTCAAAATCAAGAAAGTTTGATAGAAGTATAGATTTGATTATGAGGACATGGGTTTAAGTGTTAAAATGATACGGAATGTTATGGGATGATACGGAACGTTATGGGTCAGTTCAGGTTGGAACGGGAACCAAAAACAGTTGTGTAGCTTAAACAAGGAAAAACAGTGTCGACAGCACAGAGGGGGCGTGTCACACCCCGGATTTCCAACCCGAAATCCATACACTGGTGGGCCCGGGTGGGGAGTATCGTGACGTCAGTTGATAATCATCATAGTCAATTAAACACGGCACATCGGAAGTCTTGAAGTAAAATTACTATTACAAACCGAATGTTCGAAAATACAAAATAATATACAGGCTCATAATAGAAGATCCACAGGCGGATCATAAATTGTACATGGAAAGAATATAAAACAGACTTTGGGCAGATTTAGGATTTGCAAGATCCTCTATCACTACCGAGCACTTCCAGCCTATTTTCGTATTGTACCTGTAGATTAGTCTTTTGAAAATACGTCAGCTTTCGCTGGTAAATACACCCAACCGACTCGTTTTGAAAACATTTCAAAAAATGTTTTAAGTGCGTATCAGCACAAAATCTTTTTATAACTTGGGTTAATTGACCGTCCAACCTTGTTAACACATTTACATGTTTGTCCATACATACGAGGCTCGGTACGAAGACCGAGACACAATTAACGTACACACCACTTTGGACTCACGAAGGAGTCAATTCTTCCCAACCTTGTGGGAATGCATAATTGAGAGTCTATCGGGTGTATGCCTACACCCGCGCTAAGGTCGTGGCCATTTCTATTGTAATGAGTCGAGGATATCCAGGACACAGTAGTTAACCCCTGATGTTTAAATTATCAAACAAAACTGATTAAAACAGAATATGCGGATTTACTAGTCCCGAACCGGTGTTCGATTGAATACCATTTCCGACCAGCGGTAATAATTTACCGTAACCCAAGCCCGTATAGGGGAAATAGGTCGAGAGTATTTACCTGAGCTAGTCTTCTTTTAATTTTAAATAACTCAGCCGTACACAAAAGGACTAAGTGTAGATAGCATTTACCAGCAAGTCTCTAGTCGGATTATGGCATAAACTAACAAATTAAATACTAACGGTCTTTATTTAAGTCATTGACTTAGACCGACTAGCGTACTTGATCAAAACGTATGACGCTAGATTAAACGATGATTCGATAGAATGTAGTTTAACCCCAACAAGTACCTTGACTTGTATAATATGGGTAAACTATAAACATTCTGGATTTTGAGACTTAAATGACAAGGTTAAACCCGTTTCGGTTAATTTTCGTAAAATAATTACATATACTTAACCAAGCGCATATTAGCGATATCGGGTAACCGGATAAGTCATGGACAAGTTCTATATGCCATTATACTTTAATTAAGTTAAAATATCAGTGGGATATCAACTTGTATGCCCGTTATGGTTTTAAAGCGAAACTATGCCTCATAAGGGCATTTCGGTAATTATATACCGTATAAAAGGAACTTGAACATATTTTAAGTTTATAATCATGAGTATTCTGGAAAAATATTTTATATATGACATAATTTCAGTAGGATATCACTTATATGCGTAATTTACCTTTTATGACCAAACCATGCACCAAAGGGGCATTTTGGTCATTTTACACATAGTTTATAAATTATTTGGAATTCTGAGTTCATAACATGTAACTACTGTAAATATGTTTAAAATAAGTTTTAAAATCAGTAGGTAACAAGTCTTGGTCCATTAATATGGTTTAAAACCATACTATTCGCCAAAACGGCGCTTATGTCGTAAAATGACGTCTTTATGCAATGTTTATGAAAACTGACATTAGGGTCTGATTAAAATGTTTTAAAATATGTTATTTAATATAACATATCAGTAGGAAAATGATTTACCTTGAAAAGATTGATTAAAATCATTTTAAGAGCCACAAGGGCTAAAACTGTCATTTATCGACATAGTTTAAGGACTTGCTTGAAAACTCAGTTTATAACTTGGTTTATCATCCCAAATAAACCTACTTATGATATTAAATTAGTAGAAACTCATTTTCAAGTTCAATACCACTTAAAATCTTGTTTTATACAAAAGGACATTTTAATCAAGAATGGCATAATTATGGAACTTGCGCATAAACTTGGATTTTGATTAAGATCATGTAATATAACCTCAGAGGGTTATGCTATATTATATTATGATCATAATGCAACTTTAGATTAGCATCTAACTAATCTAAATCAGGTCAGAATCGAAAGTCAAAGCAGAAGTCAAACTTCACGACTTTCGGTTGCGAACAGACCCTAGAACTGAAATTGACGAGCCGAACATGTTCTTACATGTTCTAATAATTATTACCAACTTGTTAAGTGTCAAAGCAGGTTTCATAACATATATAAGATCAATTTATGATTTTTCCGAAAAATGGCATGTTTGACTTTTTAATATATAAACTTTGACCCGTCAATTAGTCTAGCAAACGTGATCTTCAGGAGGTGCCCTTTATAGGGACTAACACCTACCTTATTACGATCACTTAGCCATGTTCATTTCGAACTATGGCTGGATCATAAAGGTCTTAATCGAAAGTCAAAGCGTTTTCCGTAAAACACTTGACGTTTGGCTATAAAAGCCTATAAACGAAAATGCACAAGGAATGAACACTTACTAGTGATTCCTAGGGTGCAAAAGAACTATGCTGGATGCTCCTTTTAGCTAGGAACTTCCAGAGGAGGGAAAGGAGTGAATAAATGAGAAAGGTGCAAGTTGGAATGTGAACTTAAGCACCTATTTATAGTTGGAGAGCTCAAAGGAGGTGAAGCTAGGTGTTTAGGGGTGTAAGAAGGAGCTTACAAGTGTCCCAAAACATGGCATAGCTGATTACAAGTCCATGGTTTCGAATTTAATGGTTTTGGAGTTTTGTTTGGGAGCCAAGCAAAACTTTCTGCAGCAGAGGCCTTCTCGCGCCCCCCGAGAGACCCAGGCCTGGTCTCTCGCGGCCCGCGACCGCCCCTTGGCCAGTTTCAAAGTTTGACACTTTAGCCCCTTAACTTTAAAAAGCTTCTAAAAACCTTTTAAAACACCTTTTTGGCACTTTTAGCCCTCCGTAGCCAATACTTGGCATATCCGGGATTATGCCCGGACATTGTCGAGCTCTCGGTTTGTTAAAAGGTCACTCAGAGGTAAGAATTAACATGTTGACACTTTTAATCCCTCCATCATCCAACTTTCACATATTTACAAAATTGAACCCTCTCGTCCAACACTTGGCACGTATGAGAGTTAGGACTTCGTAAAGAATCACTCAGAGGCTTATTATAAGCATGTTGATTCTGATGTCACTCAGAGGCTGGACATGTTGACATATCAGTCACTCAGAGGCCAAGTTTCAAGCATGTTGACATATCAGTTGTAACATTTGTCAAAAACGGGTTTCCAAAACCCGCTCCGTTTTGTAATCGAATATCAAGTTATAAATGTCACGTTGTGTATTTATGGTTATTTTGATTCTTAATGATACATAATTAATAAACAAACTAAACTATAAAAATTATTTTTGATAAAAAGTGAAAACAAAATTAATAAAAATAAATTGTTGCTGCCGGGACTCGAACCCAGGTCAGCTGGTTTATAACTTCAAAGTCTTAACACACACACACATCACCACTCCGCCACTTGTTGTTTTCTGTTATCTCTAGGATACAAATAACATTTATACACAAACTCGGTTAAACCGGTTGCGCCAACTGAGAAACGGAAATCGGCAATTCAATCGTCTAATCGTTTGATTAATCGCACATTCAGGTTTATAACCGATGCACCGACGATTTTTAATCAATTCGGAATTGATTGAACATCAATTTTCATCATCATCGGTTTTTATAACCGAAAATAATCAAAGTTCAGATTACTCCAATCAAAACCCTTCTCGCGACTCAGAGACATCAGACAAACATTCCATTTCACTTTCGTCACACTTTCAGTCCATCAGAACGCTTAAATCAACTCGCCGGAAATTTCTGTAAGGTTCGCCGGAAAACCGTATTGGTCCTCTAATCGGTAAGTTCTTCAATACCATCGTAGTCTAACAGTTGTTAAGCTGTTTCTAACTCAAACCATCCACTTGAGATCGAATTCAGGCACCGTTATCAGATAATTCCAGTTCGCCGGAGAATTTCTGGAAATCTTTAATTCCGTCTGTGAAACGGTAAGGACCTTCAATCGCACTATTAACGTTTGTTTATCACTTCAATTCCACGATTGACTAATCAAAATGGTTAATTGTTTGGTTCAGTTGAGGTGCACAAAAACAGAGCCGACGCATTGACGGAAAACTCTGTGATAAATCATTCCTACGGTATGTTACTTCTAACACCGTCTCTGCCATTTCATTTTAGCCTTAAGAATGTTTGTTAATCGTAAAAACAAGAAACGGATTATTGATTCAGTCGACTGTAATTTGAATGAAGAAGACGAAGTTAGTTAAGTTATAAGTTTATTTAAAATCAGTAATATGAACGGGTTAGACACACAGTCCAGCGGTGGACTGTGTGCAAAATATACACGCACGTCACGAGTTCGATCCCTGATACACGCACTCCCTATGTAATAAAATGTCTTTTTGTTTAAAACTGAACCGGGTTAACTCCGTTAGTTGTTAAGTATAATAAAAACCGAGATAATAACCAGGTTAGACACACAGTCCAGCGGTGGACTGTGTGCAACACTAAGTCACACGTCACGCGTTCGAAACCTGTTACTGGCACCGGTTGAACGAATTAAAATGTTTTTGAAATTAAAAGAATTTTGGTTAAATCGAATTAGTATATAAATATAATTAAAAACAAGATTATTTCGGGTTAGACACGTAGCTCAGTTGGTAGAGCTGCGTGCACGCGAACGGGAGGTCTCGGGTTCGAGCCTCACCTGGCGCAAACAATTTCACTGACCAAACCGGTCAACAGGTCAACAAGTCAACGGTCAACGCAAAATAAACAATTTTTTTTTATATTTTTTTTATTTAATTTAATTTAAAAATCAATTAAAAATACTTAAAAATAACATTTTTAAAGATAGAAAATAGCCTTAAACTCACAAAAATATATCTAAAAATTCCATTAAAATCCTTAATAAAATCCACTCATTTGCTATATTTTTTTCCGTTATTATTTAGGTTAGTAATTCTCGTTGTTCAATTCTCCCGACTCGTGCGCATCTCATCATCTCCAATCCAATGCACCCAATGTGAGTGAATCTTACGAATTCCCCGTTTTAATCACGTTTTGGGGTGTATCATGTGTCTTGCTAAATATTATATTTAAATTATTGTGCATACATCATATCATGAACATGTGTATTCAGTTTGTTTCAATTGTTGTGTGGTTATCGTTAAATGCAATTTATTATTTTCAGTACATGCAATTTCATAGGCCGCCGCTCCCCATTACATTATGAGCGTTGAGCATGTTCCCCATTACATTATGAGCGTGAACCTGGCGTGCCCACATACGATCGGCTCCGTTTGATTGAGCCTTGATCGCACAGACATTTTCATTTTCAGTACATGCAATACGATCGGCTCCGTTTGATTGAGCCTTGATCGCACAGTTTCATTCATGTTATTTACCATATGATGTTGGTATGTTAATGTATGCTATCATGTGTTATTGTATGTTATAGTTGTGATTGCTATTGCTACTGCTTGGTTATTTACATTTGCTCATTTATGATTATGCACAAGTTTTCATTGATAAACTAACAAGAAAATCAATAACAAATGTTTATCTAACAAGGTTCACTCGCCAACTTATGTTGACCCAAAAACCCCCATTTTTACACATGGTACAGGTGAACCAGCAGCAGCCAGAAACACATAGGATTGGACTAGAAGAATAAAATGATTTAGAGTTTGGATTGTTATGTTTGGTTTATTTTCTTTGTATTGTATGGACATGTTTGGATATTTGGAAATGTAACTTTGACTTTAATAAATATGAAACATATTAGTAAATATCATGAGCTTTGGTGATAACCCAATTATGCCCCGACTCTTATTCCGCTGCGGGTCGGGGTGTGACAGATTGGTATCAGAGCCATGACTATAGGGATATAGGATAGGTTATTAGACCCTTAGAGCCTATACTATAGTTGATTAGAAACTTATAAGATTTTTGTGTGTTACATGCCAAATTTCATGATGTTTATATGTTTTATGTTAAATGTTACATTCAATATTATGCAAGCATGTTCATAAGTATGTATTATCATATAATGCCTATCATGAATCATATACTCATAACATATCACATCCATGAAAGCACACACCACATCATGATTGCTTTTACAATGATTTTTATGTTTTCAAATCTCATCAAAGTGAGTTCTCATGACGGGCATGTAGTAACTGGAAGGGTACCAGTACCGGTAGTCGGAACGTCCTGTCTAGGCTGGCATTCGTATAAATCCAAAATAAAGGACCATTTTGCCTACCTGGGGACTAACGATGAGAGTACGAAGTACCTATTAGGCCAAAGCATGCTATACCAAACGTCGTGTGAGCTAACCCCACTTTGAGTTGTCATTGTGTCTACACCTGGACACGTTCCGACCAAACATCTCATGAACATATTTTGTGGTTTGCATTCGGGTGATGCGAGTGTTAAATTGCCAATACTAATGTGAATCCTACCAAGCCATAGCCATGGGGGCCCACATGACTATATAGGTGAAGGTATGGGGGACATTTGAGACCCAACATGAGCAAACCCAAGACATCCTATGGATGTAGTTGCATTATTGATATTTTATGTTATTTTCATTTTCTTAAAGACATATGACACCTAAAAAGACACCATAAACTCACAATCTTCTCATGTATGTTCCTGTAGATGTCGTCCAGACAACAACGAAGGGGTAAAAGATCAGGAAGGTCTCAGGAACGCTTGGCCACACAAATCGCGAAACAAATGGCCACGATACTGCCTGACATTGTGGTCCAAGTACAACAAGCCCTCGCTACAAATCCTACTAACCCTCCCCAACAACATGACCAGAACATCGACAACCCTCCTACCAGCAAGTGCTCTTACAAACATTTCAAATCTTGTGATCCTCCTAAATTTGAGGGGACCGAAGGTGTCACTGCTCTCCTCCACTGGTTCGAGGAAATGGAAAACACCTTCCTCAATTGCGATTGTCCTGAGGATCGCAAGGTTCGATACGCCACCGGGAGACTATTTGGGGTAGCTCTCACTTGGTGGAATACTGAGAAAGGGAAGAGGGGAACTGAAGATGCAATGGCCTTAACTTGGGAGGAGTTAAGGGAAATCATGACTAGGCGTTTCTGTCCTAGGAGTGAAATTAAAAAGTTGGAGGACGAATTTCATTCTTTAAAATAGAAGGAGGGGGATCACACCACCTATAACAAGAGGTTCTTGGAGTTGAACCAAATGGTTCCAAATTTGTTTATTCCAACTTATCGTTTGATCGAGCATTATATTCGAGGACTTCCCTCGAAAATTCAAGATTCAGTTCTCAGCATTTCACCGGTAACACTTGAAGCTGCTATGGAGGTAGCGACTGAACTGACCGAGAATCGGATTCGCAACGGGAAGTTTAAAGAGGAGAAAAAGAAAGCCCCTGTTGAGGGTCAAACTTCAAACCATCCCATCTTTTCCTCTAAGCTTGCTAACAAGAGGAAGCGCAACACCAGAAACTTCGCTGTTACTCAAACCAACTCCCCTATTCCTGCTGCACCCATTACCCAGGTTGCCCCTTCACCTGCACCATACAAAAGACCCTACTCTGGCCCGTTACCAAAATGTAGCCGTTGCCAATATCACCATTCTCCTGATTATCCTTGCCAGCATTGCACCAGCTGTGGTCGCGCGGGTCATACGTTTCAAACCTGCCGCATGCCCCAGCGAACGAACCGCCACCAACCTTTAACCCAAACCCACCAACAATTAATGGGTCAAGCCCAACAACCCCTACTATTACCACCCACCCAACACCTAGCCCAAACATATTACCAACCCAATTATCCTATGGGCCAACCGATGCGGGCTTGCTACAATTGCGGAGACCCAAGCCATTTCAGAAACACTTGTCCAAGGTTGGTAAACATTATTCATGCTCAGGCTCAAGCCAACCCAGTGAATCAAGCGAACCAAGCTCCTCCACCTGCAAGAGGAAGAGCTTTCAATATCAACGCTAATCAGGCTAGGGCAGACGGCAATGTGGTTAACGGTACGTTCCTTATAAATGGTAGATATGCATCTATGTTATTTGATACTGGTGCGGATAGAAGTTTTGTGTCTTTAGAATTTGAACCTATCTTAAACCAAAATCGGGATAAGCTCACGGAATCCATAACGGTAGAAGTTGCTGACGGGAAACCAGTTTCATTAAGTTCTATTATACGCAACTGTACACTCACCTTAAACGACCACGATTTCTCAGTCGACCTTATTCCTATGAAGCTGGGAAGTTTTGATATCATAATTGGTATGGACTGGCTCAGTCAACATCAGGCAGAAGTTGTATGTCGCGAAAAATTTATACGTATTCCTCTTTCAAACGGTCAGACTCTTCGAATCTTTGGTGAAACCTCGTCAAAGGGGCTCAGCTTAATGTCTTGTCTTCAAGCCCAAAAATATCTTCGCAAAAATTATGTCGCGTTTTTAGCTCATATCATCAAAAAGGGAACCATGGAGAAGAAACTTGAAGACATTCCAGTAGTAAAAGATTTCCCGCGAGTTTTTCCTGACGACATTTCAGGACTTCCTCCAGTTAGAGAAGTCGAATTCCGTATTGATCTTATACCTGGTGCTACACCAGTTGCAAAGTCTCCTTATAGGTTAGCCCCTTCTGAAATGCAAGAGCTAGCCAGTCAATTACAAGAGTTGACTGACAAGGGATTCATACGTCCTAGCTCATCGCCTTGGGGTGCACCTGTCCTTTTTGTAAAGAAGAAAGATGGATCGTTTCGTATGTGCATCGACTACAGAGAGCTCAATAAATTAACAATCAAGAATCGTTATCCTTTACCACGCATTGATGATCTTCTTGACCAACTTCAAGGTGCCAATTGCTTTTCAGAAATCGACCTTCGATCTGGCTATCATCAACTTAGAGTACATGAAGAAGATGTCCCAAAGACTACTTTCCGAACTCGTTATGGCCATTATGAATTCATGGTCATGCCATTTGGATTAACCAACGCACCAGCTGTCTTCATGGACCTACTGAACAGAGTCTGCAAACCTTATCTTGATCGATTTGTTATAGTCTTCATCGACGACATTCTTATTTATTCAAAGTCTAAATCTGATCATGAGCGTCATCTTCGACTCATCCTTACACTTCTAGAGAATGAAAAGCTTTACGCCAAGTTCTCCAAATGCGAATTCTGGTTAAAAGAGGTGCAATTCCTCGGACATGTAGTCAATGACAAGGGAATACATGTCGACCCCTCAAAGATCAAAGCGGTACAAGAATGGCAAGCTCCACGTACACCAACTGAAGTAAGATCTTTTCTTGGTTTGGCTGGTTATTATCGTCGATTCATCTCAAACTTCTCACGCATTGCTGTACCACTCACGGCTTTAACTCACAAGGGAAAACCTTTCATATGGGGACCCAAGCAGGAAGAAGCCTTCCAAACTCTTAAACAAAAACTTTGTGATGCACCAATCCTTACTCTTCCTGAAGGTTGTGATGATTTCGTGGTCTATTGCGACGCGTCAGGGCAAGGATTAGGCTGCGTTCTAATGCAAAGAGGAAAAGTTATAGCTTATGCTTCGAGACAACTCAAGACGCATGAGAAGAACTACACCACTCATGACCTAGAACTTGGAGCCGTTGTGTTCGCTCTCAAGATATGGAGGCATTATCTCTATGGTACTAAGTGTGAAATATACACTGACCACAAGAGTCTTCAACATATCTTCAATCAAAAGGAGTTAAACATGAGGCAACGAAGATGGGTCGAACTTCTAAATGATTACGACTGTGAAATTCGATACCACCCTGGCAAAGCAAATGTGGTGGCTGATGCACTTAGTCGAAAGGGTTATGCGAACTCCATTCATCTTCTATGTTCGCAAATTATAACCGACATTAAAGATCAAATTCGAGAAGCCTAACATGTTTCAGTTACGGAAGGGGATGTACGAAAGGAGATGTCCTGTGGAGGTGAACTTAAAATTGAAACTAAATCTGACGGTATTCTGTACTACCTAGATCGTATCTGGATTCCTAACCACAACAATCTTCGTGAAACTCTTATGAAGGAAGCTCACAAAACGCGATACTCTATACACCCAGGAGCCGATAAGATGTATCAAGACCTACGATATACCTATTGGTGGCCTGGAATGAAAAAGGATATTGCTGTTTTTGTTTCCAAGTGCCTTACATGTTCCAAGGTGAAAGCTGAACACCAAAGACCCTCAGGACTTCTGGTCCAACCTGAAATACCTGTATGGAAGTGGGAAAATATAACCATGGATTTCATTACCGGGTTACCTCGCACTTCTGGTGGGTATGACACTATATGGGTAATTATAGACCGACTTACAAAATCAGCTCACTTTATTCCTATCCGCGAAGATTTCAAGAACGAAAAGCTTGCTCGTATTTATATCAGCGAAATCGTAAGCCGACATGGGGTACCGTTAAGCATTATTTCTGATCGTGATGGTCATTTCACTTCACGAACATGGCAAGCAGTACAATCCGCTATGGGTACGCGATTAGATCTCAGTACCGCCTATCATCCTCAAACTGATGGACAATCTGAGCGCACCATTCAAACTCTTGAAGTTATGCTTCGAGCATGTGTCATAGACTTCAAGGGAAATTGGGACGCCCACCTACCATTAGTTGAATTTTCGTACAACAACAGCTATCATTCAAGTATCGGCATGGCACCTTTCGAAGCCTTATATGGTCGTAAGTGCCGATCACCTGTATGTTGGCACGAAATTGGGGAAGCTCAAATCACTGGTCCAGAATTGATCCAAGAAACCACAGACAAGATCCATCAAATCCGAAACAATCTTCTAGCGACTCAGAGTCGTCAAAAGAGTTATGCAGATAAACAACGGAAGCCTTTAGAGTTTAACATTGGTGATCATGTACTTCTAAAAGTATCACCGTGGAAGGGAGTAGTTCGTTTTGGTCAAAAAGGCAAGCTAGCACCACGCTACGTAGGACCTTTCAAGATACTCGAAAGAGTCGGACCTGTAGCATACAAGCTTGATCTACCAGAAGAACTTAACAGGATTCATCCCACATTCCACGTGTCGAACTTGAAGAAGTGTCTCACTGATGAAAACCTCCACATTCCTCTGGAAGATATTCAGATTAATGAATCTATGCATTTTATTGAAAGACCAGTAGAAATCATGGACTTCGGGGAGAAACGTCTATGACGAAGTCGCATTCAAATTGTTAGGGTACGCTGGGAGTCGAAACGGGGACCTGAGTTTACTTGGGAACGTGAAGACTCAATGCGCGAAAAATACCCGCACCTTTTTCCTACTACTACTACTACTTAAATTTTGGGACGAAATTCCTAAAAGTAGGGGATACTGTAACATTTGTCAAAAACGGGTTTCCAAAACCCGCTCCGTTTTGTAATCGAATATCAAGTTATAAATGTCACGTTGTGTATTTATGGTTATTTTGATTCTTAATGATACATAATTAATAAACAAACTAAACTATAAAAATTATTTTGATAAAAAGTGAAAACAAAATAAATAAAAATAAATTGTTGCTGCCGGGACTCGAACCCGGGTCAGCTGGTTTATAACTTCAAAGTCTTAACACACACACACATCACCACTCCGCCACTTGTTGTTTTCTGTTATCTCTAGGAAACAAATAACATTTATACACAAACTCGGTTAAACCGGTTGCGCCAACTGAGAAACGGAAATCGGCAATTCAATCGTCTAATCGTTTGATTAATCGCACATTCAGGTTTATAACCGATGCACCGACGATTTTTAATCAATTCGGAATTGATTGAACATCAATTTTCATCATCATCGGTTTTTATAACCGAAAATAATCAAAGTTCAGATTACTCCAATCAAAACCCTTCTCGCGACTCAGAGACATCAGACAAACATTCCATTTCACTTTCGTCACACTTTCAGTCCATCAGAACGCTTAAATCAACTCGCCGGAAATTTCTGTAAGGTTCGCCGGAAAACCGTATTGGTCCTCAAATCGGTAAGTTCTTCAATACCATCGTAGTCTAACAGTTGTTAAGCTGTTTCTAACTCAAACCATCCACTTGAGATCGAATTCAGGCACCGTTATCAGATAATTCCAGTTCGCCGGAGAATTTCTGGAAATCTTTAATTCCGTCTGTGAAACGGTAAGGACCTTCAATCGCACTATTAACGTTTGTTTATCACTTCAATTCCACGATTGACTAATCAAAATGGTTAATTGTTTGGTTCAGTTGAGGTGCACAAAAACAGAGCCGACGCATTGACGGAAAACTCTGTGATAAATCATTCCTACGGTATGTTACTTCTAACACCGTCTCTGCCATTTCATTTTAGCCTTAAGAATGTTTGTTAATCGTAAAAACAAGAAACGGATTAGTGATTCAGTCGACTGTAATTTGAATGAAGAAGACGAAGTTAGTTAAGTTATAAGTTTATTTAAAATCAGTAATATGAACGGGTTAGACACACAATCCAGCGGTAGACTGTGTGCAAAATATACACGCACGTCACGAGTTCGATCCCTGATACACACACTCCCTATGTAATAAAATGCCTTTTTGTTTAAAACTGAACCGGGTTAACTCCGTTACTTGTTAAGTATAATAAAAACCGAGATAATAACCAGGTTAGACACACAGTCCAGCGGTGGACTGTGTGCAACACTAAGTCACACGTCACGCGTTCGAAACCTGTTACTGGCACCGGTTGAACGAATTAAAATGTTTTTGAAATTAAAAGAATTTTGGTTAAATCGAATTAGTATATAAATATAATTAAAAACAAGATTATTTCGGGTTAGACACTTAGCTTAGTTGGTAGAGCTGCGTGCACGCGAACGGGAGGTCTCAGGTTCGAGCCTCACCTGGCGCAAACAATTTCACTGACCGAACCGGTCAACAGGTCAACAAGTCAACGGTCAACGGTCAACGCAAAATAAACAATTTGTTTTATATTTTTTTTATTTAATTTAATTTAAAAATCAATTAAAAATACTTAAAAATAACATTTTTAAAGATAGAAAATAGCCTTAAACTCACAAAAATATATCTAAAATTCCATTAAAATCCTCAATAAAATCCACTCATTTGCTATAT